>WEIU01014025.1:264074-283847 GCA_013389925.1 Aegithalos caudatus
CCGCCGGGCGTGAGTGTCCCCCGGAATGCCCCTAGATCCACTGGGGTGATTTTCTGCTTGCACCATCTCTCTTCTTCTCCCTTTCCCGATGACAAGCAGATTTTCTACTTGTGTGCTGGCTTTACTACTCTTTTGTTGTTCCTCTGATTCTTATGAACCATCAACATTGCCTGATACTCGGGATCCAAAGTTTATTGAGGAATGTGTGCAAACCCATAACACATTGCGGTCGAGAGTGGATCCACCAGCCAGCAACATGCTCTACATGGTAAGGGAATCTTCATGACTTATATACAAATTTGTAGCATTGCCATGCCGTTTATGATTTTCAAAGATTGCTTTTGTGATCAAGTGCAAAAAATCAGAAAGCAACCCCACAAAAACTTGGGGCCCTAAGACTGACCGCTTTTTAAAGCAGAGAAGAAGGCTTTAATTATCAGGTGGCTTTATGCAATTGGATACGTGCAGTTCTGCTCTTGACTGGAATCCCTCATGGGGATCCAGCCCTCAGCCGGGCGCTGTCGCTGTGTGGTGTGAGGAGCCTTCTTGCGAGGCACCGCAGGCAGCTCGGCAGCCGGAGGTGTGGGGTTTTGTGCACATCTGAGCACAACCTTCATGCTGGAGTCGGCGAGGGCGGATCCTGTTGCCAGGAGAGCTTACTCTGAGCATTCTAGCATTCTCTGCAAGGCTCTCACGGACTGAGCCAGCAGAGCGGCAGGTCCGAGGGGCTGGGCCTGCAGGGAAAGCCAAAAAGCACCAAGCGCAGCAGGATCGAGGGCTGGAGACGATTGCGGCCCGCGCTGCTCTGCCCCCCACCTGCTCCCAGGGCACCTCAGGAGCAACTTCTGCAGCAACCATGCAAAACACAGCCTATCTATCATTCAGTGGCCCGCAACCATTGTCCTAATTCTGAGCTCTCGTTTTGCCCCGCTTTCTTACTCTCTCGCATGGTCACCACCAGAAGAGGACATAGCCACAGCTGTAATTAGCAACACCCCAACCAAAGTTAGGAAAAAAAAAAAAAAGTTCATTTGCCATTTCTAATTGTCAGACACTAAAAGATAAGGGCCCCATTTGGGAGGGGTAACAGTAATCAAACTTGAATTGTAAACACGACAGGAAACTTAGTTTCTCTTCCAGATGAATGTTTTGCATCAGCTTTCCTCAGCTGTGCATCCTGACCTTCCAAACATGTTGATTTGGACTCTATTTTCTACATTTCTTTACTGGCTATAAGCAAACAAAATATTGTTAGGATGTGCTAAAAGTGTAATATTCATATTTTTAAATTGTGCTTAGTTTCTTCTTTTGAAAAAATAACTGAAATCTAAAAAAAAAAAAAAAAAAAAAAAAAAAAAAAAAAAAAAAAAAAAAAAAAAAAAAAAAAAAAAAAAAAAAAATTTAAAAAAAAGGAAGCATAAGATAAGAAAGAGATAAATAAATTGTATCTAAACCAGAAACTGAATCTTGGTAAGTTTCTTTCACTGCACTGCAAAACCCCTAGTTTAAATATGATATCTCCCAGGAACTATTTAATGTGGAAATAGGGAAATAGCAGTGCAATACATTATAAAGTCTGTTACAAAAGTAAAAGTATTGTAGTTGAAAACAGTATTTTGAGTGGCCTTTGGCACTTCAAAATGGCAGAAAAGAAGATGGTGCTTTTATTTCACAGGGAACTTCTTTTTTGCTGGAGGCAACTGTCCACCTAGATATGTAAAAAATTAAGAATTAATTCAGGGCATTCCCATATTTTGGAAAAGTAGTTTGTAAAAGAAAATGCAAAATTGAAACTCCTTGAATTGCAAGTAACAAAGCTCAACCATTGATATTTATAAAACATGCATTATAAAATGAAAATGTTGATCTAATTTTTTTTTTTTTTACCTGACAAATGTGAGCCCATTCTCAGCCCCCCAAAGCACTGCTTAGTTCTGTTCTAAGGCTTCTCAAAAACAGCAGTCTCACCAGTTTCATCAGGGCTTCACAACAGTCTCCTTTGAATTAGTGCTGCCTTCCATCACTTTTCACATATTATACATTAAATTTTTCCTCCCTAAGTCAGCAAGCAACTTGTTAGAAAATGAAACTGAGAAGAAGTTCATAAGGGGGAAAAATGTAAGTACTGTTTCCTTAAACAGCAATGATATCTATGTGCATATCTTCCTGTCCTGTGCATTTTCTTCCTGTGCCATTTAGTCCAACCTTTCTGCTTAAGTGCAGTATTATTAGCAAATAAGGAGTGTAACTGCAGTTAAACTAAAGATCATTGTGAACATTCCTGTACACCACTTTTCGTCTGTCAGCCAGTTTAAGCA
Organism: Aegithalos caudatus; assembly: GCA_013389925.1. NCBI lineage: Eukaryota > Metazoa > Chordata > Aves > Passeriformes > Aegithalidae > Aegithalos > Aegithalos caudatus. Next base: position 266,393 of record WEIU01014025.1, read on the forward strand.
TCCACAGAAAATGGAAAGTACATTTACATTTACTGTGCAATTTTCAACTTAGTATTATGCATACCTTTATCAAACTTTAAACCTATTACTGCAATAGGATGAAGGAGAGGAGGTGCATGGACTCTTAAAAAGCAGAATGTGGAAAAAATGAGACCGTGAAGCACTAAGGTGTATATCTTTCATCATCTCAGAGCCTTGACAAGATGTAAAGTGAAGCTTCTGTCTTAACAGGCAGAGTTATCTTCCAGAACTGGAAGATAACTTCTGTACAATGCCAGATCCATTGTCCTTAAAAGTATCTAAGGATACACCAACTGCTCACTTGAAATAAGACCCCCGACCCAAATTAAATACTTGAAATATTGAGTTCCTAGCTAAATTATTTATGTGCTAGTTTTGTGGGTGTATTTGGTTTGCACAGACAGGTTTTGGAAGCGGAGGGGGCATACAGGGGTGGCTTCCATGAGAAGCTGCCAGAAGCTTCCTGTATGTCCCACAGAGCCATTTCCCTGCTGCTGGCCAAGGCCAAGTCCATCAGCCACAGTGGCAGTGTCTCGAGGAAAATACATTCAAGAAGGGGAGCAATTGCTTGTTGTGCACAAGCAAATGCAGCTGGAGAAGAGTGAGAACATGTGAAAGGAGCAGCCCTGCAGACACCAAGGGCAGGGCAGATGGAGAGGCAGGAGGTGTTCCAGGTGCCAGAGCAGAGATTTCCCTGCAGCTCATGGTGCAGTCCAGGGTGAGGCAGGATGGGACCCTCCAGTCTGTGGAGGTCCATGGAGGAACAGAGATCCAACTGCAGCCTGTGGAGGACCCCACACTGGAGCAGGTGGAGGCCTGAAGGGGGCTGTGACCCTGTGGGAAGCCTGTACTGGAGCAGGAACCTGGCAGGACCTGTGGCTCCATGGAGAGAGGAGCCTGCACTGAGCAGGTTGGGTGACAGAACAGGTGACCTCATGGAGTATCCACTCTGGAGCAGTTCCTGAAGGACTGCACCCCGAGGGAGGGACCATGCTGGAGCAGTTCCTGAAGAGCTATGCCCCATGAGAAGGAAGAGAAGTTTGTGAAGTACTGTGTCCTGTGGGAGGAACCCCACACTGGAGCAGGAGAAGAGTGTGAGGAGTCCTCCCCCTGAGGAGGAGGGAGCAGCAGAGACACAGCATAACCACAATTCGTGTCCCTATGTGCTGCTGAGGGGGAGGAGGGCGTGGAAATCAGGACTGAACTTATGTCCTGGAAGAAGAAAGAGGTGGGAGGAAGGTGTTTCCAATTGTAATAAATACAATTAATTTCCCCAAGCTGAATCTGTTTTGCCCATGACAATAACTGATGAATGATCTCTCCCAGTCTTACCTCAATCCAGGAGCCTTTGGTGGCATTTTCTCTCCCCTGCCCAGCTGAGGAGGACAGTGATAGAGTGGCTTTGGTGGGCACCTGGCCAGTGTCCACCCCACCACAGTGGGAAAATACACCCTCCACAAATGTTAAGCAAAGGAAGAAATGGAAGATGTAGGTTAAAAAATATTTTCAAATCTCTGTAGATGCATGTTGGTGTGATCTTGTGATTTTTAATTGGTAGTGTAAACAATATACATTTTTTCAGACTTAGCTATGGTACCAAAAAAGCTTACTTAGGTAAAACATAGACAAAATCTAACAACTTACCTACAAAAATCTACAAAAGGTAGATTGTAAAATACACCTTTCCTTCATAATTTCTGATGCATTCAAAACAACTTCCTTAGAGTTTCCATCATTTGTAGAAGCAAGTAAGCTATTTTAATTAATTCAGAAGAGGACAAATAAAAAGTTTATTTTTTAAAAAGACTTCAATACAAAGTAGTTCAGTGCTGGACAATTTAATTTATGTAACACAAAGTATAACTAGGACTACAAGCATACATTTGTGGTACTGTATCTACCAGGAGGTACAATGCTGTAATCATTCAATCAAGGTGTGTGCACAAGAAAACCCAGCCAGAGCAGACACTACCTCCAGTGCAAACAAAAGACATTTACATAACTGAATTGCTTAAATAACCACTTCCTCTAAAAAGGAATAGCAGATGAATGAGTCATTCCACAAATATAAATTCAGCACTAATGTTTCAAGCCACCAGACACAATGATGCTCACCAAAGGGCTGAGTTTAAACTGTCCCCAAAATCCCAGTGTGCTTGTGATCTGCAAGCCATGGCCTTAGGCAAATTAAAAACTACACAAGACTTGGATAACCCTCATTTCCCAGATTCCATGTAAATTCAGTCTAATTTACATTAATGTTCTATCATGGCCAGCACAGCCTTGAAATGCACATTGTGCCACAAACACTGTGTTTTCCTGACATACAGCTCTTGGTGCCCAACAAGCCAGTCAGCCAAGATCATACACCACCCCCAAAACTTCCTCAAGCTTAATCAGCAATTTAAGTTCAAATCAGAAACAAACCTGCAAGCTGATCTACCATGTAGTTCTGTAAGTCTAAACAGAAATTAAAAAAAAAATCAATGAACCAAAAGCCTCTACACTACTGAAACCCAGCTTTTCCTGAGACCTGCTCTGAATTACTGCACTGCCAATAGAACAAAGTGATTTTTAATTGTCTTTGTTTTACAGACTTGGGATCCAGATTTGGCAAAGACTGCAAAAGCTTGGGCACAGAAATGCCTATTTAAACATAACATACACCTCAAAGAGCGAGGGAAAGCTCACCCCAGATTTAATTATGTTGGAGAAAACATCTGGACTGGCTCAATTTCTGCCTTTACTGTGAAATCAGCCTTAGCCTCTTGGTACAGCGAGGTCCAACACTACACTTACAACACCAATGGGTGCAGTAAAGTATGCGGACACTATACACAGGTAGGCATTGCATCTCTCCATCTAAACCATGAACCAGCTTTTCCATTTTGATACAAAACCTCTACATTTCTGTTGAAGATTCAGTGAACTTTGCCAGGTTCTGTAGTCTTACTGTAAGTCTGTGTGCAGAAGATGTTCTTACATTCCCATTTATGGGAGGAAAAGAGTCACTGTATTATTACTTTAAATGTGGCAGTTTGGGTGTTTTTTTGGAATAAAATAGTGCAGCCATCAAGGAGTCAGATTAGCCAAGCAGTGGCCATAAAACAGGCACTGGCAGTGGCTGTGAGCTGCAGTGCATGAGTGGAATGAGGTCCCAGCTCTGTCAGGAAGACTTCAAATGCCAAGGGCTGGAGAAGTACCATCATGAAAAGAGGTGTCTGCAGTTCTGCAAATATCATGTGTGCACTTTGTCCAACTGCTATTCCCAAAGGAAGTGGGCAAAGTGAGGAAAAAGACTGCCACTGCCATAAAATCCTGCTATCACTACTCACAGCTATAGGAAAGCAGAACAGCTTGCAGCTTTAGGGTTAAACTGTGACCTGAGGCTATTTAATATTTTTTGCAGAGGTACACGTGCATTTAGGACTTGAGTAGATGAGGTGAGGCTGGTGGGCTTTCTGAACTTATGCACAGAGAAGATACTTGGATGCAGGAGCTGTGAGAGGTGACTGCTGCTCTTTGAGCTTACTCTCAAGGACATTGCCAAGAGTCAGCACCTGGAAACTGCACAGAACCACACCTTACCTGGCATTAAAGCACAGTGCTGTTGACCATGGTGTTTGTAGAGGAGCAGCCCATGCCATTTCGTGGGGGTAGAATAAAAACATACGATTATTCTCACTTGGAGTTAGCAGTGATAGTGACTGTAGCTAGAAGATGTATGTCTGACAGCCTCAGGAGGTATCCTTGGGTCTTTAGTCATTCTTCTCCCCAGCTGTGGAGAAGAGAATTTTCCATGGGCACAATTACTGCAGTTACCACAAATCACTGCTCAGTCAGTGGCCTCCTGGGATAGGGAAGGTCCTTTTATTCAGTCCTTCACAATCCTCAGGAATTAAGTTATCTACAGCTGGTGCCAGGAGCAACCTCTGCTCTGCCACTGCTTGAGAAGACCCTCAGGGGCCTGAGGATAGTCCCCTCTTCCCAAAGCTAGTACCAAACAGGCATAAACAGAAAGGGCCAGACCTCCCCTTAAGTCAGTGAAAGCACCAATGTATTTATGTTCTAAGCTGCCAGGATCCTTCCATATTGCTCCTGGAGTCAGTAATCGCTGCTCTTTTATCACCCTCAAGTACTGCTGTGCCCTTGTCTCCCCTCTGCTGCTGTCATGGGACTTACTTTTTCAGGACTGCAGCATTTGGCTGCACTCTGATAGAATGCTGGGTCCCACAGAAAAGCCTCTGGTAGAGAGAGGATCAGTATGTGAGGTAATGGCCTTGTCTCCAGATTATCTTAGTCACGGCCATGATATTAAAAGGCAGGACTGCAGCCCAGGCACAATCCTCCTCCCAAACCACCAGTGCCTTCTGGCAATTTGCTTTATGTCCCATGGGATTTAGTAAAGGGGCAGCCAGCCCTCTTAAGAGCTGTAGCAGATCATGCAGCCTTTTCTGCACAGGTGTGAACTCAGCTCCCACAGCAGGAAAGACAAAGCTAATGGATTAAGTTGAAACAAAGGAGACGAACTTCACCTTTCTCGTTTGCAAGAAAGGAAAGCACCATGTTACAGCCAGTTGTGTCTTCTTTCTGCATAGTTTTAACAAATACATGGTACATTGGGTAAAATAATCAGTCTTTTGTCAGAACAAACTGATTTTGAGAAACTATGATTTACTGCTGCTTTTTCTTGTGAAGCCTGCCAAAGGAGTCCTCTTCATCTCATTGTACGTGATAAAACAGAGAAGAGCAGGTCTTCTCTTAACTCCTCAGATGCTGAATCAAAGTCTTTGTCACCAATGTATCTGTCTGTCTTTGCAGGTAGTTTGGGCTACAAGCTACAAGGTTGGTTGTGCAGTCCACTTCTGTCCCAAGGTGACATACACCTCCATCCACAACGCAGCACACTTCATCTGCAACTATGGGCCGCCGTAAGGCTTTTTGTTATGAATATTTCACAGGGTTCAGATCCTATCCTATCCCTTACAAAACATGCAAGTTTATTAGATCAATCCATTTTGTGTTTTGTGGGAGGAAATAGTGTCTAAAATAGAGAAAGAGGTAGACCTTTGTCCAACCAGGTTTTTTTTGTATTTGCTAGATGAGGGCTTTATATTGGAGGCAAAAAGCAGTGGGACTGGAAGAAAGGATTAAATATAAGATGTTGACATGAAAATACTGAAGTGATCATCTGAAAGTTAATCCCTTGTTCCTGATTGCCATGATGGCCCCAGACAGTTGCCAAGGTGCAAACCCAAAGTCTCAAGATATTTCCATGCGTGCCTGAAGAATTAAGTCCCTAAGTCAATGGTTTGGATAAACACTGACGTGTGCAGTGCTGGCAGCCTGCAGTCTTAGCAGCTGAGGGCTACTTAGGAAGCTGGGGCTGCTCAAGGCAAATTTGATCCAGAGGTCCTTCATATGTATAGTCAGTAGGATATCCAGCCAGGATGGATGTATTATTCTCTTCTCCAGCTAATTAATACCACCACGGTATGCATGTAGCTTTAAAAGCCTTACATGCATACCATGTTGGGCCAAGGCCAGGCAGCTCTTAAACTCAAGCAAATTTGGCATTCTTTTTGCCCATGTTTCATCCTTGGAAGAACATGTCCCCCGACTAGATACCTTGAAATGACACAGCTGCTGCTCTCCCTAGAAGCCCCACATCCAAATGTGCAGAGAGCCGAAATTCCACTGGATTTCTTGCCCTGCATTGGCATGGGGAAGAGGAGTGGTGCCTTCACCAGCACCCAGCAAAAGCAGGCAGGAGTCTCTCTGGAGAGGCAAGGGGCTCTAGAGAGGGCTTTAAAGCTGGGCCCTTCCCTGCTAGGTAAGGATACCACAAATGATCAGTTACATGCTAACAAGTGGAGTAATGTCACACCCAGCTGTTGATTTTGAGAAGCAGCAGCTTCATTGCTTTATTTCAGCTCTACCAAGGGCCCAGGCAAGATGCATACACAGTTTCCTCAACTGAATGTCCTCTTCAGTTTAGACCAAGCAATGAAAGCCTCGCCTTGCTGAACGTAATGAGGTTTTACCATGAAGTTTCATCTCACTGCTGAGATTTCATGCTTAAAAAGTCCCTCTCTTTGTTCATGGGCAGTTTGAGGCATGCTCTAAGTCGTGCTTTGGCCATGCTTTGAGCAAAGCACTGAGCTGTGTTTGGTGTAGTATCTGCCTGGGCAGGGGTAGCTGGTCCCACTCACACCACCGTCAGAGGGAGGGAGCAGGAGAGAGACCTACATCACTCCTAAAGTATTAACCAGCAAATGGATTAAATCACCACCTATGAGAGATTCTCCAACACCAAAGCATTCCTCTTCAAGGCTGAATACACACATACATACAGAGTAACTGATCCTGGTCTTGTTTCCATAGCCAGAGCGAGCTGCGAGAATCCAGAATCTCCCTGCACACAAATTACCCAACTCTGAGACTGCTGTAATTCCCAGGTTTGCAATGCTGCTGTCTCCATGTTCCTAAACAACAGGGTGGCCCATTACACTTAATCTCTTCTGTTTCACTGTGTGTCTTGGGCACAGGGTACTCAGTTGGGACTTCTGAAAAAACCATCACTATCAACACAAGTGAAGCAAAACTCAGGTTAAAACCTCATTAGCAGTAGGTATTGATGTCTTCCCAAGGGCTGTTTGAGAGCAGTGTTATTCTCCTTTGCAGTGGGAATTACCCAGTGCGCCCGTACAAGACGGGAGAAGCGTGCAGCGAGTGCGGTGGTGAGCACTGTGCCGGCCTGCTGTGTCGTAAGTAGAAGACAAGCAGACATCCTCCCCAAGCACATGGAGAAAGGGGAAGAGCACACAAAAGAGACTGGCAGGAGGCAGGCACAGCACTCTCCTGTTCCTAAATATAGGCTGGAAAACTGCAGTCAGAAGCCAAGCAGGCAGTGATGCACAAAGTGAGGGGAGGAGGGCAGAAGGAGCCTGCTTTCTACCCTGGGGAGTGATGGGATGGGCTCTGCTCTTCAGGTGCTGGAGGGTGTATTACAGGAGATACGGTGGCTGCAGTTTAAGGTGTTATTACCTCTGCCAGAAGTTACTGCTTGCAGAAACAGAAAGCAAAGAAAGACATACCTGTCCTGCCCTGGGGGCTCCCAGTTATTACTTGATGTGTGAGCTGTGGCTTGAGCTGGTGCAGGTCCAAGCAGGCTTTGCCCCTGCCATGCCACTGTGGGTGGGGAGAGCAGCAGGCACTGCCAAAGCTGCTCCTATGAACATCAGCCAGGCCATCTGCTTTCCCCTAAGCACTAGGGGAGAATGAGGCTGACGTGCCAGAGCCTTCATGGAGATGCAGTGCTCAACCCAAAATCAGCCTTCCTGATAACACCTGCACTTGGCTTTGTAATGGCTGCATGGTGTCAGGAGGGAAGGAGACCTGAAATTTCCATAAAGAAAAGGCCCTGTGCTGTGGCCATTGATCTGTGGGGAGCTGAGGGTATGGTCACACTTTTCCCCAGCACTTGACCATTGGTGAACTAAAGGAGTGGGAAGATGCTGTTAAAACACCAGTACCTAAAGAATGTAAGGGAGTGCTGGATTCACAGGGCTGTTTAATGTTAGATGCAGGCTCTCAAAACAAAGGGCACAGGGCAAAAGCCAAAGTGATCTTGGGGGGTGTCCTCTCTACAACAGCCACTGGCAGTGTAAGTCAAAAATGTGTGATAAACCACCCCTCAGCAGAGTCCTGAAAGTCACTGCAGGGCTCTCCCAGAGTCAGCAGGTCTTTGCTTCTTCCTGAGAAGAAACACATCAGCTGTATTTTTAAGCCCATTGTGATGATCACAATTCATCACCTTTTGGTTAGAGTCAAATTGTTTCTAAATTATAAGTGTGCTTACGTTTACTTCTTTTCTCTCTCAGAAAATGCAGAGCGTGACAAAGTCATTGGTAAGTATCACTGGAATTACTGCTTCCTTTTGTTGTCGTTGCAGTTATACTTGAAAACAAGTGAATTGTTTTTTTTTTTACAGAGGATTCCAAGTGGCATCCAGAGTGGGACAGACCTGCAAATCATGCGTTCTGCATCTCCATTATTGTTTTAAGATCACTACTCTTTATACTGACATTTGTGGCTACCTGGCTCTTACCAAAATATTGGTCTCTAGTACGTGCCGATGGGTAACACACATATAGAAGACCACAAGAGCATTTGGCTCAACTCATCTCTTCCATTCACATAAGTTACAGGCAACACAAACATTGGTAGAGACATTGTTTGCATCCACAGGTGAATTAGAAAAACAGAAATAACGTCTTCATTGCAGGTTGTAGTTACAAGCACTGATAAGCAGCTTTTTCATTGCTCAGAACCAGTTAAAAGTTAAAGTTAAAATGAATTTAGATGTTAAAATTGCTTTAAAAGTTAAAATATTTTTAAAGTGGAGCAGTGTGCATGTGATCTGGTGGGTACAGGAGCACATTGTCCAGGCAGCACACTAAGGTGCAGGCAGCTGCCCAACACACTTTAGGAAGGGCTGGAGAGTGTCCAGCCCGGGAGCCAGGCCCCAGCCCACAGCCAAGACACAGGCAGAGCATGCACCTGCCTCATTCCTATTGCACTCTTACCTTGGGCATTCCTACAGCAAGATACAGAGTGGCCTGTATAATTTAATTTTTTAAAAGAAATTTAGGATCCCTGTGAGCTCTGGAATTTTCATCCTGTGGCAGCACTTCCCAGTCTCACAGAAGACTTGTCATTGGTATTTCGCTTTGCTTAGAATTTGTTTTTAAACTCATGGCATCTGTGCCTAAGCAGTTTCACCTGTGTTTACATAGTTATGTGTCACTGCAATCTTTCCTGTTGTGGTGTGGGGCTTTTTTTGGTTTTTTGTGGGGTTTCTTGGGTTTTGTTTTTTGGTTTTTTTTTTGTGGGGTTTTTTTTGATATTTTTGTTTGTTTGTTTGCTTTTTTTTTTCTGAGAATAGGACTTTTATTGCTGTTTCAAACAATAAATTGTTGTTTCCTGCTTCCTGTGTATGGCAAACATGAATTTGCAACATGAGCTTAAGCTTAACTGCTGGTGCACAAAATACCCCAGATTCAGCTTCAACTTGCACACTAGAAACAATGCTGGGAAAGACAGAACTCCAAATAAAATCACACTGTGCCCATAAGTTACAATTTTTGTTCAACAGCTGCCAAAGAACAAATCTCCTGGAACCTGCACATCTGGAGCAGGCAGAAGGCTGTGGGGACAGCTGCTGTTTTCAGCTTGGTATGTCCTCTACCAACCACACTCAGCTCAAGCAGAGTCTGGAAGCAGCAGAGCTGCACAAACCCACAGCTGGACCACAGCAATCCCTGTCTATACTTTTAGAAGCTTCTGCACCGTGTCCCTCTGCACACACTGCTGTAGAGGAAGCCGGGAAGTTCCCCTCACCCCTTCATTTCTGCAGTACTGTCACCACAATACCTGTCAGTATTTCTGCATGCCCACTCCTGACCCTGACTCCTGCTCTTACTACTGGCATGGATTTTAACTGAAAATGCTGGAACTGGGGCTCAACATTTCTCACATTACACTTCCTGATAGTTATCTGCTATTACTGGTTGTACTAGAATCATTTCAGTATTGCAGCATTCCTTGAATAAATCATTTTTCAAAATGCAAATATAGCTGGAGACAAAATTATGAATTTCATGCTTGATATATCTTTATACATCTTAGTTTGTTGACTGCTGGAGCCTCCATAGCCAAGACAGCCCACTCACAGACACTTGTGTGAAACCCAAGCCTCAAGCTCCATGTACTGCCAAGCCCCATCTAAAAATCAGCTGGCAAGTGGCCCGTGGGCAGCAGGACTTGATGTGTGGGCACTCTCCTGCTCAGGGCTCCACAGCAGCACTCCCAGCACAGTCCCTGCCCCCCGTGTGGGTACTATCCTACTGCTGGAAAGAGCAGTGCAGGGAAGGGAACCAGATACACTGCTGTGTGCCTGGAGCTTAAAAGGAGCTCAGCAGGTTTAATTAATGGTCTCCAGGAGAGGAAACAGAAGCAACACAGAGACTTTAAAGTTCCAAATGTTAACACTTCCATTTACCTATGTAGTTAAGCAGCCCTTAGGAAATCCTAAGACCTTCCTTAAAAAAACTCTGGGCTTAAGGGTGCCACTTTACAATGTGGCATCTTTCAAACAAAAAAAAGCTTGAAAATCAAGAAGAGGAAAAAAAAAGCAGCTTCGTCATTTTAAGGATATCCAAAAATCCAGGTATTTCATTCTGGTTGATCAAGCCACTTTGAATTGTCCACATGGCAGATTCCCATTAATTCCATGTGATAAATGCAAAACACCAATATGGAAGTAGATTTCATGTACATTTCTGCAACTCTAAAATCAGTTTAAGAACATAATTTGCAGTAGTTCAAGCTGTTCTGAAAATACAAAAAAACCCTTCACTCTTCCAAGCCCACTTTATTTTCTATTATTTACGTTTTACACAACTGCCATACTCTGTCAGAAAACAGATGCACAAAGCATGCAGCCCCTTTCCATTCAGATACAGACTCTTGAGCAGACAAATCCTTTGGCTTGCCTACAGGAATATGAATAAGCTTTCTTGATTTTCCAATTTATGTAATTCATGTCCTACCAACAATCCTTGAAACTTGTCAACAGTAACAACCAAGAAATGCTAAACACCATGTGCTACCTTTCCCCCCATAACAATAGGACAAGATTTCATGAAGTGTACTAAGAATTTTACTGGAGAGAAAGATGTCATGTAAAAGCTACATAAATTACTCAGCTGGAGGTCCTAATTTTTAAAAAGCATAAAAAGCATACTTCCATGGAGGTAAACATAAAGCCAGGCTGCCCCAAGATGAGCTACATTTTCCTGCACTGCAACTCGGGCACCCAAAGACGTTAGCTGAAAACTCCCTTGTTTTAGGATACTTTCACAGCCAGACTCCTGCCCCATCTAAAAGACCAGTGTGAGACAGTGTCACACTTGTTTTGAACTTCCAAAACAGGCAGGGGAATGCGTGCCACTCCTGTCATCAAAGGAGTCTGATGCAGTTCAGATCAGAACCAAGGACTCTCCCCCCCCAATACTCTCATGCTCCTCCCTGGCTTGTCAAACTCCTCCTTAATGGCTCCTCTGCACTCTTCCGCTGAAGCATGCTTGTTCTCTAACCAAACATATTCTCATTTATTTGGGTTAAAAAAAAAGGCTGTGTTTTCACCTACTAGTTTCGGGTAAAAGGTCACTAACCTAAAAGGCATTGAGCTGCATCCTTCTAGGAGAGTAATTTCCACTGCACGTCCAGTGATCAAAATTCCAGAACCCAGCAAAAGCACTCAGAGTTATGAAATTAGTGTGGCTCTATCACCTCCTCATTACATTTGTTTCTGTAATCTTAGATGTATTAAATAAGCAACAGCTGCTCTGCCAGTGCACTTTATTTCATCACATTTCACAGTTTTAGAAAATTGAAAAACCTCTAAACTTCCTTAAAAATAGGGGAAGTGTCTCAAAAAAAAAAAAAAAAAAAAAAAAAAAGAGGAAGACAATAATTCTAAGACATTCTTGAAAGAAGGAAATAAACTAAGAATATATTTAAAGGTAAACAACACAACTTTTTGCTTTCCCTGCAGCACAATCCCTATGTAAAGACATTTTGTACCATATTCTGTGTAAAAACCCATCAGGATAATAAATGACAGTTTATTAATGGCATGCAATGAAGATTACAGTTTGCCTGATTTTCAGTTGAAACTGTCAGTTTGTTTCCCAGACAACACAACTGAAGTTGTGCAGTATATTAACTAAGGATTTAAGAACATTGTATTAAAATAGTTTATTAACATCAAGACAAGACAAAAATAATCAGCTTTTACAAAAATAAAAGCATAATATAGTAATAAATCTTGCCCATTTAGCAAAAGTCATCACCACACCATTATCTTAAGCTCTCACCTTCCCAGAGTTTTCTGACCCAAATGTTTAATATTCCACATGAAACTCCTGAATGTTTCTATTGTGAAACCTGCCCTTTAGACAGATGGATATTATCCAAATACATTCTCTTACTTTCTCAAACAATGCAGGAGCACAGATTTTCTTCACCAACCTCGCCAAGTCTGTACGGCTATTGTAGATCCACTAATTAAACTGTACTTAGGAAAAAAGGATGATCTTTCTACTTGGTCTTTTCTTGTCCACATTATACTGACAGCAAAATATCTCCTATCTTGCGAGTGTAAAAATGTTCATTATCAGAGGTGACAAGTAAACATCTTGGGTGGTGAATTACTTCTTTCTCTTTTTTTTCTTTTCATCTGCTGCCATTTTTAACTTTACTTCTTCCTCGGGGAGTGCTCCTAATTTCTTCTTCTTTGCATTCTTTACCTTTTCTTTGATGGCATCAATGTCAATCTTTTTCTCAGTGGAGGCTACACAGTACAAAATACAAAGGTAACAGAATGAATTTTATTTCTGAAAAATGTTAACAGTCTATAAGAAGACTTCATATATAAAACACAGTAAACTGCATCCTGTGGCATCGGTTAGGACTCATTTTATGTTCATTAATGATTTTACGCGTAATTCTAATAATAATTTCTGTTGAAACCAGTATTATCTACAAATCTTATCCAGCAGAATTTGAAGAACAATTATATAAAAAAATCCCATACAACAACATTTGAACACAGTTGCCACACCCTGCAGACATACAAACTATTATCCACTCCTCAGAACACAGATGTACTCCTCTGAAATTAGTACATACACAGTCTTAGACATAGGCTTGGTTGATCTTGCATAAGAAAAGAAATTAACTGCTGAGCACTTACATGCAGAGAAGCTTTTACAGCGCATTTTGTCTCTCTGCAAATAACTAAAGTGCTAAGATCCCAAATATGCCTATCCCCATCCTTATACTCTCTCCTGGCCATCCATTACCAGCTACTGTCAGACAAAGGATGAGGAAGGGTGGGTTGGGGGAATATGATGTAGATCTTTGACCCCTGCATGAAAACCTGTATTAAAAACTTTTACAGAGAGTGCCAGAAATACTACAGTTAAACATGTAGTGCTAAGCAAGGTGAAGAACCTACTCTTATGTTCACACAGGTGATGGTATTTTCTCTTGAGCACAAGCCATGAGTTTGGATCGAACTTTCCTATCTCACACAGTTAATTCCTAAATCTAATGGTGGGTACCATACAAACTACTCCTGTCATCTGTTTTTGGAAGACTGAAGGATTTCAGCTCAAAACACACAGCAGCTAGAAAAGCACCATATCTGAGACATAGTGTAAACAACAGCAGTTTCCAAATCACCGGAAATTTAGTGCCATCACAACAAAAAAATAGTACCGTATCAATGCTACAAAACACATGCTTTTCAAGAAACACAAATTTTAAAGTTTATACGAAATTGTGTAATATATAATGTAATAATATGTAGGTAATATAGCCAATAGTGTATCTAATACTATGAATATGAAGCATAATCAGTGAGAACCTAAAGATTTGTTTCTCTAGTGCATTAAAAAATAAATCACTTGAGGGCATAAGCTCTTACTCTGTGCATAGTGTGGTTTTATTTTAACCTTTAGAAAAGCTGTTTACCCTATCTTGTACCAAAATTGTGATATAAGTTTTTCAAGTAAGTATTGCTTTCTGTTTACTTTAATGTAAAAGTCATGGCAGCTTCACTGTAAAACTGAAAGGCGAAACCTGATGAAGCTAGAACTACCAAAAGATTGACTCTTCAACAGAGAATTGCCATTTTGTAAGTATAGACTTATTGGCTAGATGATCTTTCTACTGTCCCTAGCAACTCTAGGCATGGATCTTACCACCAGGATTTTTTTGTATGACCTTTCTTTTTCCAAAGCTGTATTTGCAAAATCTGTCAGTCTAGAAATTGACAACAAAATGTTTTAAAACAGGGAAAAAAAAGGTTACCTTTCTTTGTTTTCACAACTGGCTTTTCCTTTGGTGGGATAAAAGCTTTATTTCTTTCTTCTTGTCTTCTCTTGACTGCATCTGCTTGCTTTGCCTGAAGTTACCAATAAAAAGGTCAAGTAGCAATAGAGCAGGGCAAAAAGGACAAGAAAAAAAATCAGATTCCAAGTCAGCAATCAAATGCCTTTTAACTGGACCCTGGATTAGTAGTTTACCTTTATCTCTTCCATTTTCTTGCGTTTCTTCTGTCTTTCTTTCAAGAAGTATTCACCACTTGCCAATTCTTTATCAATCTGTGTAAGACAAGTAGCAAGAAGCCTTACTTAATTATGCATTGTAAGTAAATGTGTAATATCAGAGAATCAGAACATGACAGAAAAAGCCTCCCCATCTCTTTTTAAGAACACAGTTTCAGGTGTGCTATATTCCTGCATAACCAAATGAAGTTTCAACTGACCTGGCTTTCTGGCTGCGGAGGTGGGAAGGGTGTGTACTCCTTCTTCGTGTTTTTCTTCTTGGGCTCCTTGCGTTTTTTCAAGTTCTTCCGCTTGAATTTGGGCAAAAACCTTTCCCAACTTTGTGTCCTCAGTTCAGGATCTTTTGCTAATTCCCTTTTGATCATCAAAGTCTTCAGTAGTTTCAGAATGTCACAAAAAAGTTATTAAAAAAGAATATTACAGTTGAAGCCAAAAGATCCAAAATAGAAGTTTCATTAGATTTTCTTACAGGGAATATGCTACATCTAAACCTTCCACATCTCACTTCAGTAAGTGCAGAGAGGCTTAATTATGAACAGCAGAACCAGAAAGATGTCTCATAATGGACAGAATGCACTGGAGAAGGTGCTTCAGTTTAGGTGAGCAGGTATCAAGCCAACAATCAAAGGAGAAAGCTTATACACACTTTTCCTTTGATTTTGCAGATATTGACATAATGGTGTTACACCAATATATCCTAGTAACATGGAGGATATCAAACTCAGTGGTTTTTATAAAGCAGCACACTACAGAAATTCTAAAAAGTAGATTACCACACAGACACTTGTAAGTTATTAACGTGCAACCCTCTGGGAATATTGTTTTCTTGTAAACAAAGATGCACAGTGGACCACGCTAACCTTGATATTATATATGGGATGTATATTCTTCATTGTGTCCAGAACAACTTTTCTAACCTGTATTGAATACAAAAGAAAACAGAAAGCTCAACAAGCATTTTACATGCTAATCAATTAAAATAGCTGCTATAAAATATCATGCTTCCTCTCCTGCCTCTGCCTCCCCAAAGTAGTAAGCCTTAAAATTACAGAAACATTAAGGCTGGAGAGGACCTCCAACATGATTGATTCCAGCCTTTAAAAAGCTAAAGTACAGGGTTAACTGGAAGAAGAGCAGTTCAAAAATGCCAATAATATTGTCATGCTTCTAAATAGACTCCAGCAGGCCCCACAAACATTATTTCCGTTACCATGGATCTTACGGTGTCATGAGGAACTTGCTTTTGACATGCATTCTTCTCCCACATAGTTATTAAAACACATCAGATGCTTTTTCTTCCAAGACAGAAAGATCTTAAAATTCAGCAGTTAAGGTGGTTATGCTATGGACATTCATGTAAATGTATCTTACTAACACACAGCTGGAAAGTCAGTGAGATACTGCTGAGGTTGCCAGATTTAGTGTATCGCCCACCCTGCAGCTGAGCACAGAAGTTTGTGTTTGCTACACAAAGACCTCATCTACCTCATCTTACCTCTTTCAGGCCACTAAAGGGTCCAAGAGCTGAAACAGTGTTGCCTTGCACCATAATATAACAGTTTGTTAACAGTTCCAGGGCCTACACCAAAAAAAGAAAATAAATTAGTATAATACAAAGACCTGACAGAAATTTGGGTCTCAGTATTGTCTGGTACTACACCTATAGGCATACCTTCAGAGTAGATCCTTTTGGCCCAAGAAGCCGTGCTCTTCTTTTTATAAAAGTCTCTCTCTTCCTCACCAGAGAGCCTATCTTAATGATGTCACAGGCAACATCATCTTGAAGGATACGAACTGCCTAAAAAGATGCAGGGAATGTCATCTGAATTCAAATGTATTACTCATAAGTCAAGAGAATACTTCAGTTTATTCTTCTCCCTTTGCTTTCAGAGATATTCATCTTCAATATGTATTTTATTTTACTTGACTCACTTGAAACGCCCACATTTTTAAAATGTAGTATTTTATAAGTATGATGATAGAATTTAAGTATAATATTATGACAGAATTTAAGACAAAATATAAGCATTGTACTGGATAAAAACTTTCAGGATTTATTACAGACCTGCTCAAATGGAACACTTCTTGCCAGAAGTTTTATCAAGTCTCTAGCCCTAATGATTGCATATGGATCAAAAGTCTTCTTAGTGGTAGTGACAGTCATGCTTCCTTCAATTAGATCCAGCGCTGCATTCACATACTGCAGTGTTTGAAATTAAACAACAGATCAATATCATAATTCAGCTTTGGCAGCAAGCAGTTAACTAACAGAATGTAGATCTAGTTTCCCAAATTTCTTAAGTGACTTTTACCTTAAGAAAATTCACACAGAGACAAAACCCTGACTGAATATGCGTCACAAGTCCCAAAGCACAACCTCGCTCATATCCCTGAATTCAAGCACAACAAAGCTGTCAGTGCCTGGAAGAAGAGATATTTGCTGCTGCAATTATTTTGCTGACAGCATTTGTAAAGAACTGCAAGTCTGGCACACAGCTCTTCAACAATTTTGAATGTTTATCTCTGTGCGCATTCTGGGGTGTGCAGCCTGGCTGGGATGTCCCTGACAAAACATGACACTGCTAATTCAAAATGCAAGCACAGTAGAAATTTACAAATTCTGTATGAGAAAAGCAACTTGTGCTATCTGTATTAGCTTAAGTAAGACCTGCATGCCCCAAAAGGTAAAGTGCAGTATCACAATGATTAAGAGTTCATACATGTTCACCCAGTGCTTTCTGTACAAGTGGCCAGCACTCTTTCAAGTATGCTTCCCTATACTTCGGGAACAATGTTGCAAAACTGCTTTCTTCCAGCAGCCCTTTGGGATTATCCTCTCTTGTAAAGGCCGGCTCTTTCCATCCATCTGGCACAGTGAGAAGTTCAGATTCATCAACTGCTATTAAAAAGAAAAAATAAGCTATTGTTATAGGAAGACTGATTAATACACTGTTGAGTGCAGTTTGCATTTTTTTCCGACCTTAGAAAAATTACTCCTTCAAAGTATTTATATATTAAAAAAAAAAAAGAAATCTGCAGCTGAGATATGAGCTGCTGATCTGGTATATTGAAAATGATTATGTAAGTATATTACACAGGAACAAGGCACAGACTGAGGCGAGGAAGCCGAGTACCTCGAGGGCGGGCACACCACAACAAGGCACCGCCGCTGCCGGCCCCCAGCACCCACCAGCCGCCTCTACCCTCCGCAGCGCCCCACGGAGAAACCCGCGGCC
>WEIU01014025.1:283882-304376 GCA_013389925.1 Aegithalos caudatus
CGCGGCCGGGCCGAGCGGAACTTCCCCCGCCCTGGGGGAGGGGCACTCGGCCCGGCTGCGCGCCCCAGAACGCGCGCAGAAATAAACATTCAAAGTACTTCAGCGCTCCCAACTAAGGAAAAGGGGTTCC
The DNA here is from genome assembly GCA_013389925.1 of Aegithalos caudatus. Taxonomy (NCBI): domain Eukaryota; kingdom Metazoa; phylum Chordata; class Aves; order Passeriformes; family Aegithalidae; genus Aegithalos; species Aegithalos caudatus. Next base: position 284,013 of record WEIU01014025.1, read on the forward strand.
TATGAGACCTGATTTTTCACTGAGTAACTTACTATTCAGCTGATAAAACTGGATAATAAATAAGTAATTTCTGGGGATGCTCTGCACCCTCCTCCCTGCCCCTCTCTGTACCTGTAACTGAGCATTTCCTTCAATGAAAGAGCAAGAAGGTGCCTCCTCCGCTCTCTTTCATGGAGACCATGAAAAGCCAATGGGGTGAAAAACTGGAGGAGACCTTTAAGAGCAAGAACACTGAGGCAGGACACTGTTGTCTTTGGCAGGTGTTCACCGCATCTGTTCATAAAAAGTTGCACTCTACGATGTTTAATTACCTAAATGATGAGAAAGATTTCTATCACCTGATCTATACCTAAGTAAAATACTAATTTAAAAATCAGTTTTCATCCTCCCAAAAGCTTTCCTTCGGACCTGGCTGCTGTTTTTCTTCGCCTGCTCCATTTGCCAGCCCTTTGCTCACTCCCATCTCTCACAACGAAAAGGACTTCCAAGGTCTTTTCTGTCTGCAAGCTGGACATCGAGTTGATGTAAGCTCTTAGCCATTTATTTTAATTTCTGTCCGTTAACATCCTTCAAACAGGGAGCAGGAGCGGTTTCCCAAGAAGGGAGACCCTTGCCAGAGGGTGCTGGCGGTGCTTGTGGCGCTTTGGGGAGGTTGGTTATCCATGCCCGATCCCGCTAGATGGCACCGGCCGCCGCGCTAAGCGGAGCATCCCGAATGGAGCTGCCGCCCGCCCTGTGGCTTCCGCGGGAGGGACAGGACCGGGAGGGAGGGAGGGATGGAGGCGGTGGGAATGTGCTCCCCCTCCGCACACGCAGCCCTGCCCCGCCCGGCACCGGGCTTTGGTTGACGAATGTCATTGTTCCGGTCCCCCGGACAAGCACAGGGAGGCAAATTTGCCCCTCTCAGCTCTTGGACACAGAAGCTTTCTGGGGCTGCTTGCCGGTCTGGTATTCCTCAGCGCTGCAAAGCCTTTGAGCACTGGAGGGGGGTCGTGCCCGGCTGCAGGCACCCGGTGGATGCGAAGGAAGGGCTGGGGGTCCTGGGGAGGCGGCGCTGTGAAGTGCCCGCAGCGCACAGTGCGCGTCTCTCACCTGCAACCTGGCCGCGCGTTGTGACAGCGCAGCAAAGCAGATTTGGAAAGAGTTTGAGGGAGGATAATTAGTTTAGTTCTGCTCCTGTTTAGTGTCTGACGACTGCTGTGGTGCAGCCCACCAAAAATATCACGGGAGTGAGCTGTGTAAGGGGCATGCCCTCAGCTCTTGGCAGTGGGAGTGAGCCTCCTGATGGGATGAGAGGAGAAAGGTAGAGAGGCTGCAGTCCTCAGAGTGTTGAGAGTGTGAAGAAAAATTACAGGCTGCAGCCTCCGGCCTGCCAACCTCGTGAGTAGCGTGCTTGCTCCATGTGTACATCCCACACCTCGGAGTGCCAGCGACAGCCTACTCGTGTGCCCTCTGCTCTCCCGCATCCCAGCCCCTTGGCCAGCTGCTGCTTCAGGGGGTCCATGAGGCCCCAAGCCTCTGTGCTGGAGGAGAAGTGAGCGGTGCATGGGGTAAGGGGCAAGGGACTGGGGCCTTGTGACCTTTTTAACGATGGGCAACCCTCTGTGCTGCACTGAAGCTTGTCTTTGCCTGTTCAAGACAGATACACTGAAAATAACAGATAGTAGAGGCAGTAATGCTAACAGAAGATGTGATTTGAGAAAGGCCCTCAGGTGCCTTCTTGTCTGATTCTTTGAAGGAGACAGAGACAGTAATTTCACATCTTTCCTCTTACCTCAGTATATGGGGTCTGGCTGGATACAAGGAAGCCACTTCCCTAAATTCCTAATAGAAACAGAATGCTCCCACAGACCTGTCCTTCTTCTCCAGACAGCAGCATTTGTATATAATTTTTACTATTCACAGCTCAAATGCAATAACCAGCTACTGCTCATCTGGTGTGGTGAGGAAGGTGAGGACAGCTAGCTACAGGGACAATGGCTAATGAGGGGACAGGGACTGACACTGCTGTCCAAGTGACTGGGACAGGTATTCTGCAACCCCACAGGAGCAGGGTCCTCTGCACACTGGTTTGAAGCTGAGCCCCCAGGCAGGAGGGACAGTGTGAGTTCCTCTGCAGTGGTAGGGCACAGTTACCACATGTGGGGATGCAGTGCTGCTGTAAATCCCTGCCCTCCACCATCCCTTCCCCTAGGGTCAGCTTGCCCTCCCAGCTCTTCCAGGAGCAACATGTTTTCCAAAAGTACTTTTCACTGGCAGCACATAGCATGTTCAGTGTTCTACCCAGCCCAGTGTGGGATGGAGAGACCCAGGTGCAAAGGGCTCCTTCAAAGACCTTTTTCTGAACAGTACAGATCCTAGTCTAGCAAGACCCCTACACCTCCTGGAGCCTTTGCTGTTTTTGGGAGGACCTGGCTCAACTCTCTGTGTGTATGTGTGTCTATGTGCAAGTGTTTTTTTCCTCTTAAAAATAAAGTGAAGGAATGAAACAGCACAGCCTCCCTTACGCATGTTTCATATGATACAATAAAAAGGGCAGATCACTGCTGTTAGAAGGAAGGTGCCTCTTTATTATGCAGCAAAGTTATTATTTCCCAGTCAGCAGATAGGACTCCAGCCACTTGGCACTTTCTTACGTGCCATTTTCCAATCCAAAAGAGCAACTTGGGATTTTGTGATAATTCAAGCAATCAGATGAGCTCATGCACATGGCATTCATTTGCTAGAAACGCCACACGGATCCCATTCAGCCTCGGCACTCATAAATCCATGTGACACTTTTATCTATTTATAAACTTTTAACAGCAGGTTATGATTGTTATGCAAGCCATTTTCAGGGATTAATAAGCAGCTTTTGTTGATGGCAGCAAGAAGGGCCATTAACTACTTTGGGACAGTCATTAATCTGTAGTAAATGCTAAGCATCTGGATCATTTCTATGTAATTAAATAACCAATACTGCCTTTTGATTCAAATAACTGGAGAATTGTATTTCAAATTTATCTTGGCTTTGGGTGTTCTTAATTCTTTTAGTTTACAACAGGGCAGGAAACAGGCACATGAGCAAACAAGATTTTCTCCTGGTGTAACAGGCTCTTAAATTACCAGGCATTTCATATAAACCTGTCAAGTGATCAAAATAGCATTCAAAGTGGCCATCAAAAGCAATTGATTGGATTGGATGGAGAAAAAAATAATCATGTGTTGTCCTTTTTCATAACAGAGTACTTTCATTATTGCAATAAAATTAGGTGATCTGACCCTAAGAGGTAGCCTGGAAGAACTAAAATAATCAAACAGAAACTCCCCCTGACCAGCCACCCTCAGAAAAGTCCATTTTATTTCATTCCCTGGCTAACATGACCGCTGTGCCCTCAGGCAGATGAGGTTGTGGTGTCATTTCTCTGTGTGTCTCTCTCTCTTCCTTTATCTCTCTGGGCACCGGTGTGAGTCACTTCTCTGGTTTGGTTTTGTTCTTGTCTTTGCTGTGGAATCCATTGATCTGCAGAGGTGCTCACAGATGATGGTATTTGTGTCCTTTGCAAACCTGGCCAGGCAAGAACACACTGCAGTGGGGCTGCTGCCTTCTCCGTGGAGAGCTTGGGAAATGCCCCAGCAAGCAGAGTTCATCTTTCCTTTTGAAAGAGGGCAGAGAGGACAGTACCTGCTGAGCCCTAGCAGTAACAAGGAGTTGGAAAATGAGAGGACTGTAAACGATAAATGCATGTTAAAGGGCTGGCTGGAATAGCAAAGCAAAGCAAATTTGTGGCAGAAAGAAGAACCCAGAATAAGAAGAAAGAATCTGGGTAAAAGAAGTGATAGCTTTGTCTGGGAAATTTCTTGCTTGCAATAAAATTGCTGTCAGTTTAGGGGCAAGAAGAGGATGAGAGCCAAACTGGGAAAAGGAATTTACTGTCATGAAATCAAACCAGCAGATTTAGATCAAAAGGTCTTTGGAGCAGGGAATCGGCCTAATCATGTATTCATACAGTGACTGACAGAATGAGGCTTTTGTCTTGACTTGAGCCTCTGGGAATTGCCAGAAAACAAACACCAGACCAAGGCAAGCTGCACCAAGACCTCTGAGATGTACACAGGAGAGTTAAAATGAGAGTGAAGGTGAGTGCTGGTCAGGGGTGGGTGTATCAGAAGCTGGGGAGGACAAAGGCAGAGGCCTGAGGAGGGCAGTGGAAGAAAATGCCTAAATCATTATACTGGGCCAAAGCCTCACAGGGGAACAGAGTCAAGTGGGGATGGGAAAGCGGTTGGTGCCATCAGCTTTAGAAAGTCTCCCTCACAGTGTGGGGAGCAATCACAAGTTCCCAAGGGCCCAGTAGGGACAGCTAAGAGATTTCTCCAGCTGTTGTAGTACCCATCCTATTTAGGCAATGCCTCACATGGGCTGTGCCCGCCAGGGCATTGCTGGTCTAAAGTCTCTTGACTTCCCAGAGGAGGAGGTGTCCCTCATCAGCTGTGGATGGTCATGGCAGAAGAGCACCAAGTGGAGACCAGGTGCCAGAGGCTCGGGTCTGCTGCAGCAGAGAAGGGTCCCCTCTGCCCGTGCCTCTCCCAGCCCGTCCACATGGGCAAAGGGGATGATCCTTTCTGAATGAGGGCAGGAGAAGCACCCCCAAGCCCCCATCCTCCCTGACAAAGAGCTGTGCCAGAGCCCAGACAGAGCAGCACAAGAGGATCTGATGTACAGCTCTCTCCAGGCATGAGAAGAGCAAACCCGTTCTTAGAGGCATACAATGCCCCAGGGCTGTGGATTGAAGATGAAAATCCCTCCTCCAAAGGTTTTTAATATAATTTTAAAGTCATACCTGAGAAAACAGAGTCTGAGGATGGTTTTAATTTAGGAATTTGCCTGCTCATGTGCCTTATTCTGAAGCACTCCCACAATCTGTTTTTCTCTTGCACTAGAATCTGGACATTATTATGCAGATTTCCACTATAGCAATATTACAGCAGAATAAATAGCTCTGCTATACACGAAGGGGAATCCTATTACATCTTCAGTAACTCTCAGTAAGCATTATCGCTATTATACCAATTGAAGAGACAGAAAACAATTTTTAATTAAAAATATTTATAGCAGGCATAATACCAACTGCCAGTTTCACTATCCAGTGAATGCTTTTTGCAGCTGGTACTAATTCTCTCTTATTTCTATGAGGTTAGCCAATATCAGCTGTTCATTAAGCAGAGGACATTTCAGGAATATCCGTATTATATGCTGTAACTAACTAAGAAGTTCTTCCTTTGATAGATATTAGGAAATCAAGATTGCTTGGCTATGTTATTCTGGGACTTCATAATAGAGAGGTCGTTTCCCAGTGATCTGAGTGGGCTGCATCATCAGTTTTATTCAAATCAATCCTACAAAACTGCTTTCCAGCAGATTAGAACATTTTAATTAGCAATATATCTTCTGTCTTCTATCTGCAGTGGAATAGGGGGTGGGAAATTGATTTCAGTAGACCCTTTCTTTTACTGGTAGAGCAGCATAATCAGAAGGTGTCAGCAGAACCATAGGCAAATTAATTTTGAGATACAGAGCTTTCTACAGCTAACAACACTTCTTCTCCTTGCACTGAGTCAGGCCAGGCTGCATGGGCCATTTCACTGCTGCTGTCAGTGCCAGATGCTCCAGGGGGAAAAGTCTGATGAGGCTGTCTTGGGTAAAAGGCATGACAACAACCCACTGGCTCACCCTGAACATTCTCACACTTTTTGTGCCACAGAGCACATAAAACCTCAGTTCTCATCCTTGTTGTATCTGTGTATCAGTAAACATGCATATGTGTAGCTGTAGGTGATGGACAGCTGCCCCTAGAAGCTGCAAAAGCCCTATCTGCTGCAGCCATAACTCAGGCTCAAAGGAAAACAGCAGGTAGAGGATGAGCCACAGAGGACATGTGTGTGAAATATGGAGCTGGAACTTTGCCTCCACCAGTTTTGTGTCCATGGAGATCTTTTTCCCCATAAATGCAGGGATTCTTGAGAGTAAGTTTGTCCTTGGTTCACATTCATGTGGTTCGGAGGGATTGTGGCATGCTGAAGGTTTCAGCCCATAAAATCCAATACAAAACTTCTTGTTCCCTGTATTCGCCCCAGGATAGCTGGCAGCCCAGTCAGTGAGGAAATCCCTTGGTGATTTTTCAAAGGAGCAGCTGGGAACTGACAAACCAAGCAGCTCATCATAACCTGGCATGCGAATTGCTAAATCCCATATGGATATTGTTTTTCACTTTAAAATATTAGCAGTGAGTTTCAAAACACAGAATTTAGCAAGCTGTGTTTCATCATTGGAAAGATCAAACCCCATTTGAGTCTGTGAAGCCATTTACAACATGCTTATCCTTCCACCTGCAATAGATTTCAGAGCAATTTCCCCTGGCCTGTGTCCACGGTGACAGCAGAGGAGCCCAGGGGACGCAGCTGGAAAGATGAATGATGTGAAGTGGTGGAGATGGGCATCTGTGAGGGGAGCAGAGGCTCTCCCAGGAGGTGATTCAGAATAAGAGTTTGATGTAGGGATGTGCCCTGAGTCACTTTGAGGGGAGCTTCCCTCTGCCCACTGCCTGCAGACCAACCTGTGATGAGCAGCTGCTGTTGCTTAATTAGCCTTTGTGAATATTCTGCTTTAATCCATCTTTAAAGCTCAAAAAAGCCTATCATGTCTGTGTGCTGCTCTTGCTCTAGGCAAGACTGCACTAGTTATCCGCTGCTTCAAGCAGCTGAGATTCACCAGCAACATATGGGAACATCTAAGCTATTACACCCATTTTCTTTTACCTGCAGGGAAATAAGTATGTCAGTCAACTAAAGAACAAACTCTTTCTTCTTTGCACAGATAGCCAAAAAGGGCTTCCAGAGCACTTTGGACTGGGTGTATGGAATGCAGCAGTCCTAGATGTAACTTGCTCGGTAGTCCTAGGCTAGCTCTGATTTCAGCCATTCCTCTTGGTATTTCATGAAATTGAGCAGTGTGTATTTGAGCAAAGTGACATTTGGTTTCTAAAGGTAGCAAGCAAAGTTTCAGTGAAAAAAATTATACTAGTCAACCCTCTTGAAAGGCAGTCTGAACAAGTAGAGCAGCAGAGTATGAAGCATTCTTTCTTATATTTTCCCTTAGCTTTTCATGAAATGACACATGGAAAGACATAATGTTATTTCTCAAAAATGTTTTTTTCTGGATTAAAGCAGAATTTGTAGGTTGGATAACAGTGAGTTTCCACCAGTCCTGGAAAAGGGGAATCCATCAGTGTAGTCAGCCCTACATTGTGCCTGAGAACCTGGGTATCTATTTTCAGAGCTGCTGGTACACTTGGAAAACCATTTTCCTTGCCTACACTGTAAATTTTCCGGGACGCAAACTTTTTCTAAGTATGTATTTTAGCAGGAGGGCAATTCGGGATAATCCTGTGTGAGGTACTACCACAATGCAGACTGCTGGCTGCTCAGTGCTGAGTTTGTCATTAAGTTATATCCAGTGCAGAAGGAAATACAATGGAGCTGCTGGGTGGCAAAGTAGCTGTTAAAACCACCATTCCAAATAAAATGTCACAGACCTAACTTTGATGGATAAAATTTCATTTTTGCATGCCACCGGCTGGAGGAAAGGAGCCCATCTGTTCTCCAAGCTCTGCACATTGTTAAGAAAACTGCTCGCAGCTTGGCAGATCAGAGCACTAGAAGAAAAAAAATTTAGAAAAGCCAGCCATAGATGAGCATGAATACGAGTCATTGAATTTTGCCCAAAAGCAACATAAAAATGATGGTTCTTGCCAGGAAGTTCTGCCAGGGCATTCTCACGGGCTTGGCTCTCCGGGACGGGCGGGCAGAGAGGCAGGGAATAGGGGTGCATTCTTCCGCTGCCGGCGCTGGCGAGGGCCGCTTTGGCTGCTCGCTGCGGGAGAATGCCCGTGTTTGTCTTAGCAGACAAGGGGCACCATTATCACATACCTCAGCAGGGCTGTAGATGTCAACCAAATAATTGGTTTTATTTAGAATATGACATCCAACTGGTGAATAAAGCATTTTGGGTGTCCTGGAAAGATTTTATATACAAACCAGCTGGAATCCCATTGACAGGAAGAGCCTCTTCCTTTCCCTTTCCCCCTCCCCATTATTTTGAGTCAGACAGAGCTGGAAGTGACTGAGAGGAACTCCAAGAAGCCTGTGCCTTTGAGCAATAAAGTTTACTGGTGCTAAACATCTGACACTTGTTTATTAAGAGAGACCCAGGCAAGCATTTCATCATTGAGATGAGTATTTAATACATGAATGGGTAACGAGAAAACATATTTGTGGCCAATTCAAAAAGCTGTCATACAAGGAGACTCCAAGTCTGAGCAGGTTGGGAAAACTGCAGGGTGCTTTGGAATTCTCTCAAGTGAACTCAACTTGTAAAGCACAAAGTTGCTGCTGCAGACTCTGAAGAAAAGTGGAAGCCGAATGAGCAGACAGTGGTGGGGCAGGCAGGGGGTGCCTGGCTCCTGCCTTCCTTCAGCACAGCCACCAGGTTATAGGGAAGAGGGAACCTTACACAGCTTCCCATACAGAGCATCACAGCTGCACCCATCCCAGTGTTCATCCCATCATTCCAGAGCTGCATGAGTTACGTGCTAGGATGTTCCCAAACTCAGAGTAAGTCCGTCATGGTAGCCCCTAGTATGTGTCTCATGGACAAGGCTGGATAGATGCATCTTCTTACTGTGGCAATCTACCATTTGCTCAAGGAAAATTATTCAAGGTAGATATACGCCAAACACGAACATAAAATTACTCAAGGCCTCCACAGCTGAAGATTAAAATACATTTCAGATGAGACAAAAAAGGACAGAAACATTCAGTAAAGTGCCTTTTCTTGATTTTTGGAAGATGTAGGATGCTGGCTCCTGTAACAGGAGCAGAGCATGTCTTGCACATCCCAAATGTCCCAAAAGATAAGGGAATGATTTTTTCAGTAACTTCTTAAGTATGGAAGGCATTATAGAAAATTTGAAATAAGATTGTGATGTGCTAATTAAACAGGATGAGTAGGAAGTCGCTGGCTGAAAGATTTTCTTCCTGAGTGAAACTATGGAAGAGCTTGATGTGCAATTCAGTGATCAAGAAGATGTACATTTAATCACTGAAACCATTGTTTCATAAGAATAGGTTGACTTTGTTTAATATATCTCTTACTTTTCCGGTTTGTAAGTTTGTCTGAGAAACGCAATTGTGGACATGACAGACTGCTAATCCATACTTGTTGTAACAAGCTAGCTGGGTGTTATCTCAGAAAAACCCCACCAGTATCAACAAAAACTCAACTCCCCACTGCATAATACAGGACAGACCCAATGGATTAAGCCCTTGGTGATTAACAGTGAGGAACAGTCATGAAGTGGACTGCTGTGTTTCTGAGTCAGGCAGCCTAGGACCAAGGCACGGGTTTTATTCAGCACCTGAGAGTGATTCAAGAACCCTGCAAAACCAGTGTGTGGAAGATGCCCAGGCAGCAAGGGAAATCTGTTATGACCTTACAGTCATGCAGAGGGAGCTGGAGCACTTGCTCAGCTCAAGTCACCCAAACAAGAACGATTTTAACACCAGACAATGCAAAACCAGACCTCTAGGGATGAGGAGTGCTGGATCTGTGTGGAGGGAAATAGGATGATGGAAAGAAATTACTCTGTAAGTTTGTGAATTAAAAGAGGTCAAGCAACGCAACTGAAGTGCTGAGAACAATGCTGTGAAATAAATAAATAAAAATATATATATCTACAAAAAATTAGTGAGCAACACAGGGATGTAAATGCTTAAATACAGCATTGGTGAAGTGATCCTGAATACTTGTGTAAAGATAGTGACTACATTTCTTACAAAATTAAATTAACTTGCAGAAGAGGCCTACCAAATAATTGGAGCACAGGAAAATTGCCAAGGGCTCTGTGAAAAAATATAATTTGTTTGTCAAAATCTGTATACAATGTTTCCATAGTGTCTTAAAATGCCTAGTATTAGGAAGGTATTAATATTTCAGATAAATGTTTCAGTGGTAATATTTAAATTATCAACAGAATAATTACCAGGTTTAGGTAGCAGAAATAAGAAATGCATTTTTTGCACAAGTACATTTATACTCAAGTGTAGTTATAAAGGGACTGAGATGTAAATTGTTTCTCCACTTCTTGATGGTATCAGCTGATGATTTGTTGCCTTTCTGGATGATATACTTTAGTGTTACACAAGGTATTGATCTCAATATATGAACACTCAAAATTAAATGATCTGTTCCTTGCATGTGATTGTGCTAAATTTCATGATTCTTTTTTGCCTTAAGGTTGGTGACCCTCCCAGCTCTCTCCCCACATTGTTCTGCAGATTAAGGTTTGCAACATGGAAACCACAAATAAATTAGAAAATGTAAAAACTTGTAAAACTCCATGGTTAAGCAGCAGTTCTTACTGAGTGTTTGAGACCATTTACAAATCAGGAGAGAGGGAACAAAGGGAGTCAGCAAGACAGACAAGACATGCCAACTGCAGTACCAAGTGCTGTGATTATTAGGGTTGTGGGTACCCAACAAGCTCCCTGGAACCAAAGGATATCCTGTCTCATGGGTCAGGTGGCCCCAGCACTTCGGCATGTGCTGGACTGAGAATCCCACCTAAATGTTCTCAAAGCCTTTTACTGTAGGTTTGGGCTGTGCTGATCCTGTTATCAGGTCTAAGAGCAGGAACTGTGGTCCTGCCAAAATTAGATAAGAGTTACAAAAAAAGAGAAAAGGGCACCAGCAGACACTGCTATCAAACAGAGTGCTTGCTTGTGCCCTTACACTGCTGGAAATCATCAGCAAATTAGGAATAAAAGGAACATGCAGGCAGTATGTTCCCAGCTGAACTGCTATAAATGTCACAGCATTTGTATTGACACCGCAGACTGCTTCATCACTTAAAAAAAAAAAGAAAGAAAGAAAAAAAAAAGAATAGGGAAAAAAGATAATACTGCAAAGTAGATTGTTTTTCAAATAAGAATAGTCAAACATACTAAGTTAAATCTATCCTGTAGGATAATTGAATGATGATCAAAAGATAATAGGCTAAACAGTAAGTCAATATCACTGATAAAAACCTACTTACTAAATGTCTTTTACCAAGGAATAAACGGGAATGAGACAAAGATGTGAAAGAGTTTGAGCTGTTTATGTTCATGTTTATGCATCATGTTTCAGAGCAGACACTGGGTGATGCACAGGGACTCAGGAGTCATTGAGACTGCAAAATCAAGAGATAAACACCATGGGAAATACTGGCAGCTCAGATGAAATTGTGCTCTTGAGAGCCAGCAGTATTCTGCAATCACTTGAAAGCCTCCAGTGTACTTTAGCATCTCTTGGCCTTTGTTGAACAAAAAAGCAGGATGGGGTTGGTTTCTGCATACAGCAATGCCAGTTGGAAATGGAACACCAAGCTGCTGAAGGGATTTTATGAAATCTCAGCAGGGCAATACCTGCCCATTTGACAATGCTCTTCATAGTTAGAATGACTCTTCTGATGTTTTGAATACCACAATGCATCATTTATTCCTTTTCATACAGGAGGAAATTTCTCTCCTTGAAACCCATGAGACTGTGTTTGGTAACAGCCAGTCTGTGACATCTCTCTGGGGAATGAGGAACCTTAGAGCAGATACCACCTCATGAATAACTCCTGTAGCACACGAGAAACATCAGCGAGAACATTTCACATATTCCTTCAATCATGCCTTCCAGAGGGACCATGCTTCCCTCTGCCCTGGAGAAGTCAAGTCAGGGTATACAATGCAACAGGACAAGATTTTAGTTCAGGAACATTTTCATACCAGGTCCTTAAGCAGAGGGAAGAGAGCATGACTGTGCTTGCCTACTTCTACAGCAAGAACATCTTGTCTCATGGCACTCAGTCTGGCTGCCTTGCCTAACCATCAGTCCTGCTTCAGATTTGGTCTTCATATTATTCCACTTGCATCAGAGGGTAACTGTTTTTTCCTCAAAGTTTCTCCCCATCAAGATCAATGATTTCTAGTTGAAGGAAAGAGTGAAGGCATCTTCAGAGAGCCAGTTGCATGTGAATAGACTCATCTCAACCAGAGAGTTTATAATCAGTAATATAATCAATTTATATTACAATATAAATTAGCAGCAAGACACTTTCCTTTAAATAATTACTTTTAATCTTATTGCATTTCTTCTTCTTGCTTCTTTTGAAAGGGAATTGGCTGGATACTAGACACAAAGATGTGTTGATTTGACCTTGTACATGGTCTTTGCAAATAATTCGGCATTTTTTGTGGGTTTTTTGTTTGTTGGTTTGGTTTGGGTTTTGGTTGGTTTTTGTTTGTTTGTTTGTTTGTGTTTTTGGGGGTTTTTTTTGTTATTCAGAGGGACACATGATGAACATGCTTAAGCCTTAACATAACATACCCCGCTTAGGTTCTTCATTCTGTGTAACAGAGAACAACAAATTAAAACAGAAGAAGCTAACTCTTTTTGCATCCTGCTGTTTCTGGATGGAAAGTCAGATTTTAAAAAAGTACAGAAATTTAAAACTATGGTAAATTTGCTTCATATGTTTCAGTTACTCTTCTCAAACTACATTTTGCACTGGAAATTAATAGCATGGTTAGTGAAAGCTTATCCATATAATGGATTTTAAACAATGAAAGCAAAAGAAAGTGGATATTCCTTCTGTACCTGGAGAAATGGCTGCTGCTGCTGAGAACTGGTGCATCTCCTTGGTGAAACTCTGGTTCAACATGATCAGCTCCTGTCCTAGAGCTCCAATTGTCTCAAGGACTTTGAGAACAAACAAGTAGTGTTTGAATATTATCTATCAGTGTTTATTCAGTTCAAGCTATTTTAATACCCTACAATAACCTTAAAATAGACCATCACAATTCTGAATTAAATATCAACTATATAATTACTTCAAGGAGAAAAAAATCTAGGTTTAAAATTATATATGATTTGGTCCATATACATTTAAATTTCTATTTAATAATATTTGGTAAGAAATATGCTGTATTTGTTCAAATAATAAATAATATTTAATTTTATTTGTTATCCCTTTAAAGTAGGGATTACAGTGCTGTGTACCTCCACTGCACCAGACAGAAGCTGTGTAATGAAATTTGTGACCCAGCATTCTCAGGGAATAGAGGAGGACCAGGCTTGGCTAGCAGAGAGCTGGATCCACAGTTATAGTAAACATAGGGATGGTGTGAAGGGTGCTGAATGAGTTGGGTGTGGGTATTTATCACGTTGTGGGGGCAGCAGCTTTCCCAGTTATCCCACTTCAGCAGAGGGGGTGAGGTGCTTCAGAGCAGTGATTCTCCCATCCTGCAAAGTGCCGGGGAACTTCAGGGAATGTGCTGCATCCAAGGCTACTGCTACCCACTGGGAGGCCTTATGGCCCAGGGTTTCTCTGAATCTCCATGCCAGAAGATACCAATTCATATATTTATGAAATCCAGGGCAGATTCACAGCTTTAGTACTGAGAAATTTTATTATATTGTTGTATTACCCTTTTGTTCCTAACATTTACAGTCCCCTTTCACCAGCTCTTTAGGTTATAACTGTGCTGTAGCAACATATGGGATTGTGAAAGCACTGTGCCATAAGAGCATTTTATTCTGACAGTCATTTACCTTCAGCTGTAGCCAGAGCTGTGAGCAGGAGTTAGACCTATACCCCATCTGAGTCATTTTATATGCATCACTATTCTATTAGAGGAGGTTTTTTAGGTATCCCTGCTTCTAAAACTGTCAGCTTTACTGCTGCTTTTACTCAGGCTCCCCCCAAACACCAGCTTCAAAGCCTCAGTGCTTTCTGAGCACCAGTGGGCTTCCAAATACCAAAAAAAAAAAAAAAAAAANAAAAATTGCTTTTTGCTAAAAGATGTGCTTTGTTCCTTTTGTTGGGTAAGCAGAATGTTCCGGCAGCCTCAGCACTTCATCATTAACTGCAGACCATAATTCACACCCAGCTTGGGAGAGAACTGGAGCAAAAAGAAAAATGGTTTTGCCTCCCTGCCCCTGACCCTGTGCCACCGTGTTATTTGTCACAACATTGCTAAGCCGTCCATGAGTATAAATCAGTATCATTCAAAAAACCACTGTCAAAGGAAACAATGAAAATCCCAGGATTTTATGAATGGGAGGGATTGTCCTGTGCTGCCAGACTTGGATCAATGCAAAGCTGGCAGGGGACGCCTCTGCAATGCAATAAACGCTGCCATCTGTTACCTCTGAGTCCCCGGAGCACGTAAAAGGCACCAGTGAAAATCAGCCCTGCCCTGACACAGGGTGCTCGGGCAGCTCCTCCCCACCCAGGAGGGCAGCGGGCAGAGCTGGCGTGTGGTGGTGGTGGTGACGCTTTGCCTCCCCGGTGTCACCACCGAAAAGAAATGCACCCAGGGGTGCTGGGGCTGTTGGGGGCATCCCCATGGTGGAAAGCCTCCAGGAGCTTTCCAGCACCAGGGTTGTCAGCACAGATCAGTGCTTTGGTGGCACCGGGGCCCCTCCTCTGCCCAGGAGGGTCCCATGTGCAGCACACTGTGAAGAGCTTTGTGTATTTTTGTGTGCATAAAGCAGCCATTCTCACTACAGCACCTCATCCCGGGTCTGAGGGTGATCCAGGAGAACATGCTGGGCAAAGGGGCTGCTTCCCTTCTGCCCAGCTCCCTGCAAGCACAATCTATCTCCAAGTGCCCAGAACATGTTTGTCAGGTTCTGTCACCCCTCCACAAGCATCTCCCCACTGTGGGGAATGAGGGCTGCCTGCCAGCATTTGCCATGGGAGCAAATGCCTTCCCACATCACCCTGATGCTGCCTGCTTGGCTGAGCAGCGGTGCGTTGTTTCTGCACACTGGGGCATGATGTGGTTGGGATTATTTATACCAAGATACCTGCAGCTGAGCTCTTAAACACAGAGGCACCAGAAAAGATAACAAGCTGTTGTTTTCTGCTCTGCAGAGAAATTTGTGAAGCCTAATGACAGAAACAGAAAGGGAGACACCCACATGCAAAAGCAGCCTGCTCAAAAACTACCCAGTTATTTTTGGTGCAGAGTACTACTAATGTTTGCAGACACATTTTTTCCCACACCCTGAGTTCATGCAGAATAGGGGATAAAGGTCTGTAATAGCTCATAATTTCCATTTGCTTTGCATTTAGATAGCATATTTCCAAATGTAAAAACTGGGTGGACAATACTGACTATTCGAGGAACACTACTGGAAACAGAGCTTGTATGCTTATCTTTGAAAATCTAGCCCTGAGGGCTGTGCTAATTTCTCTCACTATTTTAGCTGGGCCTCCCTAAAGCCCTTCCCCTCCCAGGCACATGATGGCTTGGAGTCGAGGCCACTTGCCCCACAGACACATTGGGACCTGCTGATCATACCACGAATTCACTGGGATGCTACATGGGGGACCATCTGTGCCTGATTATGGACAGCAAAATAGCAGTTCCACAGCAGGAACAAGCATGAAGATGAACCTCTCAAAAGATTTAATTATGTAAAAGTGATTTCTATTTTGAAATCCTACAGAATTTCTATTTTGAAAATTAACTACTAGGAAAAAATTCTTGTTCTATCTGTTTGTGTCCCTCCCACCCTGCTTCCTAGTTTGCTTTGTATTTACAGGAAACATTGCTGGGAACATGACACTGCACATGTTCTGAGCAGAACTTTTCCTCAAAATCAGATTCAGTGGTCATGATTAAACTGAGATGTGTCTGAGTTTCTGCTGAATAAATGGCATTTGGCTTGTTACCTCTGAGCTTGTCAAATAAGAGTGATTAGAAATATGCAGTTGGCTGGAAAATAAACAAAATATAAACCCATGATGCTATACAGAACAGCCTCATAAACTGATTTTTAGCCTACCTGGTTTTCATCTAGCAAGAACTTCACCAGGAGGAAAGTAAGACTAGTCTGATGAGAAAAAAAAAAAAAGTTCGCATTAAAACCTCAATTCTTTTGCCAAATAGGTCTCAAAACACAGTGAGAAATGACTGATAGGTGCCTGGAACCCAGCAATTATTTACTATATTAGCAGATAACTGCACTTGATCAGAGCTATTAACTAATTTAGATAATTCACATGAAGTCACTACCCTCTATGAGAGTGAAGGGATCCACAGCACCTTGGTTGGACTGTGGACACTCCAGTTCCAAATCCCAGTGTGAAATACAGATGTTGTAAACTGCTGGTCATACTATATGGGCAGAGATTTAGAAATGCCCTTTTCCCCCCCATCACACTGTGGTCAAGGTGGTTCCATGAGAAGATGGGTTCATGGGATTAAGAGAGTTGAGCCTTCCCCATCCAACCCAAACCCGTGTTTGCCATGAGCTGGTATCTGGAAGAGGGCATAATGTGGGCAGGTGGGGACCAGCCTGTGTCACTGGTAGGGACATGTCTGAGCCAGGAACAACTACATCTGCCCAGAGATGGGCAGCAGGGCTCAGCCTCCAAGCTGCTCAAACTCTGTCAAATTTTGGGGTTGGGGAATGGCTCACAAGATGCACAAGCCTGCACAAGGTCTATCCTGGTAGTGGTGGGGGAAACACAGAGAAGGTGAACCAGCAGCTGCACAGAATCTATGTGGCTGTATGCACCTTCCCAAGTTCCTTTCAGTTCCTCTGCTACCAGACACTGCTGTGACTTTGAAATCTGACCACTGAGAACAGCCCCAAAGCAGAGATCATTGGCTTTTTTTTATTAAATGTGGGAGAACGAGTGATGGGTTTGACTCCTGCCTTGTGCTCCCCTGATCCCAGCCTTTCAAGGGGAGAGACCAGCCTCCTCTTTCCTTTCCTTTCTGTGGGTGCTGTGATCCTTCAACAACTTGCGGTCTCTCTTAGTTTTGCCTGCTTGATTACATGTGTTTCTTTTAGCACCTACAGAGGAATGAAGACATGTGACACAGCTGTGCAGGACAGGCAGGAAGAGCTTGGATCAGACAGATGGTGTATCCTGCCAAACAGGCAGCACAGCTTCCCAGCTGCTGCAGAGGGAAGGGTGCAATGCTGTGGCACCCCAGGCCAGCTGGGAGCTCTGCTCTGATCCCAATGTGTCTGACCTCTTATCGTGACATTGCCACAGCATTGTTCTGGTCAGGAAAGAATGACAGTCCGTGTCTTGGGCAAAGTTTGTCATGCAGCATCATAGAGGACAAATACCCACCCCAGTGGTGCCAGCTCAACCTCCCTGAATGCCTTCTGTCACAGTTCTTAAGGTTTCTTATGACAATCCTGTCTCTCAGCTTTGGTAGCAGATAGCAAGTCTGCATCTCAAACCATAAAAATCTACCAGAAGACACAAGTTTGGATAATTCCCCTAACATAAAATGCTATGTTCTTTTCTTTTTGTGCACATCCTGGAGATGTAGAGCAGGGGCCAGATTTTCAGCTCACACAATAATAACGTAGGTACAAATGTGTGGCCAAAAGACTGGAAGCAGGCCAGAGAGTGAAATATTTGGCTCAGGCAAGTGGGTGCAAGGGCTTCTGGTCCTGAGCAGCTCTGGAGTGGTTGAGAGGATCACAGGGTGACTAAGGTAGGAAGGGACCTCAGCAGGCTGTGTGTGTAGCCCAGCCTCCCACTCAGAGCAGGAGCAGCCCATTTGCCATCTGCCTTTGCCTTTCCCTAGTTCTGCTCCATCCCAGCTGACCCTGGGGATTGTCTTGCAGCAGATGCAGCCAGGTCTCTGCAGTGGTGTCTCCCAGCTGGGGCTGCTGCTCCCTTTCCTGGGCAGTGAGGAGCAGCGCTGGGCTGCGGGGGGACACGACATGCAGGGGATCGCCTTCAGCCACTGCCTCAGGCACTCACCACAAGAATGAACTGAAACCTCTTTGCAGTTTTCAACAGTCGTAACAATGGAGATTACTGTTTTACTAAATATTGCACAATCTAGTATCCTTATTGATTCAATTTGCAATTATATATATATATGTATATTTACACACAGAGTGCTACAGAGCGTTGTAAAAACCCCATTTCTATTAGGCTGCCTGCAGAGGTCGGTAGGGCGGACCAGGAGATCAGACAAGCACACGGGAAGCAAAAGGCAGCCCTTTATTTGGATGTGGGGCTGACAGAGGGCTTGTCTCTGGATTAGTAACGGTGAACTGCCACTACAGGAACCTGTTTTGTTACTAGGACATGTTACAAGTCAGCAGACAGCCACATTTTTCTGACTCATCAGCTGATACTAATTAATGACTTGGGAGCACACCAAAAATCCCCATTGGCCTTCCCTCCTTCCTTGAAAGGCTTTGGTTGTCTTTCTCCCCTTCCCGAGCTCTAGAAAAAAAAAAAAAATCACATCAAAACTATACATTTTAAACATGGAGAATGACTAAAATAGCTCACCAGTCCCAGCATCACTTCAAATAAAGGTGCAAACCCTCCAGAGGGAAGGATGCAAATCTAATAAGGAATATAAAAGAAAGCACAAATTTTTATTCATTTTTTTTAATATGAAAATCAACATTCTTTGTTACCAGAACTGTCTGTGACAAAGCAAATGCCCGTGTCTGTGGGCTGCTACATCTCTCTGCCAGCCAGGATAGCAATGCTGAGCAGGAGGATTTCAGGTATACACTTTGAAAATGTCTTTGTTTCTCTGAACAAAAGAATGAGGCAAAACTCCACAAACCCCAACACCATCCTCCTTCAAAGTGGGTAGGTATGGTCCCTTGTCTCCCCAGGGATACAGCCCAGCCACCTTTGCTTATGCCACATCTGCATCCTCAGTGGGGCCAGCATCAGTTAAAACCCAGTTCCAAAAAGCCAGACTCCCAGCACATGTATTTCTCTGTCCTAGAAAACAGAACCACTGATCTTATATTCTTCTGGAATCCTTCATCCCTTATTTAATGTCCAGTTTCTCACTTAAATAATCTGTGTTGATTTGAAACCAATTTTTCCCAAATCCCCCATAAACATTAATCCTCAAGGGAATGTATTTAGACAAAATGGAAATAGTTTCCTTCGTGTAATTTTGTTTGGACAGAACAACTGCCACCAAGATATCTTGTGATCTCCAGGGTACCATGAATAGTGCTTTCATGCTTTTCTCTCACTGGGATGTAATTAAAAGATTTTTTTTTTTTTTTCTTGAGTCATTACTTCATAAATAAAGCCTCCTTGTGAATTACCTCAGTCTCCTTCAATGCAAGAAGAACACAGAGCAAAGCTGTGGTTTTGAATTCTGTCTGTTTTTAACAGACATAACCCTCTCAGAGCTTAACCATGTCTTTACAGACAGAGATGCTCAATTACATCTTTATTTCATTCTTATGCTCCTATACTGTTTTGTGAAGCATGAAGGAGCATTAAATTCACTTGCCATGATTCCTAGAGGACATTTAATTGGATGGATGTCCTGATGAAATAATTCCACCTTCATCATGTACATATCTAACTCCAAATGAAATATTAACAAGTCTGAGAAAGATAAAAATTAATAAAAGGGACAAAAATTCTTATATCCCACAAGTACCCTCACAGTACATTGAAGTGTCTCCAATAGAAAATTTGATGAGAACAATCTTGAATGGCTTGCTCACCTGCAGGACTCAGTCCTGTGCAAATCCATACTCAAAAATACATTCAATAATACTCCTCCTTTTATCTCTAAGGGTTTCTCAGAACAGATTTTATTGGGATGGTATTTTAGTTTACCTCTGCTGTTCTTCCTGCTTTCACATTTTAGTGGCTGGAACATAGAAAAACCATCCTGGCATTTTCTTCCTCCCCTGAATGCAAGGGGCCTAATGCATGTTTGCTTGGGACTAATGGCTCATACACATTGAAGCTCAAAGCAGGTATTATCAGTGCACTGAAGATTATAAGAGTGGCTGACATAAAGCTGCCTGCTGCAACAGGCACTCAGAAAGGGCTACTGACTGCCCAGGGCTAGAAGGAAGGAGACCAGCTGGGATGCAGGCTGAGAATCATGCCTCTGTAAGTTTCATATTCAGAAATATGAACAGTTTCTCATTCAGAACGCAGAATTTAAAAGCTGATAAATTACAGAATAAACACAGGCATCTATTTACTTTATCCCTTATCCTTGTTAATTCTGCAATGCAGCCGTGCTCATCCAGAGCTTAGCACTAATTTAATGTCAAAAATTCAAAAGTGTTTGGCCAGAATGGCCAGGCTAGAACAAGTTTGCTCGTAGATTGGCTTGCTTATGAATGGATGACAGCACAGAATTATTTTTTATTTATATTAAATTTATTTAAATAAAAGTTTTGGGGTGTGGCTTTTTTTTGGTTTTTTGTTTTTTTTTTTAAAGTTCCCAATGGGCCATTTA
>WEIU01014025.1:306801-388858 GCA_013389925.1 Aegithalos caudatus
TTTTAATATTCTGGTAGTTCTTACTTGAATCCTCTTCAGTTTTCAATATCCTCTTTGAATTTCTGACACCAGAAACAAACTCATTTAGCCAATGTGCTGGTGCCAAACATGGAGGTAATATATCCTACTTACTCCCACTCAGTATTCCCATGTCTTTAATCATTTGGCAGAAGGGCTGGGTTAGCAGCTCGTATTTGTCATGGTCTCCAGCCCTTTTCCAGTCTGTCATAGTTTCCTTGGGGGAAACACTGCCCTTTCCCTAGAAGGATGATCTGCACTATCTCCCTGAGTGTCTGGATTTGAGCTTGGCTGCATTTTCTAAGTGCATGTATTTTAACAGCAACCAGACAACCAGACTATCAGGTCATGCAGTCTGTTATGTGCCACTGCTCTGTCTATACCTCATTTGCTGTTTCTACTGTCAGTACATCACTGTCAACCTTCAGGAAGATGGCAAAGCTTTAAGATCTATTTCATGTTCCTTCGAAGCAAGGGAACATATTTCTGTCACGGGCACAAGCACAGACTCTGTGTTCAGGGATCTCTTCCAATTTTATCTCTAACTGCCAGTGCATTGGCACCAAACTATATACTGTCACCAAATGGTGAAAAGCAAATGCACTAGGTTACATACAGATTAAGTTAAGTTCTGCAAAGGACCTATTCTATTTAATGAGAATGCTTAATCACAAGGAACTGTCTAACAATCACTGGCTGGGAAATTAATTAATAAAAACACCACACTACTTTGCTTCTCAAGGGATGTTTTCCACTTCTTGACACTTCATGGAGAAGTACTGTTGCAGCCCCTCAATGTGAATGTATCATGAGACTATGTGTTTATTAATAATAACTTTCTTCTGGTTTCTTTTTATCCTTCTGGCACTCTTCTATTAGCCTTATAAATGTGACTTTCCAAAGTTCAAAGGGCAGTTTAAAACTTGTCATTTGCCCATAGATGCTGTAATTCCACTCAAGTATGCCTGCTCGTTGCAAACCTACAAATCACATCCATGCTGGCATCAAGTGGTAGTACCCTTCTAAATCCCATTTAGAGATCCCAGTCAGCCTGGTACCAGCCTGCACCTGCCACAGCTGCCACAGCTGCCACCCACCTCAGCACTGCCCAGCCCTGCAGTCGCAGAGCCCCTGCAGCAGGCAGGGCAGAAACCTGGCAGGGGACTGTCACCTCTCCCGGCCAGGACCCAGAGCCAGCTCACTCTGTGCCACCACGCTGTCATGCCACTGACACCCAAGCCCTCTGCCAGGTTCCCCAAAGATAGGATGGCTGAAGATTGGCAGCCTGCTGCCCCTCCAGCTGGAGGCAAGAGAAGTCTTATGGAGTGGGATGAACCCAGAGGACTGCAGCTTTCAGTACAGCCAGTGAAAATAACTCAGTGGCAGTGATAAGAAAAGCAGGGCTCACAGTGGCACATGCCAAAAGGGCGTCCCTGCTGAAACTTGCCTGGCACTCACAGGTAGGACACAGGACCCACAGCAGCGTGGGCAGGACAGAGCCAGCAGGACCTTGCTCTCAGGATGTGCATTGGAAACACAGAGGGAATCTCGCCCCACACAGCCATGGCCATGGGCAGAGGGCAGCTCCATCAGCACACTGAGCAGCTGCACCCAGAGTCAATTGTTTCTTTTCCTGTTGTCTGACTGACAGTGAGCAGAAGGGCTGTCTAGTGTTAGGGGCAATTTGTATCATATGTTCAGGCAGCAGCGGTGCATTGTATCCTCGTGGTGCCTTTGCTCTGCCCCTTCCTAGCCCCTGGGCACCTGACATCACTCCAGCAAGCTGCTGTACAGCAGGATTTTTCCAGCTGGTGCTGGTTTAAAAGCTTTAACTGATCCTATTAACTGTCTTTGGAGGAAACCACCTTGCAACTGCAATGAGATCACAACAACCCTGACACCTGCGGAGGCCAGACGTTCCATTACATGATGACTAATGGAGCAAAAGGCTTTTCTTTGCACATGTAGATAAAATCCCTGGAGTCCACCCCTCCTGCTCTACCCCCCTCTCTGCCTTCCCACCCCTCCCCTTACCCCATCATTTTATCCTGGTTTTTAAACAACTGATTCCTCGCGAAAAAATACATCTCATTTTAATCTTCAGTGGAAACCGGCCCAGCCCAGCACCCAGAGGAGATGCTCAAAGGTCCTCTGGGGCTCTGGTGCTGGGCATGACACAGGAGCAGACTCCAGAGGTGGACTCAAATCTCTGCAGCCACAGGAAGTGAGGCAGCTGTACCCTGCACAGCCTGGCTAAGCAGAGCAGGAGGCAGCTGCTGGGCTATTCATCCAACGTGGGGAGAGAAAAACGAACAGAAATTTGCCTCGAGCCAGGAGGCAGATTTAGGCAGGCTGTGTGACTCAGCACAACCTGCCTATGGTCAGTCCCACCCCAGTGAGGAAGGCTGCTCTGTGGGGAGCTCCATGGCACCATACCTTTGTAGTGGTCACATCTAGGCAGTCCAGAGGTCTCTTTTCATGGCTGCACCAAGATTAAACCATCTCCAGCTGATACCAAGCTAAGGAGGAACTTAAAGTGGCATAAATGCAAGTTACAGTCTTCTCCTTGGGTACCTCCAGGGCGTGGCTGGGCTTCAGCAGCTCAGCTGCAGAGCCAATATGCAGAGGTTCAAACCTGTCAAGACATCTGCATCTCCCTTGTTTCTAGTCCTGCCTTGGTCTGTGTCCATATAGTGACAGGGAACAGCAGTAACATTTAATCCAGGATTCATTACCACGTGTGCCATATCTCATGAAAAAAAAGAAGAGAAAACAAAGGAAAATTTAACTGATTGGGGTGTAGTAGGGCTGAAGTTGGTTACATAAAAATGGGACCAAACAAGGCATTTGAGCACGTGCTACTGGGGGCAGCCCTGCTGAGGATCAAAGAGACCAGTGTGTCAGCCAAGCCCATCTGGAACTTTCCAGTATCACCTCTTGCACTTCATATTTGCCACAGAGCTGAGCTAATTACTGCACAAGCCCTGCCAGTCTTTCTGGCAACCCTATTTAATGCACATGTTCTTCTCATAATTCTTGCTGCCATCCCTAAGAATCCTGAATTATTAATATTCAAAATGCAAGTAGCTATGAAATTGTGTTATAAAGCAGATTCATTCTTATTCAAGTGGTACTGGTGCAGTACTGCAGGGCTTCTTCATCATAAGCTCTGAGAGGAATGCCCAGGGAGTCCTGGACAAGAGGGGCTGCTCCAGTTAGGGACAGTGTGAAGGGTGCCAGGGAGACTCTAGTGATTTTTTTTTTTCCTTCAAAGGTGAATGCATTGCTCTAAATACATATTGCTCTAAATAGTTTTTAGCACAGCTGGCCTGCACGTGCAAAAGAGTCATGGACACTCCCAATAAGCCTCTGTTCAAAATCTGAAAAGGCCAGGAAGTGTTTTAGTGTAGTTATTATCTGCTTTTTAAAAAGCACACAGAAGAAAGCAGGCTGCTTTCTTCCATTCCTTGGCTGGAAAGAGCTTTAACTACCCCCTGTCTAAAATAAGGGAAACTGAACAGCAGGTTGGACAAGATGAAAGGGACTGAAATATTACTAGAGCTACAGCAATCTTCTGTTCTTATAATTGTTTACATTCTTTCTCCTTTGCCACTGTCCTTTACTAAAAGCGTGTATTGATTTTTGTTATCTGTTCCTCTGTGTGCTCTCCCCCGAGTCATTTAGATGCTTACAGGAATTTAAATAGACTTTCAGAAATGGTGCTTCCAGTTTTGAAGGTTACTTAAAAAGACACTGTCAAGACATTTCCTTGTTTTTATTTTTAAAATTTGTTGAGTTAAAATTTGAGGATATTTTATTTTGACAGGATTGATATTTTTCCAAGCATAGGTGAGATTCAGATTTCCCTTACTACCTGGGCTCTTACTGAGCTAATATTTTTCCTTCATTAGAGAACTGCTACCAACATAAACATTCCTCACACTGTAACATAATCAACTCATGTCTTCTGCAGAAAAAACTAAAAATAGAGAAAAGGATCATGGCATTAATTTGCTGGTTTATGTAGTTACAGGAATTAATGCTGGAGTATCTTTTTTATTATTATTATTATTCCTTTGATACCAAGAAGCATGAGGAAAAGGGAAAAAAATCAGCAAACTCAAACTTTCATTTCCAGTACTTACTTAAAAAAATCCATGTTTGTTTTTTTCCCTGTGAAACTGTAGAATGACAGTCACAATGGAGGGAGACAAGGGCAGCAAGGCTGAGCTGTGCCCACAGCACGGTGCTGGGCTGTGGCTCAGCTGCACAGTGTGGCTGCAAGGGACACACGGGCACTGGCACTGAGGTCCCCAGGGTGCCAGTGAGGATGGAGATCTCCAGTGCTGCCCCTTCATTCTTCTTTCAAACTAGGAACCTCCAGGTTGTCTCCCAGAGAGAATAAAGCAGCTGTCTTGCAGGGGTCTTCCATGCTTTCCAAGATTTCAACACAGAGAAGAAATAATTTTCTCTGAGAGTCGCCAAACTGCCAGCCTTATCCTTATGCTGGGGACATCTCTTCCATCCACGTAGCTGGGTGGTTTTTTTCCTTTTGGGGTGTGGGGAATGAGTTCCATACACTTTCCTTGATCCCATTCAAAGTAATTTAAATATCTCATTAAGGTCTCAATTGGTCCTACTCTCCTTTCAGCAGAGAGAATGATAGCACGAGTATCTTAAGCATGGGCTTAGTAAAGCATCAGACAAGGGGCTTTGGAACAGGCCCATACCTTTCTTTGTGTAAAAAGACCTAACTGTCAAATAAAGTGTAAACACCCCACTGATGGTCAAGCTCATCCCTTTAGTCAAGCTTGGGAAAATAATGAAGGTTCATCCTTAAAGACAGATGACTTAGGATTACTACCAGAGGGAAAAAAAAAATGGGAACAAATAGGTTTTGAGGTGTTTGAACTCTGGTCATCAGGCCTGTTGTTGAAGAAGCTATTATTAGTTACACACAGTCACCTCTCGAAAAATAAAGCATCTTTCAAAAGTGGCTGCTCTGCCAACACAGTGAAATGCCATGTGCCCGGATTGAAGCGTAACTTGTCTAGGCAGAAGCTTGCCCTGGGCAGAGAAATCACATATTTTGCTGTAAATGTGAATCCACAGCAAGTGTCTGGGTCTGGAGCAATTACCCCCTCTGCCCATTCCATCCCCAAAAGAAATTGAAGTGCTCACTGCTGATAATCATGTAGGAATTGTCCAAAAGAGCTTTGTGTTGGTTTGTAATTTTCCAGACATGAAACACTTACCTCAGCTGGAAACAGAAAGTAAAAGAGAATCTGGCCTAGTATGTCTGTCTCCCTAGGGAGACCTAGGGATATTTTGGATGAAGCAACAACTGGCCAAGAATCATGAGCATGAACCATATGGCAAGTAGCTATGGATCCACTCCGATTTCTGTCCTAGGAAAAGCAGTCATAGGCAAGGCAGTGAAAGAAGTTGGTTGAGAGAAAGAAAGGAGAACCACAATGATTTTAACTAGCACCAGTCAGCAGGGGAGTTTGCTTGTGAAATGCCTAAAAGAATGCAGTGAGTGTCCACCTCTATATTTCTCTCTCTCACTGATGGGCTTGTGTAAGGTTTTGTTGATTTTATGCCCGCTTCTAAGTCTTGCAGCACAAAGAGCACCATTAAGATGTTAACATTTGAGCATGAACATAATAAGTTGGAGGGCTTTTTTTTAGAGGACTTCAGTTAGAGAACTTGTTGATATCTCCTTGCTGCTGTGGTTTGGCACTGAAGCACTGTTATTGCAGAGAACATCTTTGAAGTTATCCTTTCAAAGGGAACTAACTGGGAAAACTAGATATAATCTGTTCTGCAGAGAAATCTATACAATTGTTGCAGCTTTTGCTTTTATAAATCCAATTTTTTCCCCTTCTGAGCCTAGTCCTTTTGAACTTTACTTCAGTAACAGGCCTTCTCAAACACAGTCTGAAGCAACCACAAAAACAATCATTAAAAATCACTTCTATGCAGCTGAGAGACACTAAATTCCCTTCCACTGGCTTAAATAACCTTATTCTAAATTCAGTGAAATAAGATCTAATCCAATGTCTCAACAGTGGTATTTTACAATAAGTATGTTCTTTTCTCAATCTCCCAAGGGTAAAAAAAAAAAAAACCCAACTCATGTTTATAACCTTTATTGGGAAGGCAGTCTCTTACACTATGTGCAGTGCCAAGACTCAGGGATCTTCCAGGACTGGGAACCCTAGTTTACAGTATGCTTGAGTGACAAGTGTTCAATTCTTATTAAGCAGTCAAAAATCAGTTGAGTAAACATTTTAATTTTCTCACTTTTTGGGGGGAGATATTTGCCTGAAGACAGCCCCAAACTAAGCCAGCTAGGTGGTTGCAAGTTAAAAGATACCACTTAGTGTTGATCCTTCTAATACACAATGTCTTCCAGAAGTAGTCTGGAAGTTCATTTCCACCTTAGATTAAGCTAAACAGGCCAGCTGGAATTTTAGGCAAAACCAGGGTGGGTCAGAGACAGACAGAAAATTAAAGATAACTTAAAAGGCAACATGCATAATTTTGAGATGCTTTAGAAACATAAATAGTCACACAACCACTGCAGAGCTAGCAATGAAATCCAATTTTCTTGAGCAACAACAAAAACATTTACTCCTGTCAGGAAGTATAATAAAACATTTTCCTCATTTTCACAAGACATTGTCTCATAAGGTTTTGAATTGCAGCAATGAATAAAGTAAAAAATGAGAAAATAATATGGGTTTTTTTCATTATTGAAATTAAAAACCTCCAGAACTCATTGAAGAGGGATGACTTCCTTGTGGTTTCCATCAGTTCCAGTGAAGACTGAGGAGGAATTTTCTGCACCCCTTCTTTGTTCTGCAGCATAAAGCAGTACAGGCAGATGATACACTCAAGAGATTTTACAATAGAGCTATTTGTCATCTTTCTGCTAGGCAATTTACTCTGTGCCTGCACCCATGTCAGTAAATGGAGGTGAGTGTAATGGCTGAATGGGGATCTGGGACACCCCAGTGGGTGACTTCAAAGAGGATTCCATCTACTTCTTTCCTTCCAAAGGAAATGGATTCACAGGATGGGTTTGAATGCCAGCATATGCCAACCTGTGCTCTCTAAGAGAAAATTAAGGTAATGTCCTCGTCAGCTGGCTTTCGTAAATACTTTGCTGGTATTATATTTGCTGCTCAAATAAAAATTTTGAGGTAACTTCTTTGAAGAAGTTGGGACAGAGGAACTGTAGCTCAGACACTTGCCTGCACACTCTTGGCTGTGGGTGAACTTGACACAAATGCTTCTCTGTGTGCTCAGTGAGGGAAATGTCCTCACATGCCTGGAAGGCTGGGGAGGTGAGACCCCACGGGCCCTGCTCCCAGCATGGCTCACCACAGTGCCCTGCAGCAGAGGTAAAGGCCTGTGTTTCATCAGAAATTCTGTTTCCTGGGTGATATTTTTATTTGCAGAAATTTATATGTTCTGATCTAAAAAACTAAAAATTATTTCCCTGAACCTTTTGTAGAGTTTTAAAATCTCTCTGTTGCATCTGAAATGCAGGATTTTTAGTTCTGATAAGCAGATACTGTTTTGGCTAGCTCAGGAGACTGTTCTGTAACTTCATCTTTGCTACTGAACTAGATGTTCCCTGAGTGGGAGGAACTGATATCTGAATTTCAAAGCAGTTAATAGTCTTACTTTCACTTTTGCAGTATTTGGAAAATTGTAATTAACCAGCTTCGCTAATTTACGTTTTTAATATTTAAATGTTGCTTGTTACACAGAAGCTGATTGCTGTAGTAGCTTCATTCTGAAAGCTCATTAGAACTGCTAAAATGTTTAAATACACACAGCTGAAGAAATACATGCATTTTTATAAGGCAGGTATTATGGCAATACTTTGAATTCATTGGCCTGAGCAAATGTGCCAGACTTCTGCAGGATTTTTTAATCAATCTTATTTGCATTTGCTTGAAAAGGTACATGGCTGTTTTTCTGAGCTAAATACTTTAATGGCATTAGCTACCAGGAGTTTTAAGTTTGTGTTTTGCACTGTCATTAACCTTCTATTATGACACAGCCAAGGAAAAATCAGACAGGGAGTCTTTTGTGCTCTGTGTGATTCATGCAGGATGTAGATAAGACATGGATAGGAGGAGCAAGACTGGCATCTGGAATTTTCTTTTAAAGCATACCAATATCATTTAAGCACAATATCTCTTTGCTTAAGGATGTATGCTCCTTTTCCTGAGCTGGGATGAAATTAATTCCTGTGGGATATGAAGATGAAGTATTACCTGCTCATTGAAAAAGGAAATGCAGATGAAAGTGTAAGAAAAGGCAAGCAGAGAGGAAGGATGTGGCAGGAACATGTTTCTGCTGCGTGCTGTGGTGTGACCTGACATAAGCATAAGGCAGAGGTCTGAGACAAAAAACAGCCTCTTGTTATTTTCAGGCTTGTGTTCCAGTCCCATCCCAGCCAAACCAGAGATGCAGATCACCCTGGCACTAGGGCTGCATTGCATTGTAAACTCTTATTACCATCATGTGTGATAAAGCTCTTAGCTCCTGTGGTAAAACAGTCAGAATTTTCCTTCTATTTCCTATACCCTCTGTCATGTTTTCCCTTTCGTGGTTATTTTTCCTGCTGTAGTAGCTTCCTTCTCCCAAAATATAACTGATTCCTGTCCATAAATATCCCACAAATGTGTGGAGTGCCAGATTTTGACGAGGAAACCATCAGTGGGCACATCTGAATGTGCAGATACCCTGCTGCTGTAAGGGCTGTTCTGTCTGCTCAGCTATTTGGGAAAAACACCTCAGAAGCCAAAAGCTATATATACATATATCAATACAGATAGATAGATACACATGCAGAATCCTCCAGTCAGCAGATCTTGTAAATGAACTGGCATTACCCCACCAGCATCTTAAGCACAGGGGAAGCCTTGTTCTGGGCTTCTTAATCCTCTTTACCTTTGCCTGGCGCTGCCAAACTCCTGCCGCTGTCCCCTCACCCTTTTCCCACCCCTCCCCAAGCCTGACTTCACCTTCTGCCTCTTCCTCTCACACCTGGAATTTCTCTGGAGGCCCTGGTACGGAGCCCAAGACAACAAAGTGCTTGTGTAAGTGGGGTGCACTCTGCTGAAAACTGCACATCTCAGGACTTGAAGATGCTGGTCTTACAGTCCTTCAAGTGATACAACAGAGGACTAAAAGACAGAGCTACACTATTTACTGTATCTCTCAGGAAAACGTGAGAGGAAGCCTCAAGTGCAGAAGCTGTGGTCAGGAGGAGATGCTGCATGAGGCAGTGCCACAGACCCCACAAACCAGAGGTGGGCATGTTGTCCATCTCAGGAAAGCTGTACTGAAAAGAAAATAGGTTGGTAGATTTCTTCAAGTGCTGATGCACTGTCCTCACTTCTGAAGGGGTCCAGACATGCTGACTATTGGGGTGAGCTGCATCTACCCTAGGTGTGCCCATACTGGTGAGCCTTACTGAAAGGGGGCCTGAAAATGTGGTGCTGCCAGACAGCCAGGAGAAACCTGAGGTTCACCTTTTTGCAGGAGGTGCTCTTTTCTGTTTTTCTAACTTTCCTCACCTGCAATCAGAACCCCAGCTGACCATAAGCTGAAGCTAGAAAAACAGACAGTCTCTTTTTCCTTCCAGTTCCTCAACAATGACAGACTCCTCAAGAGCCAACTTGCCACTGCTGTTTTGGGTTCCACATCTGAGAGTCTCCAGTTTCACTACTCCTTTGGGTAAGGAGGACACAAAAGCTTTCAGTCCTTAGAGTGCAGCTGAAGGGCTTGTTTCTCAGGCTTGTTCCTTCACCACAGCTGAGAAGAAAAAGACAACTCTTGCAAAACACAGGGGTACTTAACACAGGCCTGATGTTTGTGTCCTGGTCAGCCGCAGAAGTCAGGCCAGCCAAAGGCACAAACGCTGCATCCTGGCCCTCCAAGGTGGCCATGCTTTTGGCAGGTGGATAGACCTGTGACCCCTACATCCCCCAAGGCATCCCCCAAGTTACCAGGGCTCTCAGACCATGGCTGAGACTGTTTCAGATCAGGACTGGTCTGACAAAGCATCTGAAGAGAAAAGGGGTTAATATTTATTTGTCTGATTTTCTTGCCACAGCTGCTGCCAACACTGCAGC
The DNA here is from genome assembly GCA_013389925.1 of Aegithalos caudatus. Classification (NCBI taxonomy): domain Eukaryota; kingdom Metazoa; phylum Chordata; class Aves; order Passeriformes; family Aegithalidae; genus Aegithalos; species Aegithalos caudatus. The sequence continues at coordinate 316,980 of WEIU01014025.1, forward strand.
CAGGCTCCAGAAAACTGTCACACCATGGATCATAGTTCTGATAGTAGCCCAGATAAGTTTTCTCTTTCCCAGCTGTTCCCAAGGGTGCTGCTCATCCCAGGAATGGGATACTTAGTTCTTGCTCACTGACCATGGTACTGCACAAGCACAGTCACAGCTGTGTGGTGACCCTCACAAGCCATTCTGCATGTGTGCATGGAAAGCAGACTTTCCTTCTCACAGGGCTCAAGTAGCATGTAATAACTGCCTAAACCAAAGGCACTTACTCACAGTCCTAATGGTTCCCTTCCTCCTCTCCTGCTCTGGTGCAAAGAAGATCAAGTTACTTATCAGGGCCTTTCAGTACTTTCCACTTCTTTCCCACCAAATATCTCTCTCATCTAGCCAGAAACATGCTGATACCTTCTTCCCTTTAAATTTGGATGGAACCAGGCAGGGTGTAAAGCTTCTTGAAGGGCTGCTTGGGTGAGGGCCATTCTACTGCAGTGAAAATCGGTGCCATGGGATCAGAGTGGCACCAAGCTCTGTAGAATGATATATACAACAAATAAATATTGAAAAACCCAGAGGTGCTGACAGCCGATCTCATAGTTTTCAATAGCTAGAAAGATCTAAGGACAAAAATTTGGCCCTGCTGAAAGAGAGGATTTCCACTGATCTCAAAGGTGCCTAGTTTTCAAAAGAAGTTCATCTTTTTGATGCTCACTTATTTATATTCAATTTTTATGTATTCCGGAGGCATTCACAGAACTGTAAATCAAATATGAGGAAACACCTTTATAATAAATAACAGAAAAATTTAATAAAAAGCGGGATTTTCACCAAAATCTGCACAGTAGCATAACTAGAGCCTAAAGTATGTGAAAATACCAGAATGCAGTATTCAGGTCTGAGGGGAAATCTCTTTCAGCGTTTCAGTCTCGATAACTGAATAAAGAAGAAAATTTAAAAACAGTATTCACTGCATCTGTTCTCTGTCACATGCCCTCCACAAACAGCCTTTTATTAAATTACAGGCATAGTTAATCTATTAAGTGCAGCAAGAAAGAAACCATATAGCATCGTATTTTGCTTTCTAGCATACTAATTGCCTGCCTTTTTTTTTCTCATTATAAAGGTCGTTTTATAGTTTGCCTTGGTGCTATTGGGAGGGGCAGGAGGGGAATCCTGAGCCAGAGGCAAGCAACATGCTCTGGTTTGAGTATTGCAGAGACATGCTGACATCTTTTACAGAAGGAAGAGTGAGTGTGTGTGTGTGTCTGGAGAATGCCCCTGCTCACATGCAATCTGTGCAGCTTGGCAAACTGCAAGCACTGTGCCCATGTTTCTTCTGTGCAAATGGTGTTAATTCCTGTGGACATCCCTCACAATTAAAAGCGTGGCAGCTGATAAACAGCAACATTTATGCTAGATAAGTCCCAGTAATACTTTAAAAATAAACACCAGAAACCTGGACCAGCATCAAAAGCAGAGTGATCCAGTGCTTTAAGGTGGAAAGGAAAAGGTCTAACCCTGGACAAGTTATTACTCACATGGCTGTTGGGTTGCAACATTCACTGATGGCCTGTGTATTTCATTTCACAAATAGCCTATGGGTAATACATCTGAAAATAGAGTCCTGCCAAAGGAAGCAGGGAAAAGAGTAGAAGTAGCTCAACTCCTCCTATTGAGCTCCTATCCCCTTCAATAGAGGAATATGGCTCAACTCCCTGCCAACTGTTTTGGCAAGGGAATGGTATCGTTTTCTGCTGATTTCATTTTTATCATCACCACTGATAAGTTTGGTTAAGAGAGTGGTATGGCAGATTAAAAAAAAAGGGAGAGGATGAAAGTCAGGAGAGATGAGTGTAGGGAAGGGCATGTTGGAGTGATGCTTAGGTGAGGGGAGGGGAAGGAGAGGCTGGGAGCCAAAAGTCATGTAACCTTGAGGATGCTTCCCACCTCCACAATGAAAGCAGTGCCAGCTTGATTGTGAGGATGTCACTGAGGAGGGGTTTGGCAACATAATTTATGAGTCCTGCTGCTAGAGATTCCTCCTTGTAATTTTCTCCTTGGTGTGTTGTGCATACCAAACACTTCCCCCGCAAAAGCAGATAAAGTGCTTCAATGCTGCAGAGATTGACACACAGCACCTCCCGCTTCGCCTCTGCTGCTTCCAAAGCTTACCTGGAAAACCATTCTGTAGCATTTTAATTTGTCATCTATATTTTTAAATACTGTCTAAACAAATCAACTTTCATGAAGTAGGAGGGCTTAAAAAACAGAGGGTTCAAAAAAAGTGTACAAATGCTTATTCTCAGTGTACTGTATAAAATTACAGTTTCATCAGCTGTAAGTGCACAAGTCTAAGATATAATTTCACATCTCTAAACAATTTTTTCATGTAACATGGTAGTTATGTCAATTAATAAGTTATTCAATAAATATTTTAATTGATGTTTAATTAACCCGCTGTGGAATGCAAGTATATTTATAGCTGCTGGTAAAGACACATTTCTAAACAGTAAAATAATGCTATTTTACAGAAATCGGGTACATAATAGCAGAGCAATTATACTCCTAGCTGCAATGTGCATAATTTGTGATCTTTTAGGTTAATTCTGCCGGGCTGCACTCCAGTACTCAGCAGTAGCAGGCTATGAGCAGCAGTATCTCCCTGAGCCAGTGGCTCCCTCTTGCCCCTATGCACACTCCTTCAGTCAAAAACACACACGACAAAGCACAAGTGTGCCTAAAAGGACAATCCCGAGTTGCTTGGAGGGTACAACTGTGTGAAAACAACCAAAAACCCCAGTTATGGAACTCAGCTGAGGGCTAAAAGGGAGTGTCAGACACAGAAGTCCAAAAATGCAATGCCAGATTGCAGCTGCTGCCTAGTTCTAGCAGTGCCAGCATCTCTGAACATTTGGCTTTTTTTTCCTTACAAAGGAACTGCTGCTGTGCTGGGAACTATCAGGGTTGGATGATGCGGGGCATTCAGCCTCCATCCTGAAGTGTGTCTGTTGAGCTCCCTCCTCTCCCTCGGGAGCACCAAAACCTCCTCCTGTTTCCCACCTGACTACCTGAGAGGAGACATGGGGTGCTCTTGTCCTCTCGGTGAAAGCAGGTCACCTCTCAAGGAAGGAGCGATCTGGGGCTGAGGACATGGGAGGGTCTGAGCACAACCTGTGCTGGGAGATCAGCAATGGGCAGATTGCAAACACAGGGCTCCTCCATGTGGGTTCAGCCAAATAAACAGAGAGATCATAAAACCACAGTGCTGTGGGGAACTGGATGAAAGCTGTTCCTTCTTCGATGTACTGACACATTGAGTATTTGCAGTTCTGACAGCTTCTGCACTCAGCATTAGGGGTCAGTGACAGCAAACACAGATGAAAGTGTGTGAGGGTCAGAGGGAGAGGAGGGGAAGCTGCTCCCCCTGAGGAGGAAGAGGTTGAGAGTGGAGCTTGTTCCACCAAAAAAAAGTCAGTCATCAGACAGAAGGAAAGCTTGGTGATCATTCTTCAGCATCATTATGTAGGAACATGCCTCGCCCTATCTTGTGTTGTCTGGAGATGGCCAATTAAATACTGTAATAAAGACAATTCCCATTTGTTCTATATAATGAGACTGTCCATCTGTGTTGTGAACTCAGTAATAACCTCACCAAAGCTGCATGCCTGAGCAGTGAAGATCATTTCACATTGCTTGTCTTGGGGAAAATCATGCAGGACTTATTTTCAAAGGCAAGATTTTTCAAATATTTCATCACACTTTGGGTAAACATAAACTGGAGAACACAACAGACACACAACTATATGCATAATGCCGTTGTTTAATTTTTTCCCTGTATTCTCTCTGGAGCTATTCATATTTGCTGTTGGACTTTAAAGCTGTCTTGCTACCTTGTTAAAATAATTCTGTCTCAGTAGTGATTTGCAATGTAGCTGTCTGCACTCTCCCAAGCTGCTGCCAGCTAGGGATTCTCAGGTGCACTGTCTGTGAAACTGAAAACCCAGAGTTATGGCCTTTTGTTATTCATTCCATGGCCATGAAAGTGGGTACTGCATGTGCTGACATCTATTGTCTTCTGCTGCAGAGAAATAAAGGAAGGAAAAAAACCCCAAAACCTTACTGGATCTAATGTTGAGATTAGTGTTTTGAATAGCAAACAACAAAATCTAATTGAACATGCTGGGTTGTCTGCTCTGATGGCTCATGGACTCCTGGTGTCCAGCATTTGAGTAAGTAAGCAGGCAACAAAGGAGGCAGAGTGTTCGTGTGAGGCAAAAGAGAAACAGGTTAAATTGCACAGGATGACATGGAGGACTGTTACAATGAAAATATCTAAGCATTGCCAACTGGGTATCAACTGGTACCCCATCCCTTCAGAGGGGTGCAGTACCTCCAGTGTGATGGAGCATGAGGATGGGGCCCTAACAGTAGCACTGCAGGAGCCCTAGACAGTGTTTGGATGTGTGCCCATCTGGGTATTCCTGTGAAGAGAAGCAGGACATCCCTACAATGGCTGCATGGTGATTTGTAGCTCTGACAGAGCTCAGCCTCTGGGCTGAACAGCCAGAGCAAAGGGAGCTTCAGCACTGAAAGCAGCATAGATGACAGTTTGATCCAGAGAAGGGCCTTTTATCCATCTGGTCCCTGAAGGCCACAAACCCAACCTGGCTCCAAACAAATCATCTCTGCAAAGACACTGCAGAAAACATGACTTGGCTTCCATATGCATGAGCCTTCGGGTGATATTTGGCATCTCCTTGGTTAAACTGAAGGTGAGTCCTCAGAGAAATATGCTATTGGAGGGTCGGTCCCAGGAATGTCCCTCCCTGATTCTGTGGGTGCTGCTTGATGTTCCCCATCAGGCAAAGCAGCGCCAGCACAGCCACCAAGCCGACAGTGCAGCCACTGCGGCTGCTCCACAGCAGCAATCTGGAGGTAAAGATGAGACAACTGGCCTTTAATTATAGCCCAAAGAAGAAGAAACTCCATTGATTCTAATGGACTTCAACATGGGGCTGAATTTAACCCATTGTTCACCATGCTTGAGATACAAACAGGCTTTTCTTGAACATCCATTATTTCTTACACCACTGAATTGTAAATATGTTTATTGTGGGCAACAGTAAGAAAACAAGTCACCATTTATAATCAAATTTCCTCCTATCCTGTTTGCTATAACAACCTGAGGTATTCATGGGCTGGGACATGTACAGTGAATGCTTACATCTTTGTTCTCCCAAGGCAGAAGGCCACACCGCAGCTGGTAAGACTTGTGCTATGTTGTGCCAATAATTGTGCCTCCAAGAAAAACCTCTCCCACTGTCCACCAGGAACAGAAGGGACCAAGTACAACAATTACTTGTCATTTACTATTTTGTTGTAGAATGTTTCAAACAAGAAGCTCCTCAGCTGTATTAGAAAGGGGTAGAGTGGCATGCTATGTATTCTTTAACAGAGAGGCTATATACATGTGGTCATGACAGAGATATTGAAAGACTGGGAAAGTGAAAATGCACTCAGGACTGAAAGAAAAAGAAAATATAATTGGAGAAGAGGTGAAGTCTGAATAGAGAGATTAAAAAAAGTTACTTTCGTTGATGGAAGCACATGGAGATTGTCAAAAGAAAAGAAAAATAAAATCTGTCATATAAATTTTGACCTTGTGGACATGAAAAGGGCACCTGTTTTGAACACAGCTTTTTAGCTTTGGATTTATTACTTTATTTTGTAATTGCATTTTTAACCTACTTAGGGAATATCAAATATGAAATTTCAAGCAAGCCACTCAATTCTTCCTGAAAGGCAGAAGGTGATACTTTAACCTTGTTTTTGTCCGTATTCTGCTGAGTGTGTAGTTCTAATTAGGTTCACAGCTCATATCAATATTGTGGAACCAACTGCTCGGGAGTCGCATCAATATTTCTCAAACTTTCCTTATGAAAACTATTCATAATTCAGTGTTCATTGATTTTTAAGACTGATGACATTTGAGTTGCTGAGCAAGTAAATGGGGTTCATTTGGGGTCATGTCCTTAATCCCTGCATGTAAGTTATATCAGGCTTCTGCTTCCTCTTCCCACAACTCAGAGATAAGCAATGAAACTTAGCATGACCTAATTTCTACTACAGTCCATGGAGCCAGAGAAATAACATGTATACTTTCTTAAATGAGTTCTTATACATGCTTGTCCACAAAAGCCTCAACATGCATATATTGCACTGGGAAAAGATAGTTGATGAGTGGAAAGTCTCTGGAGGTGTTATGTTTGCTGGCTGAATTGAGTACATCCCCTTGCTGCACACTGGCTACAGCCAAGAAAAGCAGAGGCACAGCTGTGAAGCAGTCTGATCTCCCCTTGCTTCCCAGTGCACTCCATTCCCGTGAGCTGACCCCATGTGAGAAATCAGCAGGAGAAGGGACTCTCCCCCAGCCTCAGACCCCAGTGCTCCATGCAGAGGGACATCAGCTGACTTTGGACCTGTTACACAGCTCATAGCACCTTGCAGATTTTGGAGTTGCTGTCCAATAATGGTGGACTTCAATTTGACAGTGCGGGTAGATGGATGTAAGAAAAAAGTGTTTAAAAGAAAAAGGAAAAAATCCACTTGCAAACAAAAAAATACAATTCTTCTGGTTATGAGAGTCTTTCATTTTGGTGGGTTCATGGATACGACTCCATAACTCACCATTAAGGAAGAGAAGATGAAATTTCTAAGTCAGGGAACCTCCTTCTTTTAGCTGTCGCTGTTGGACATGAAAATGAAGAGCTTGACTGCAGGTAGAAGAAACATCAGAAGGCTTTATTTACAGTTTTGCACAGCCCTTCTATAACACACTGCACTGAGGAACTGTGTAATTGGTCAGTAAAGACAACACTTCTCTTAATCGGTTAAATAATAGAAACAACACCTGTGAGAGGGTTGTATGAGAACCCTGGCTGTGTTGTGAGGAGATAAAGACTATTTACACTCACTGTTCTTGAGAGTAATGGTTTCTCTCAAGGGAAAAAGAAATCAGCTACTCCAGGCTGAGAACTCCGCAGACACAGAAAATAAGACCCTCATTTTAGCTCAAATTTGATTTTCAGACATGGTGAGTCTTGCCTAATACTGTCTAAATTTAATCTGAGTGGCAGGCAACCTGCATCCTTGAAGATAACACACTTGCTTAGGTTCTTAATATAGGTTCTCTGAAGATGTCATTCTTGGGTGACAAGAAAGAGCTCCACTGAGCCTCATCTTAACAAATTGCAATTGTGCTCAGCATGTCAAGAGTGGTTATCCTGAGTTTGGTCCTTCCTGGGGCCAGCTGCCTCTCCCAGGCCACTGGGAAGACTGTCTTCAGCAGAAAAGTGCCAGGCAAAGCAGACTAAATACACTCCAGCTCTGAAAGACTCTTTTCTTTAAGGGTAGACCAGCTAGGGAAAACCAGACATTTCTACTTCTTGCTGTTGATATTTTTGAGGAGGGAAATAATTCCCTAGCACTCCTAATCTCTCAGGAATTAATTTCCTAGCACTCCTAATCTTTCACCATGTCTTATTCTTTAAATTTTTAAATATGCTACTCTCTTCCTAATGACTCAAATTATTCCAGGAGTACTGTGCTACAGGCAGTAGGTGCCTACAATAACACAATTTCAGATTACACAGAGAAATAAGAGTTGGGAAACATGACTGACATGAAGAAGCAGAGGGAGGCTTGCATGGTTTCCATGGACTGGCTGTGTACACAGTTTTAGCTATGTTTGTAAGTATCTAAACAAATACTGAATTCAACAAGAAGGGTGAGAAATCCAATTTAACTGTGTAAATATGCAGTCTGATATTGTGTCTAGAGAAGCAAGTGATTCCTGATGCAAGCATTCATGCACAATTTTGAGTAATGACTGATTTTTATGTTATGTAAATTGGATTTTCTAGATTCTACTCTCTTGATAAGACATGGTTACATTTAGTGTCAAAACTGAAAAGTATTCTCAAAGCTGTTTACATGGTGATGTATTATGATCATGAAAGCATGATTTCTACTGTTCTGCTGGTTGCTTTCAATGTTCTGGCTATGGAGTAAATGAATATTTCTGCATTGCTAAAATGTTTTACAATTCATATTCAAGGGAGTAACAAGCAAATTAAAAAATTATATGCTAGACTCATGCTAATAAAGAAAAATACAATTTTTATTTCTTGAATTTTGTCCTGCAGTATTTACAAATTGTTCAAAATGAGACAACATGAGCTCTGTGCCAGTCTTCTGTTTCCTGATGAGAATGTCTTGGTGATCAGGACAAATAAACCCAGGGGAAATTGGGAAGTCTGCATTCAGATGCTTGTCAGATCACCTAACCAGACACCTACATAAAAACAGTAGCCTAATTTTACCAAACTATGGCACATAACTTGCAAATCTTCATGTGGTTAAGAGGTGAGAAAATGCTTAATATACCCAAACTGGTGATGCTGCAAAATCAGAAGGTTGGGAGGAAAGAGCTGCAAGACCTACATTTCTGCAAAAATCACTGCTTTCAAAGCGTTTCTTATGGTTTAGAGCGTAAAAAGTTTCAAAAATAGCACAAAATATGGAACACAAAAGGCAAAACTCCAACAAATGGCAAGTGTATTAGGAAATGAACTGAAATATTTGTAGTCAATGAAATAGCTTTCTCTGCACAAAACTGCAGAATCACAGAGGCTAAAAAAGCTCTCTAAGGTTATATTCTTGTTTTCCCTCTAGTCATGGCAGTCATGACAGTCCTCTGGTGTGTCTTCCTGCAAACAAGAAGAGCAGGGGTATACATGTCAGTCTGACAGCTGAGCAAAAGGAGTTATAATGACTTCTAGCTTTAAAAGTCCCACCTGAAGTTCCAGGAAGTTCCATCTGAACATGTGGAACAACTTCTTTATTGTGTGGGTGACAAAGCACCATCAGGGGCTGCCCAGAGAGGTTGTGGAATCTCCTTCCCTGGAGATACTCAAAAGCCATCTGGACACAGCCTTGAGTAATGTGCTGTAGGGGACCCTGCTTGAGCAAGGTGATTGAACCAGATGACTTCCAGCAGTCCCTCTCAACCTTACCCATTCTGTGATTCTGTGAAAGCAAACAAGAATTAGAATGCGGTTTTGGAAATAGTCATCTGGAAAAGTGCAACTTCAACTTTGTTGAACACAGCACATGTTTGCACGGTCAACATATTCTTCAAAAGGAAGCCTTCTGAACAACCAACACTCTCTGTAAAGGATATAAACATCCAGCCAGCCAAAAGCATTTTCATCCAGCCATTCCTCCTGATGCTGCATCTCAGAAATCCCTTTGAGCAGTGTGGGAGCACGGCATTAGCTCTGAGCACCTGGGGAAGCTTGCGCTCAAAGTCCTGCACACAGGGAAGCACTTTTCTCCTGCAAATTTTGAATTGCCAAAGTATTTGAACAAATAAAATGTTCCCTTAATATCAAATCAAAGTCAAATAAGTTGATGCTTTTCTTTTCTAATACCAAAAATGAAGTTCAGGGTGCTTCAGGGCTCTATGCTTATATACATTATTACAGTGTATTCACTTCAACCTCACTGTTGGTTTGAATTATTCATGAAAATATACCTTCTACATCTGCAGATGTGGAAGATGACACATTTTCAAATGAAAGGTCTACTTTGTAATGCAAAAACACTGTTTGTGGCAGAGAGAATGAATAAGCAGTCAGAGTGTGGGTTGGCACAGGTAACAGAATCTATTCCACTGTCTGCGACTGTCCTGATAGAGAGATTTTGCATATCAGGACAAAAGACCAGGGAAGAGCAATAAAAAAACAGGAGAGTTTTCATATAGCTGGTCTAAACTGTCTGGCTTAGCACTCAGGATAAGTCATGTCATTATTATACACAAACAGTAAAGTATGAAGCAGTAGTGTAGGTATTGATCTGTGCTTGTAGAGTTTTTGTGTAGCTTCTTAGTCAGGCTGTATTTGAGATCAAGGACATACTATAAAGCACAGATGACATAAAGCAGGTTGTAAACAGAGATCACTGGAGTCTTTACCCTGTGGTCTCCCTATTCCCACTGTCCAGTCCTTAACATATTACCCAGTGAAGCCACAGGTGTCCAGATGCTGAGCTGTGGGACCCCTCACTTCAGGTGCCCACTGGTCTGAGGACCACGTAGACACCAGGTCTCTGCCCTTGGAGGTGTTTGGGCACCAGCCTGCTTTGAATGCATCAGCACTCTTGTTGTGCCCAATTAAAGGTATGGTTATGGTCAGAACTAACATTTTTGGACTTTTCCAGGAACTCTGTTGACAGCAGGTAGGGACATCCCTCCCCACATGCACTTGGAGGCACCAGTTCCATCCCCAGCTGCCTGCCATGCTCTGGGCATGCCTGATCGTTTGTAATAGGATCTAGGTGAAGTATCCTAATTTGGGGAAAGAGAATAAAAAGCAGGAGTTGGAGTCATCTAGGGAGGGAAGGCTGCTCACCTGCTGGGATTAGCGCCTGCAATTAGAATGACAGACTATTAGCGCCTGCAATTAGAATTAGTCAGACATTGACTGCGAGGCATTCCAGGCTGACGTGAATTCATCTGAAAACTGTGAATTTTTTGCAACTCAGTTTTACATATGTATACAAGTCCATATAAGACACAATTAAAAGCTCTGCCAAGTGTAAGCTTATGAATAAGGTTGTACAAGGTCAAATGTAGCCTGGGGCTATGTTTAGAGGTCTGAGCCCCTCAGGCAGCTCACAAGATGATGTTCAACCTGCAAAACAATAGAAAACCAAGTGCTGTGCATGCAGAAGTGAGCATGTGAAGACCAAAAAATATGCAAAGCCACACCGAAGGTACAGTATGTGTAATCACTGGAGACTGATGGAATGCCTCAGGCATTGTTCAGCTCTGTTATAGCTGAACATGAGCCTGAAGACATTATTTTGTCGTGAAGGTCCTGGCAGAGAGAGGGACATTGCATGACCCCGTGGACAGAGCTCTTCACCTCCCCTAATCACATTCTCTCCACACTTCGGCCTCCCACCTCTGCCTTTGTTTTACAATGTGTTAAGAAATTTGAGGCAGAAGATGCATAAATTACCATCAGCTGGACACATGTTTCAGATGGTATCAGTTTGAAAATATTCTTCATTCACCCTCTGATGCCTCCTATAACTTGTTAAGCACAGTTAAGGGTGTTGCTCTATCATCCAGGAGCCTGCCAGTGTATGGACAGCAAACTATACCTAACATGTTATGAAATCCATAGCCCTGAAGAGGAGGGCCCACTACCTTCATAAAATATTCACTTACCTGGCTCTGAAATAATGCTTTCCCCTGGCCTTCCCAGATCTGCCCTGCAGAGTCCCTTTTTGTTTGGTCTATCCTTTGCCCAAGTATTCCCTGCTCTTCCTGAATCCTTCAGTCTTTCTGTCTCTCCTCCTCCCTCACACTGAAAAAATATGTCCACACTGAAAAAATATAAGTGGAAATAAGCAGTGCAAAGGCCCTACAGATGATTTATGTCAGGCTGAGTGCATCAGAAGAATTCACCGGAGCAAAAAGGCCCTGGATCAGGAAGAGGTCAACCCACTATTTCAAGCATTGTCACTGATCTGGGGACACATTATGGCTGGTGACATCAGTGAAGTGCATTCATCCATGTACCATTTTATGCAGCAGAACCAGAGGCAGCAAGGCCCTCAATTCCACCTAAGCTGCAGCGGGATTTGGGCACCTAACCCTCTTAAATCTTTCTGTAAGCCCCAGTGTAAATGTCTTTGCTGCAAAGTAAGAAAAATCTCTCCTGCCAATAGAGCACAGCTGTACTTGTTCTTAGACTGTGCCAGTGTGCAACATAACACCTCCAATTAAGAGCAAACACTCTTCAGACCCTGGCTATGTCTCTCTCTGTGACAGAAGGGAAGGGTGAGTGAAAGCATATCTTTAATTTTGCCCTGTAACTGCAAAAAAAGTGAAGAGAGAATTTTTCTATCACTAGCATTTAGAAAGCCACTACAATGAATAATACAGAACTGAGGGTGTACTAAGCCAAACACAATAAGGCATTTGTGCTGCTGGATGTATCATCCATGTGCTTCTTTTATTAATATGACACAGAAGCAATATTACCTTATACTTCTGGAATAAGTTTTAGGACCCAAAGCAATTTTATAAGAATTAGTCTCATAGCAGCTTTGGATACAGGGCAATGATCAAGCAAGGCAGTGACAGGACTGAGAAAAAACCTTTTTCCCGTGCAAGTAGGACTGCCCTGGAACACCACCATCAGCCGTTCCCTGTGCCTCAGAAATGAGGGGTTTGCATGTTATTTTTAGCTCCTACCCCTTATTATATCACCCTTGAAAAATACAGACTGATCTGTGGTTGCTTGGAGTCACAGGTTTATTTTGTTCTCTCCACCATAAGACACAATGATCATTTGGAAGAGCCAGAAGATAATCTTGATAGAACAAAGAAAGAAAAGCAAATATTTTCTCTCAATGACTTCAAAGCCAGTATCTGGTGGACTGTGAGCCCTGCAGCAGATGAGCGAGTGCAGCAGTGAGAGAGCTCTTCCAGGTGTCTTGATCTTCCTGAGCTACAGCAGTCACCATTAGCAACCACTGCAGTGGAGGCTGCATGTCACCAGCAAGAGGGGCAAACAGGGGTGCCTGCTGATTTAATACAGCTACAGACAGTGGAATAAATGGATCAGAGTGTGCTGTTTTTCAGCTTCTTTTAATATAAGTACTGTTATTATTCATACTTTATAACTTTTAGAAAATAGGAGTACACACTGAAAAAGAGGATTTTCTATCCTTCATGGCTTGAAGCACAGCTGATCTCTGACCCCCCTCCCTGAAATCAGCCTGTCCATCTGGGAAAAAATCCTGCATTTTGCAGAGCCAACGTGGCAAGGAGTTTGACACAATCAAGAGGAACTTCCAGTCACTAACATAAATCAGACTCAGGAGAAGTGCTGCTGATTTAGCTGAACCTCTCTTCTCTGGCTTTACCTTCTTTAATAAACGGTGCATTCACATCTCTGACAGCAAGCCTTGGTATCAGTGACATGATCAGCTTCTTTCTATACAGCAGCAAGTAATAGCCACAGCTCTTGTCAAAAAGGGTGATTTAATTACAGAGTCTGGAAAATATTTCTTCTAGAGATTCTTGTCCCTCTTCCCAGTTTTAGGAGAGTCTGGTAAATATTCAGATTTCTGGATGCTTATATTGACTAACAAAAGCTGTTAGCTGGATTTTTTTATTCTAAGAGACAGAATAAGGATGCCAGAGGAGATTATTCCCCTAAAAGGAATATTCCTCTAAAAGAGTAAACTATATTAACATTTAATTTTAAAATATTCCTCCTTAATGACTCTCATGTAGAAAATTTTACATTTTGCCCAACCTCAGATAGTCCAGACATATCTAATGTATACACTTATTTTTCTTTATCAGTAGAGAATAACTTTATAAGTAGAGAGTTTAACTTTGAGAAGAAACTGAAATATTGATTTTTTTTTAATTTTTTTTTTTTTTTTAATTCAACGGCTTTGCTAAATATATGAACGGATTGATTTGACACATTTGGAAATAAATCCTGGAAAAGATCCAGTAGTAGCTCCAGGCTGTCTCTTCTAGTGACAATTTTTTCATCATAGTACAAGATTAATTTTGACTGTGAATCTGCCTTAGCTTATTCTAGTACTTATTTAAGACTTTTTCTATCTTCCTGTTCTCCTGAGGTTCAAGACATTCTGTTTTTAATTTGTCCCTGCTTTTATTTTATACGAATATGAGCAGAAGCGGTAGAGGTAGCAGATTTTGAGCTCTGTCCCATCACCTGGAGGAGCAGGTGTTTGGCACTTTAGATGGCATGAATGTACCACTTGAATATCACTACTGCAATGTCACCACATCTTCAAAATCTTGTTTCGTGTAGTGGAAATTACCTGCATTAAATGGATTCTTAGGTTAGTGTTAAAGCCTTTATTTTGTTTCTTTAAAAAAATAACCAACTGTTACTCCACTCCCTCGCTTCCATCTCTTTCCTTCCCCGCCACCTCCTTATTTCCTCTCTGTTCCTCTCCCGTCACCTCCCACTTTTCTTTCTAAAACTGAGATGTACCTGTTGTCAAAACTTTTGCTTTCACATTTATTTAAGTGTAATTTCTTCTGCAAATCAAGTATCCAAGTTGTGTAGAGGGTGGAGGGAACCCCAGCACACACAATTGCAGCTGCTTCTGCTGCTTGCTGTGTTTCAGCTGGGTAAGGAGAAATGACACTTTCAGTGTAGATTTAGTGCACATTCTCTAATCAGAACAACATCAATGCTTGTGTTCTTTCAGACTGAAAAAGAATTTAAAGCCCCTGAAACAAGTTGTTTGTTTTTTTTTCCAAGTCATTGAAGTCAATGGGATTTTACTGCATGAAAATCACTTATTTGATTCAAAATGGCTAGTGACATGGCAGCCCAGTTTTAATGTCAGACTATGCTGAAAAATGACTGCAAGTACCTACTCCTTTTTCTGGCAAATTGCTGCTGATTTGGACATGGTCCTTGCCTGAATAAGCTCTGCAGAGCTGGTGTTCTAGCTGTCGGGCAGGTATACTCCATCTGTGCAACTTTTGCGATAGTGCCTTCTGCCCTCACATTTTCCAGGCATGCTCTCAAAGCCTGGCATTTTTGGTTATCTTGTCTGAGAAACAAGATTTGTACTTTTTGCCTTTATCAATGGAGACCTTTTTTTAGCACCCTTCTATCAGCCAAACCGATGGCAAAATTAGAAAAAGCATAAATGAAGAAAGTGATTACAAAAACATAAGAACAGAAATAATTTGTCTAAAATAGTGAAACCTCCTTCTATGGCCTGTGCCAAAACCCCCTTCTGGCAAGCTGGTAGAAGCCTGGCATTAGAGAAAGGTTGAGGTTGGAAGGGCCTCTGGAAGTCATCTGCGTCTGAGCCCCCATGATCATGCAGAAACAGCTAGATCAGCCTGCTCCAGGAAATGTCCAGTTGGGTTTTGAATTTTTGCAAGCATGGAGACTCCACAGCCCCCATGGGTAAACTGTGTCAGTCTTTGACCACCCCCTCTGTAAAAAAGTGTTTTCTTGTGTTCAAACAGCATTTCATGTACAATTTGTGCCCATTGCCTCTTTCCCTCTCTTTGGGCACCACTAAGAGTTTGTCTCCATTCTCTCCCATCAGGTGCATCAGTACACATTGATGAGAACTCCTTTCCTGAACTTTCTCTTCTCCAAGCTGAACAGTTCCAGCTTCACAGCCTCTCCTCACAGGAGAGGTGTTCCAGGATAACAGTGATCTTAGTGGCCCTCCACTGGACTGTCTCCAGTATGACCATGCCTCTCCTGCACTGGGGAGTCCTGAACTGGACAAAGCATTCCAGGAGAGGCTCCACCACCGAGCAAAGGGGAAGGATCACCTCTCTCCTAATGCGGTCCAGAGCAAGACTAATTTTTTTTGCTGTGAGGACATGCTGAATGTTCATGCCCTTCAGCAGGATCCTAGGGTTCTTCTTAGAAAAGCAGCTTTCCAGCTGATCCACCCTCAGCACATATTGGTACATGGGGATGTTATTTCTCCCAACCTGCAGGTCTTGGCATTTTTCCTTATTAAAGAAGTAACTTTTGCTTACAGTCCCCCAGATTTTTACCAGTACACACAAGGGAATATTTTAGTTATATTTCTACAGTACTGCTCATGTGCTGTTGTCATCAGCAAAGTGCCATTTTCCCCTCGCAATAACCTGACTCATATGCTGGGCTGGAATGATTTTTGCCTCTCCCAAGCCTGTACTTGGCTCTGCATAGCTCCTCCTCATGATGAATGCAAGTAACACATACCCTGCATTGGCAATAGCTCCCTTGTTGAGAGGGTGGTAAATAGTATCCCTCTACCCCCAAAATGAGATTAAAAACAAAACAAGGAGATTAGAAACAGCTGTTGGGGGAGTGGTGATGATGGGGTGGAAGGAGGACACTCCCAAGGCAAATATGACTTCTGCATCATGGTTCAAACCAAAATAAACCAAACTAATAATAGAGGGAACTAAAGGATAGTCACTGGATATAAAATGTGACTCAGACCATACTAAGGGACAGGACAGGTGGTGCAGGATATTGGACAAAAGGCTGTTAATCCTGTGTAGAGAGGTGCTGTGAGGGCTCTGGTGGCCTCAGAAGAGCTTCTTCCCTGCATTCCTGGACAGCACTTCCACCACAACCTCAAAATGAGGGGCGGGCTAGGAGGGACTGTCTCCAGCTCCACTCACATTTCTCTGCCCCCTGGAAGCTGCTCACTCCAGATCATGACATGGCCACCGAAACATGGGCAGCATAAACCTCCTCCAGACTCTGTTTTTGATCTGCCACCAGTCATGCCAAGACAGCCCCTTACTCCTCACCACCTCCCCGCGAGGCCTCAGCCCCACGGGCCTGCTGCTGGCTCTTCTGTTGCCATGGAGTTGCTGCTGTGCCACTAATCCCAGCCATGGGCAGTGGCAGAGCCAGCTTAGATGGAAAGGCCACACTAACACTGGGGACTTAGGCTCAGCCTGGTGCAGTCACTGCAGTGCTCCATCAGCCAGGAAATCTTTGCTTTTGACGTCTGGTGAGACAAGGAGAGAGGACCGCTGGGATGTGTGACATCTAAGAAGAACCTGTTATCAGGCATGACTTACACAAAGGGCACAGCACTGAAAATTGGAAGCATCTCTAAAAATGGGCTCAATGTAACAAGAATCAATCTCTATAAAAGCAAATGTGGAGCAGAAGACAAACAGTTATCAGTGTCCTCTGGTGTAGACAGTTCTTTGTGGAATTAAACTCAGCTTCTCCTCGGTCTCCCAGTTCCAGACAGCAATCAGTGACTGCCATGGGAGAACTCACAGCCCCCGAGTCTCTGAGCAGAAGGAATACAGACTCATCCCTTTGCCTTTGTTTAATGAAGAGACACCTTCATTAAGTGTGCATGTGGGTGTGCATTACAAGAGGATTTGTTCCTGGAAATAAACACCTTGGTGCCATCATGATAGCCATTAGCTTCTGGATTAAATGTAATATTATACAAAAGCTACTACAAGCACTGATTGATTCATTGGTGGGAAAAACTTGGATTGTTCTATGGAAAGGGAGAAACTGAAGCAAAAAATACCTGAACAGAGACAGTTGAAGTGGAATTGTTTACTGTGCAGAGCCATGCAGGATTTTCATCAACCAGGCACCATCCTTTGACCAGGCTCTAAGGAAATGGGTGCAAATTGAATTGAAAGTGGTGCTGTGTTGCTTTGGGTTTTTCATGTCAGTGGTTCTTCTCTGTCAGTAGGCTCAGAGCACCCACCATACGAGCTATCACTGCTGGTGGGCTGACACTGAAGGAAGCTGGCTCCACCATAAACCCTCTGAAGACAAACTAATGCAACCCCATTGCTTCTAGTGTTAGCTTCACAATATGATTTCAATACACGTGTGATGAATTTACTGGCTGGATAATTTGAACCCATTGATTTATAGATTCTGGCTTAATTATAATCTTAACATTATCATTCCAATTCTTCATTTTCAGTTAGTCCAGTAAGATTGCAGTGAGCCCAACAGTCAGGTCTCTGTGTTTGCCTGTTTGTACTTACTAAAAAAAAATGCAGAAAAAATGTGTCCTAATAGTTACTTATTGTCCCAGCACTGGGTAAAAAAGCATAACAAATTGTGTATAAATATAACAGATTGTGTATAAATATAAAAGATATGTGTTTGGCTTTCCTCCCCGCAAGAAACTCTCACAAGGAAGAAGATACCACCTCTCCCACACAGATAATGAGCCACATTGACTCAAGGATCAAATGATGAATTATTGACAACCCACCACAACTTCACAGTTTATCAAAGCGCCACTGATTTCTACAGCATAAGAGACAAAATAAAAAAAAAGAAGGAAAATGAAGACGAATCATTGGGAGAAAATATCCTCAGGCAAAAATGGAACAAATCAGTACACTTTCAGAGAAATACTACTAAAAAAAGACAATAGTTTTTGAGACTTTTCAGTGATTTTCTTTGCATCAGGTTTTGACAAAGGAGAAGAGGATCTGCACACAGGGAGGGAGAAGGACACAAAGTAATTAATTGAAGCAAAATTATTTTAGATGTGCAGCTGTGTTGTAAGAAGCCCCCTGCACAGTACTCCATTCTCCCACATCAGGAAGAGTGTTCCCATTTCCCTGACAATGCATAAAGGCCATATCCTCTGACCTTGTGTCTCTGTGCCACTTATTGCTGGCTGCTTTTGTTTGCCACAGTGCCAGTGAAAACTGCTTAAGCTTATTCTGGGCTCTTTGTGCAGGTCTCCATGCAGAGAGGCAGCTTGTGCCCTCCTCCAGCTGTTGTCACAGAAATGAAATATTGCAAAGTGATTACCTTGTAAGCAGCACAAACTGGGGAAGTTCATGGCACTGCTTTGATCTTTTCATTATTCCGCAGAGTCGCTGCCTAACTGTTGAACCCCTGCTTGACAGTTTGGATCATTAGAAAGAGAGGCATTAATGCATTTAATGTATATACACGATCAAAATGTTGGCTGTTGACAAGGTCAGAGAAAAATAATGAAATGCCATAATTAACAAAATATATTGGCCATTAAAATATGATGCCTCATTCTCTTGACAGAGACACTAACAAGAAAAAATGACCTTATTAAAAGTCTTCATGTCCCTCTAAATCAAAGACAGAGCTTTCACAGTGCCGCTGGCCACAGGTTCTAACCAGCAAAACCTCTGGGAGCTGTGATGCTGTGAAGCACTGGGAGGGAGTGTCACACTGAATTAGAGATGGGCAACATTGCTGAAAGGTCTGTACCAGCACTTGTCTTTGCTTTAAACACACTCCAATCCACAGCCCTCTGAAGTACCACAGTAAAATGAGCCCTGCATGTGTGCTGCAGCAATGAACAATGGCAGGAGCTCAATGGAGCTGAAGAAAAACATCAGCTAAAAGTAGCTGATACTAAGCAGCATGGTCTAGTAGATCCCAGGGCAAAAGTTTTGGATGTCTCCATCTTAATTTACAGGAGGCTGTTTCCACTCCTAATCCTTTCCATTATTCATTCTTCCTAAGTGCAGAAGAGGGAATTCACTACCCGTTTATAGCACTCTGAATTCTGGAGAAGGGTGATGCCATGCAATCTGTTACTCTTATTGACAGTTGGGGCTTCTGGTATTTTGGCCTAAAATCTGAACGCCCATTACAGGGTGTATCAACATCACAGCTACAAATAAATCTTTTAGGTCTGAAAAATATTTCTCTGGCAGCAAAAAAACAAGCTGCTGTAACATTAGGAGGAGGTTGAACTAATTGGAAGTGCTTAATGCATGCTCAGCAACAGCTGGAATAACAGAAAGCTGTGCCTGACTGGGAACAGCAGATGTTATAAATTTCATCTGGTCAGATCCAATGGCTGATAGGGAGGTCCTGCCCCACATCTGTGAAATATTCACCAGATTCCACATACAAACTTTCTGAAGCAGGCGTTGCCGTGGTGTTCAGAAACAGAGGAGCACATTTGCTCCAGAAATGTTGACAAGGAATGTGTAGCTCTTAGGCAGCCTTCAGAGTAGGATGAAGAAAAGTGATTGTGTAGAAAAATTTTATAAATGCCAGTGGTGAACACCAGCATAATTTAAAAAAGTGATCTGTACTCCTAACATCACAATATTCAATTTTACAGACAGAGACTAGGCAATATTAAAATTAGAAACAATATGGGGTTTTTATTACAGTAATTATGCCACTGCAGTTTCGGGCATGGATGACATTAATTGCACTCCGTAAAAATGTCTTCTGTATCTTACGTATTCATAAAAGAAAAAGCTAGGTGGGCATATACCCACTGATGTTATCAAAGCCACGTAGATGACAAGAAAAGGATTCAAAGAGCACTTGCATGTCAGTTAGGTGGGTTACAGGTATCTGAGTATAACAGCAGCCTGTAAAAATCCTCCCAATGAAGCTCTCTGCCTAAAACCCAGGAGTGTTTCTGGTTTTCCTTCCAGCAAGCTATGGGCAGGACTCATGGTCAAGTTCTGTACAGCATCTTTCTGGTGAGGGGATTTGGACAGGGAATGGGAAGCCCAATTTCAGGTTCTCTCGTGAGCACTGATGTGCTGCTCCCCAATCCCAAGGCTGGGTGCTTGCCCCCTCCAAACACCATCAGCACTGGGCTGCCAAACAGAAGGAATGACGGAAGACAGGAATGAACCTGAAGGCAGAAGGGGGAGAAGGGGAGTCTTGCCCCTGAGTCTACATGCTGCAGAGGGGAATGGGCATGCCTGGCTCTAAAGGCTTTTTACAGACCCCATGTGCAGGAAGGAAGGCTTTGTTCTGCACTTCTCTTCATGGAATGATTAAATTACCTTCCACTCATTTTTATTGACTGTGACCAACCTTACTCATCTGACATTCGTCCACAACAGCTTGGGGGTAGTTTCTGACAGATGTCCCCATAATGTGCTGTACTCAAGGCTTCCAAGACAGTTTTGTTGCTGCAGGAGGGGGAGGAGGTGAGCAGGGTGCAGTCAGGAGTGAAGAGCTGACATTAGCCAGCCCTCTGCAGTTTGGTCTAAGTGACAACAGAACTCTGCTCTTCCATTATTCCCCAGTTTGTTGCAATCCTGTTTATTCGTTCATGCTTTCAGTTAATTTCTGTGAGGACCATTGACTCTGGTTTTAGATCCAGTGGCACAAGGCTGCATGTCAGTCTTGTCCTTTTTTTTGTGAAGGGAAACTGCAAGCAGAGCTTCTTTCAACCAATATTATAATAAAAAAGTTTTTTAAAATTGTCAAGCCAGGCATTATGCTCCAATTTTATTGGATGAGAGACATGTAGAAGAAGTGAATGTCTCATTCACAAGCTGGTCAGAATTGGATCAAGATTTGAACAAAGTACATTTCAGGTTTCCCAAATATTCCTCTTCTGTTCCTACTTTTCTGTTCCTGCTGTCTCCATGTAAGAAAGGAAATTTCACTTGCCAAAAAGCACAGAATCAGTTTCTTTCAGAAAGAAAGTAATCTTATACCATGTTAAAGTGCCCAGTGAATTTCAGCCTTAGTGACTCCAGGCATTAAACTACTAGGAAGCACCTTGTGAACATTTCAGATGAGCTTGGTCTGGATTCAGACAAGCTGGATTTGGTGGTATCTACAGTCACATCCCACTTTTACGGCTTCTAATGCCAGTTCCTTTGCTTTGGCTCTCTGCCATTGTTTCCTGGGTTTCCTCCCCCTTGTCTTCTTCACACTAGCAGCAAACCTGGCATATGGGTGTCAAAAATCCCTTGGGCTTGCAAGAAGACAAAGCAAATCACTGGTATTTACAGCAAAAACCCAACCCAAACCAAACCAATCCAAAACCTTTCATACACATCTCATTATCTCATTATATGTGTGTGAAGCCTTCAGAGGCTGGAATATGCTCAAAGCCAGTGGTCTGCAGGCTCCACACCCATTTGTTAGCCTAGCTGTCTTGTGCTTTAATAGCCCTCTGTCCTTCTCTTTCCAGGTCGAAAAAAGAGTGAAACACAACCAACCTGCTTAAATAAATATATTGATATATAAAGAATGCTGGTAAGCAAGTCTCATATACATGGCTTTATGCTTTTTGACTTGCCTTTTTTATTTTTTTCCCTGTGGCCATTTAATCAAGCTTCCCCCTTACTATCAAGAGTGATTTTTTTTTTTTTTTTTTTTTTACTTTGTGNAGAAGATGTATTGGTGCAATCACTTATGCTTCAACTCTTTCTTATCCTGACTCTTCATTGCTTTATTTTCTCCCCATGCCTGTCTCCACTGGGTCTGTCTGGTGGGCCTGTTTGCTCTCTTGCTTGTACTCTGCCTTTTAGCATGAACTCAGTCATCTTTATTTCAAATGTTCAATTCTCTGAAGCTAGAGTGAATTCCAATCACTTGGAAAAAGACAAGAAGTACAAACTTTGCAGTTGGGGAACAAGTGAAAAAAGAGAAGAGAGAATGGGTTTGTGATGTGCTTGACTGTCAAGTGCAGCTCTGCATAGCATCAGTCAAAATACCATGGCAAATAAATAGAAGCACATGAGAGAATTGTCCACAGATACTGAAACAGGACATAGAGCCATCTACTTTAGCTAAAGAAACATGCTGCATACCAGAAGTGGCTGGCATGCTTGCACCTGCTAAATATTTTTTGGCACTGGTACTGCCTGCCTGCCAGCTTGAGGTCAGTTTGACAAATGTATTTATGGAGCCACATCTCTGCCTTTGACTCTGAATAATTTCTCATGCCCACGTTGTAATTAAAGTGTAGCACCAGAATTTGACAAGTTCATGGTTTGTTGACATAAAGTGAAAAGAGCAAAATACCTTCCCTAGGAGAACAGAAATTGGGCAGTGATCCTCTGCACCGATTAAATGACTAGAACTCCTCTGAAACAGGTTGTTGCTTTAGTTGAAAATGTCTACATCAGGCTAAGGCATAGCAGAAAGCTGTGTCTGTGCCAGCCCATAAGAAATCATTCCAGATCAATCCAAAGGAAATGTGTTGGCTGTCTGAATTCAGGTATTGTATGAATTAGGAAGGAGGTCACAGCAT
Source organism: Aegithalos caudatus (assembly GCA_013389925.1). Lineage (NCBI taxonomy): Eukaryota > Metazoa > Chordata > Aves > Passeriformes > Aegithalidae > Aegithalos > Aegithalos caudatus. The sequence goes on from WEIU01014025.1 coordinate 339,594, forward strand.
CACCTCGGGCTGGAGAGATACAGGACCTTAAGGATACAGCAGGGAACAGACCTGACATAATCTGTTAGCTTCTTGTGTGGATCAGCCCCAATTTCTGTTCCACTCAGTCACAGCTGATGTCACCTGGACTTCTGGGTGATAGACACCTCCTAAATTTGTCACTAGGTCCCAAACCAGCAAGGTTTATGAAAACACTAGCCTAATGGCAAATAAAGACAAAATGCAGGGTGAGACAGTCAGCTGTAAGTGACCTGTAGAAAAATAAAAAGCAAGCCACCCATTCTTGGCAAAATGAGAATCCAAAATAAAATCTAGTGTGTTCTCTTTAGAAACAGGATTCCTACATCAGCACAGGACTGCACAGAACAAGCAGAGGTTCTACACGTGACTAGCAGGCGGGTTTCCTGAAAGCTCCCAGCCAGGAACAGATGTACTGAGGAGGGAGGGAGGGAGTGAAGGTGCTTGGAGTCTCCCTTCCTCACATTAGCACCACTGCTGCATCCTGCACAGCCCCTCTCAGCTGCACGGAGTAGCTGTGGCCATTCAATTACACAGCTCACCCTGTTTCTCCCTCCCCTCTTTCTTCCATCCACCGGCCCAGCTGGATCTGTCCCCAGTGAGGAGAATTGGATTCCTCCCATCTGATATGGATGTTTAATGTTGAACAACAAAATTATTTTGTTAGGCGAATAAAACACAGACAGATTCACTGATAACTAAAATCTCCCCGTTGCTGTCAGTGCACTTGAAAATGTCTGCACTGCAATGGGAAGATGCTCTTTATTTAGACTGAATCTCCAGCCTAAAAGGAAACAGTAAGCTTTTCAAATTAGAGCTGTTCTTTAAAAGCTTCTCTTTGGTAGTGTTAGAAAAAGACTTTTTCCATAAAAGGAAATTTCTAAATTAATTCTCCAGCTGGTAGTACTTCGCTGTCCTCATAAAGATGCTGCTTACACTAAGGAAAGAGAGATTTTAACAGCCACTCCTCAGCCCCACCCCTAGAATTGCTTTTATTTTTCTTGAAGAGATGATGAAATTATTCTGGAGAACTTGAGCCCCAAGATGGAGAGGGTCTGCACTGCCTGCCAAGTGCTCTGCCAAAAAGTCTCAAAGCCCACCATTTGCACATGGACAGTATGAGCAGTGTTTGACCTCTTTAAGCTAAAATGCAGACTTCAAGCTAGGCCAAATCACTCTTTCTTGGCAACTAGGGAAATGTGGGAGAGGAGGGGATAGAGATGTAAGTTCTGGCAAAGATTTAGAGCAACCAGCAAGAAGAGTTGCCATTGCTGAAAATTTGCTCTTTTCTGAAAATTATTCCAGGCACTTGGTCATGTGTGTTCATTCACATGAAGTGGGTGATATCACAGATTCCCAGAATATAGGGTTGAAAAGATCTCATTATTAAGAATTGCCAGTGATTAAAGCTCCTTGGTTTCTTCAAGTACTCTGCAGCTCAAACATCTGTGCTCTATTTCCTCTACTGTAGTCTCATCTTCTTGCTCCTTGTTCACCTAAGGCAGAATATGGGTGGGGTAGGAAATCAACCACCACCATCTTTCTTTTTGATGATCTTTTACATATTTGAACACTGCAGCCTACACTTCCTTCAGATTTTCCTCATCTGGGATGTGCAGTGCCTGTTCTTTCAATTTTTTTTTTTAAATTGGGTTATATTTTCTGGAGTATATTTTTTACTTGCCTTTAGGCTCCTTCCACCCCTCTTTAAGTAAAGTGAACACCTCTATTAGCTGGTTTACATTAAAAACTTCCCATTTAAGTGTTCTCACCTGATGAATTGATTTGTTTTTTTCTCAGAAGTATGGCACTTACTTCAGTTTTTGATGCATTATCAACTCCCTCACATGTTTTCCATCAGAATTGATTCCTACATGTTCATTTTCATACCTCCAACTGATTCTTCCTAAGCCTGTATCCTTACTTAGCTCAACACTGGATATTTAAAACTAGTTCTCAGATTTGCCATAATCCCTTGAAATCTTATCCATCTGGACAGTCCTTTCCAGACTTTCTGGCCCTAACTAAATAAATATACAGTCTATTTCATCATCCCATGGATGGATGGATGGACGGATGGACGGATGGACACTTGTCAAATCTCACACAATGTGGTCAATGTAGTCTTCAATTAGACAGTAAACCATTGGTGACTACCATTTGACTTCAATTTTCTGGGGTATTGTCCCCATCTTACCACAGATTTATCTTGACAGTATTTCAGTGACCTGTGATGTAAGACTGTCAAAGCCTTACTGACATGATTAAAATTTCTGATGTTGCTTTTGATGGAGAGGACAAAAAGTGTTCTCTTGGAAGGATCTGAATGCAAAGGCTACTAAAGGAACCAATTGCTAACAAAACAAGTGTCCATATTGCCCCTTGAGAGTGTTCCAATTGGAGCTCTTAGCCCTGTTGCAGTGAAAATGAAAACAAGGCTGGGACTCATTTCACTTGAATTTATCAACCTAAAAAGTAGACCATTTGACCTGGTCTATGCAAGCCAGGTAGGCTTTCCTCCCATCAGTGGAGAGGCACAGACACTGGTTTTCAAGATTGATCTAAACTTAAGGTAAATCACCATCAAAAAGAGCTGATTTCTTTGACTAGCCAAACTAGGTAGCTCATGTAAGTTAATTCCTTCCTCTGTGTGGTTTGGTTCCTTCCCCCTGTAGAAATTCATTAATGTGAAGTATTAATGCTCTCACTGACCATCAGCTTGAAGTTCTTTGTAATAGAGGTGGTTTTTCACTGTGTGAGTGGTTCTTGTCAGCTGAGACCATTCTAAAATCAAGAATAAAGAAAAAATGTTGGCTTTTGTTCTCACTGCTACACCACAGTGTCTGGAAATTTATTGTGTTTGAAGAGAATCAGACCATTTCTCTTTGCTACGTCCATCCCTCAAGGCCCAGTGAAATGCCCAACAAAAGCAAGTCTTGGGCTTGATTTTAAAGAATGGATAGGACATCTGTTTCTATTTAATAGAAAGACTCTCTCTGATGCACAGAGAATTTGTTTGAAGCTCTGGGTCATAACCGAGCAGCCAGTGACAGACTCAAGGACAATTAGAACAAGGAAAAGAAACATCTTTGCTCAATCAGGTATACGGAAGCATCCTTTTCTGCTTCTGCAGGAGCATTTGATTCCTGATCTCAGGTTGATTCACAAACAATGGAAGGTGAAGGAAGGATACAAAAATCGTTCCTGAGAGTTTCATCAGAAAGAGATGAAAGGGAGGTGAATCAGCTCCTACGCAGATGCAGTTTACAGCAGAGCTCCGTGGCGTGACCCCAGGTCAATGGCACTTCCCATAACTAAACTGCTGGTTTGGGAGCTGACTCATGAGCCTTCCTGTCACCCTGCTCCAGGGACATGCTTCTCTGAAGGAGGACACAGCAAGCAGCTATGGAGATCAATCCTAACCTGCTGCCATGGCATGTCAACCCAATCATCCAGAAAGCTGCACTTTGCCCTCACCAACACTTCTGCACCAGCAGGTTGACTCTGCACTTTTGCCAGGGATTGAGCATTTGACACCCTTCAGAAATCACAGTGCAGGAGGGCCCTCCCAGGACACCCATACCAAGGCTTGATGTGCATTTCTGGTGGGAGAGCTGAAGGAACCAGAATGACACTAGCCTTGACAAGGAGGCTGAGGTTTGCCATCCTGTGGCCCTGGTGTAAAGCTGCCTGGACTCTGGCCCTAATTAGAGAAAATTCTCCAGGAGTTTATATAACTATGCTCACACTGCCCAGCATGTGCGTGATGGCATGCAGGATAAGTACCCGTGTTCAAGACTTTACTCTTTATTAAACAAGCAATATTTGCCTGTCCTGAGTCACTGCTGCAGAGCCTACTTTTGGCAAATCCCTGGGCAATGGTATGCCATAAGTGGAAAAGCACAGTGCAGCATTCAATTAAAAAAAAAAAAAAATCATGCTCAACCTCACTAGCTACAAACTTTTTATGTAAATTGCCACAAATTTCTATAAATTTCCATAAAGGCATCTCAGTGCCTGCAGTCCTCTTTTCTGTTCTCCCATCCATTTTCTTGTTTGCTGCTGCAGTTGCTTTTACCTGGGGGAAAGGGAAGTCTGAAAAGGTCATTCTGAGCTGCTGAGCTCAGCCTGCCCTAGTCATTGTTCAAAAGGTCCATGTATGGCTCCAAAAACACCTGGCAGTGCAAAACATGAGCTCAAAGGCCCAAACACCAGGTTTGCCAGAAAGAGCAGGGGTAACACTCCACCTCCTGTGAGACTCATCCAACAGTCTCTCCCAGCTGAATAAGGAGCACTAACCAAAAACTATCTAGGAAACTAGTGCCTTTAAAGGCAGTCACTTGTTATCTGAGCTCTGCAGCACAACACTCCTCCGGGCAGTGGGATGAGTGCCCAGCTATTTGCCACTTCCCAGTCTCAGATCTTTTCTGTGGAAAAATCTCATGATACTAAACCTTCCTCCTACTGGCATGATGGACCAGAGGGGGAAAGGGAGGAAAGTTAGCAGAGGTTTACTAAGTCGTCTTAGTCCAGGTTGTGGAAAAAGGTTGCCCTGAATCCAATAAGGGTTGAGGATGAGAAAGTAAATTCTCATTTTAACCAAATTACATTTGGATCCTTACCTGGTCTCTTCTCTTTTCTTTTCTTTTCTTTTCTTTTCTTTTCTTTNTTCATTTGAACCAAATAACATTTGGATCCTTAAAAGTTCATTTTTCTTTTCTCCTCTTTTTTTTTTTCTTTTCTTTTCTTTTCTTTTCTTTTCTTTTCTTTTCTTTTCTTTTCTTTTCTTTTCTTTTCTTTTCTTTTCTTTTCTTTTCTTTTCTTTTCTCCCCTTCTCTTTTGCTTCTTTTTTTCCCTTCTATCTTATTTCTTTATTATTGTCTTCTTCTTTTCTTCTGTTTTCTTTTCTTCTGTTTTTTTTTTCTTTTCTAATTTCTTTTATCTTTTCTTATTTTTTCTATTTCCCCCTTCTTTAATGTATCTAATCCACTAGCAATTTATATATTGTTAGTACAGTTATTATTACTATGTAGAATAATAGATTTTTCACAGACAGCAGTGGGACTTGGCTATGATGAAGGTCACATCTCTTCCAATGTTTAAGACAGGGATTTGGGTGCAAGTCTATAACACAATAGAGGGTCATTTCTAGTTCTCTTGCTTCTCAGTTAAGATTTTATTATTCAGAACAATTACATGTATTAAGGCATGGAAGAAGGGGGATGTTGTACAGCTCTAGAATAGCTTTACAGGACTTCCGTGGGGAGATAATGTGTGCCATATCCAGCTCAACCCAGCACTTAGCATAGGTGCAGTTACAGACCTTCTACATTATCATCTTACATTTCTAGCCTCTTGTGACATGAAATAATGAAAGAAAATCAGTCAAAAACTGAATAGTTGCCATCCCCTTTGCATAAAACCGAGTGGGAAAATGTAAATCTATTCTCTCACATAGTATAACTTAGCTAAGATTACAAAGAAATGAAAAGCAATGTATCCAGTGTCTAGAGCAAGCCTTTTCAGGAGAACACCATTCATTAGTAATCCTTCCCCACAAACTGCCCTTCTCCCTTACACGCTTTCTGTCTCCTGACACCTGTTAGTTTGAGGTTAGGATAATGGAGTGCACATCCCCAAGGAACCAACAAACTGAGTACACAGTATTTTACTTTCCAGAAAGAATGACCTCAGCTCAGACAGATTGTTTACACAGACAGACCTCCTAAAACACTTGCAGTCTGCATTAGGTTTACTTGCAGTCTACAGGTTTATCTGATCAATCAAGTGATTTCACCTTACAGCCATACAGCAATTTAACAGGACACATCTTTTGCAGATCCCTTCTGAGTGTGTGTTGGTGCTCCACAAGTAACATAGGTAATGATATGGCTGATGGTCAGTAAGGCAGGCATTTGCATTCTGCCCCTGTTTTAAGGAACAGAGGCCTATTTTCAAGATGAGTCAACTCATTTTATGCCAAGAACAGCTGGCAGCAGTGCTTACTAAAGTATGTATGCTGCCACATTGTGTTCAGTCATTTTAGTTTTGCAATCATAGAGCCAAAAAACAGGATGTGAGTTAATGCACCTTTGATTAAAGCTTGGGCTTGTTTTAGATATTAATGAGCACCAAAGCTTATCATCACCAAGAATGCGGTGACCTTGGAAGAAAGTTCATATTATTTTAGGAAAAAATATTCCAGCAGCATTCAGTCCTTCTATTAAACTTCTAGATAATTCAACGTTGTGGCTAAAAGCATCAGGGTGAAATTAGTAGCCTATTCCACATCCCTGATACATCTGTCTACTTGCATTATAACTGAACATAGATGAAGACTCTCAAGACAATAATAAAAGAGTATAGGTTTATTATGACAGCATAAAACCATAACAAAGTCTGGTGCTCTTCATCTCTGATGGTCTCTGTGTGGCTTGGGCCCTGAACTGCCTCCTCACTGAAGCTGAGACATTTGCTGGAATAAGCAGCAAGGGAGGGATCAGGAGCTAAATATTTTCACAATGAAGTTGCTAATAGAGAAAATGTAGCTGTTAAGAAATTGTGGTCTACATGGTTTGCATTATCTCTTTTTCAAAGAAAGAAAGAAAAAGGAAAAAGTAAATGAGTGCTATCACAAGGAAAAGATGATTTCTCCCGTTGCTTAAGCTTCTTCCCAGGACTTTTCAGACCTGAACACTATTGGAGGCAGAATGAGGCTAGAGGGACCCTTGGTAAGTACTTGTTGCCCCTTCTTACAGTAAGGCTGGCTGTACAGTGATTTCCCTCATGTCCTCACTGACAAACCATAGGGCTGATCAGAATAGTGACTGTACTGACTGTGGAAAGCATTTCTCTGAACACCAACAGGACTTTTTCTGGGAAGGTGCAATGCTATTGCACACATACACATTAACCTGTACTTTTCTTCTCAGGAGAGTGTTCACTTTATAGTCTGCAAACCTGGCTGAAAACTTGCGTAAAAATCAGGAACTGAGGCTGGTTAGCTTCAGCAGAAGAAAATTCACTTCTATAAAGAAGCTGCAGACAATGTTTTACACAGTATTGCTTTCATTTAATGAGCTGCATAAAGGTTTCATGGTTTTGACCTTGTCTTGCTTTTATGATTCTAGGAGTTTTGCTTCCTTATCTCAAAATGGCTTGAGTCATAGTCTTAGCCTCGTCTTGACACCACTTGCACCTGTGAGCTTGCCTAAGTATAAGTAGAGTAGTAAGAAGTTTCTGTGATTCAGCTTTGGCTGAGGGAAGGAGAGAGCCTTCTAGCCACTCTGATTTTTGAAGGGATTGGATTTTTTTAAAATGTGTGTGGTTTTGTTTTGATTCTGTTTCTATTTCTTTCTCCTCCATTCTCCCTTGAACAGTACTGCAGGGAAACGTGATAATGAGGCACCATTTTAGTCAGCCTAAGAGGAATGGGAGAATTGTCTCTTGCACAGGTGCTCTTTACTCCAGGGGAATTCAAACACTGCCTCTGCAGCAGTCCAAGTTAATGCCAACCTGACAGCAATAGGTGAAATATAAAAGGCCCTCATCCCCACATGTCATGCTGGTGCAGGAATGCCATTAAGCAGCCTGTGTGAGTTACATTTCATCGATAATGAAATCAGCCTCCTACATTTCCTCTGAGAATGAAGTAGCAATAAGCAGAAGCAGTCCCTCTCCTACTCCAAATTCACTGAAATTATGCAAAAAACTCATCACTTTGAAATATGAAAGAAACTTCATGTTCTTCCCAGCAGGACAAACTCAATTAGACAGAAAAAATTGAACAGCTGCTTTTTCAAAGGGACAGATGACCTTATGGTGTAATTTTCACACTCGGTCAATCAAAGCTTTTTGGTGTGATTCATTGACCATGAGAATGAAACTAGATGAGAGATGTAGTTAAAAGGTCATTCTCTTCTATGGATATAAGAGGCTCAAGTAAAATATTATAGTGCACATGGCCCTCTTTCAAGAGATGCTGGCTACGCCTCCACCTGCAGTCAAACAAAAGAAGAGAAGACTGCAAACACTGTGCAATGATGCCCAACAACCATGCACAGACTTTCATGTTTTATCCATGCCCCTATAGTCAGTGGTGCAGATTTCCTAACCCTGAGCTTTTCTAGGGAGATAGAACCTGGCCAATCAAGCCAATGAAAATTTACATGTTGATTACAATGGGCAGGCCTGTTGTGAAGGAGAATAGAAAACAGCTGAAAAGGGATGACAGCTACAGATTATGAAAGCAGGTGTTGGGATTTAGCTTCAACTGTTACCATTTCCCTCATTTAAACCAATATTCCCAAGCCTGGAGACCTATAAATACAATAAAGGAATGAAAGCCCCCATGGATGAACGTACAAATACAAGCCAGCAAGATTTTTCAGTGTATAATGGTGTCTCTTGCTTCTTTGCTGCAGGCAGCATGGCTGGCATGGGTAAGACCAGAGCAGCCCTTTCCCCCACAGCTTTGGCTTTGGGTAGAGGAAGGGGATTTTATCTCTCCTGAGCAGAAAGCACAAGGAGGCAGTGGCTTTGGGGACCATACCTCCAAAAGACAAGGTGACCCCACTCCTACCTTCTTACAATGTGGTGATGAACAGACCACTGTTGAGAAATGGGAAGTCCTTAGAAGAGAGAGAGATCTCTCTCATGGGGACAGAGATTACTGAGACAATGATTTGAAAAGCAGAAGGAAATGTCTACCACACACTGAGAACACATGGAGTGACCTGTGGCCTGGAGCTGAGAGATTCCAGGGAGGGATGGAGGAACATTTTACACAGGAACATGGGGCATCGCTGCCAGCAGTGACCCTTTTGTGGGAGGAGTCCTGTGCTGCACCTTGGCAGAGTGGCATTAGCACACAGTTAGGTGTTGGCCACATTTTTGGTTATCTGATCAATGATGAAAAACTGGCTGCCCTCTGCAATGTTGAATAAACAGGTGGCTAACTCTGAGCAGAGCTGCTCAGTTCTTGTATTCACCTACAGGAAAGATACAGGCCAAAAGATCCTAATCCTCAGCTGTATTGTTGTCACTTGTTTGCATCTTTCTCCAGCCTGTGTTGGGTCACTGCTCTCAATGGGCTTTTGAGAAACTTCACTCCAGTTTCCATCCTGTGCCCTATGAGTCCCTTTCATAACTCCCAGCCAGGCATGCAGAACATCCCTCCTATTAACAAATCATCTGCTGGGCTTGAGAGAAGTTTTGACTGGAACCTTTTCTTTGTACAATACCCACAAGTTTGGGTACACACATACACTTAAGGATTCTATCAAATCGTACTGATTTAAAACTCTAACACAGTATTTGCCCCTCTAAATACTCCTCAGCTTCTTTCCTTTTTACATTTTTTTCAGAAAAAAAAAAAAGTTAATTTCTGTATTAAAATTAAATTTAATTAACAAGCATATAGTTAAAAATACAGAAATTATACCTCTACCCCCAATTTACTGCAGTTCTTTTCTAGCTTTTTGGAACTGTTTCCAAGCTGTACTCAGGACTCTAAGTCCTGGTTATCTGGGCAACTCTTCCTTCCCTTGCCCTAAACAAGCTCTGGAAGTCCAGCGTACAACACCTGCAACCAGGAAAGCAGATAGACTGTTCCTCCACAGTACTCATACCTTCCCCTTGTTTGATTCATCTGGAGTTACCCTTGTTTGACTCTCCTGCAAGTCTGTTGACTTTGACTGAATAGAGATTTACATAATTTCCTCACGGGAATTTTGAAGGCTGATAACACACTGCACTGAGAGTGTTATTTCCCTATTTTATTTCCACAGCAGAATAAATCCAGATATGCTCCTGCATATTGTTGCACCTGATGTTTTTTCTATTCACTTTTGTTTGAGGAAAAAATCACATCATATAAGATGTACCTACAATTGTTACTTGGCTATGGTTAAAAAAGAAAGAACACCCAGATCCACATCTTTTCTTATCTTTGTCAAAGATGAAGGAAATAATAATCAAGCTATTTGAAAAGAACTTCCCCCTCTACACAGTGCCAGGAAAAGGAAATTTAGTGCATATGTGGCTGGAGGCAGTGGCACAGCTATGACAGGCTGCAGTCTTAGTACAGGACTCATAACATTGACACTTCTCTCTGCTCCCAACTGACCTAACATCCTGCATTATACATGGTGCTCATTATAACCCAGATGAATGACAGAATCTGGGATCAGCAGACTCATGAGAGGACCAAGGTGCAGGCAGATTAAATCATTGCTTGTTTGGTGAAGCCAGATAATCAAGTAGCCATGGACCCGATGAATCTGGTGAATGGTATCCAGTCATGTTTTATGTGGCCTTAGGTAATGAAAATGAAGTTTCTGTGTTTGAAAGTACTTTTGAAATGTCTCAATTTAAATAAATAACAGCAGGGAGTGGGAAGCACTACCTACTTCTGTAGGTACACAAAGACATGGAAAGGAGTTTAGGAATTTTTCAACTCTTTATTTTTCCCATTGGTACATCAGGAAGAGAAAACTTTAACTCACAGCCAGGGTGTCAAGATACCTTGTGCAAGAATTAAGAGGCTCCAGTGCTGCACAAGGAGCTGTGAGAGTTTAAACACCCAAAAGTTTGGGCCATTCCGTGATAGAGTAAATTAACTTTCTACATCTCCATCATCTTTAAATCTGTCGTCACCAGTCTCTAAACATTGCAGTTTTCCTCCTATGACCAGTCTTGTCTGATATTTGACATTTTGCACCAGGAAACTGTTTTTTTTGCTCATGCCTTAAGGAAATTAACTGGTAGGAGTTCAGCATACATTTTCAGGGGGAGAAAGGTTACCAAATTCATGAAGCACTGTTTTACACTGCTACTGTGGGAGGTGAGCCCTAGCAACATAAAGCACAGCAATTTTATAACACAGTGGTGATCATTAAGAGCCACAGAACATGCACAACTCTACCTTTTCCTACCCTTTTCCACAAAGAGCTCAGTGGATTTTTGTCATGCCAGAGTCATGGTTCATTTCTTTTCCAATGCAACCTACTTTCAGTGGAACCTAAGATGTGTAAAATGCTGTACTAACAATTTCAATTTTTTTTTTAATTGATACATTCATTCCCTTAGAGTCATTCTGCACCGCTGGAGCAGATCAAAGAAGATTGGCTTTCACTCTCAGTCCTGCAGCAGAGCCAAAAGCATCCTAATTCCAAGCAGCACAGAAAGATTTCTTAAATGCCATCATTTGAATTTTCCTGAGTGCTCAGCTATCAGCACACACTGTTCCCTTTGCTCTTTCTTTTCCCTCTTCCCTCATGAACCATTCCTTTGTCCTTTTCCTTCATCTGCTCTATTCCACCTGTTAAAAGTCGTCTTTCTAATTTTGTGTTTATTTTTTTCCACTGTGCTGTTGCTCCATTTTCTCTCCTTCCTGCATGCAAAGTCCTTTTTTTCCTATTTGCTGTTCTTGTCCTGGGTCTATTTTTTCCTTTTTTTTTTTTTTTTTTTTTTTTTTTTTTTAACTTCCTCCTTTCAGCATGCCTCTCCCTTTTTTACCCCGCTGCTCTTCCAGTATTTATTGTCAATCCCTGTTTTTCTTTCCAACTGAGCATGGAAAAGGAGGATTATCATGATGACTCTGTAGCCTTGCACAAACACCTGAAGGCCTGCTGAAAACCAGGATTTATGTCACAACCTTGCAAACACAATGGCCCACAGTTCCTGTCCAGGGCATTTGCAGTCCTTTTCCCCAGGGAAGGATTTCAAAAACTAGAAGGGAATTTGCCTCACACCAAATGGTCTCTTGAAAATCTCTGGCTAAAACAGAAAGGGCTGGATGGGTAATCTGAATTGTTCAGAGACATGGACTGAGGTTGTGGAACAAGGGATAGGAATTACTTGCTCATCTGCCCATCTGGTACATTAATGATGTAAGAGCATCAGTTTTTTCCCCCTATGAAAAATAAACCAAGAAACTGAAGCAGCATTTGCAATTAGCTTCACAATATGTGCAACAGTCTGGAGTTTTAAACAAGAAAAGAGCCTACTTTTTCTCCATCTCTGTTCAGCTGGTGCTTTAATTTTGGGTGATCCTAAAATACCTGCCTTTCAGGGCCAGGCAGCATCAGTGTGATTCCTATGCAACTCTCCAGACATTTATGTCCTTAGTTCTGGATTTATCTTGCAAGTGCTAGATGTGGCCAAAAGATGCTGTGGTCAATTATCAGCTGTTCCAGACAACTCTCCAGAAGTCAGCAAAAAAATTACATCACTTTAGATGGGGGCCAAAGCCACACAGGGGGCAGCCCCTGAGTAGCCCCTGAGTAGCTCTGTCAGGTTTTTTGCAGCATGGGAATCTGAGCAGTGATTTGCATTTCTCTTCTAGTGCATTTTTGTTAATGAGCCATTTTAGTTTCTGGTGTGATTCCCTAAAAATAAAACGCTATGGACTGACTGTCCAACCACAGGGCTGTGATGTGTGATCTCCCTAAGTGTCATTTCAGCACAGTGGGGCTGCCTTTGAATTCCCTTCTGGCTTTCCTTTCTGCTAACACAAACAGTAAGGAAGCAGACCTGCATAGCTGAATCATACTTGTGTGTTTTCAGGCAGCTCCTGAATCCCAGAGCCTGTTCAGAAGAGAAATGTCAGGCACAGCAGGACTCAGTCTGGCATGTGGGTGGATTTACTCAGGCATGGAAATGAAATCTGGGCCCAGGAAGCAGTGCTTGATGGCAATGGGACGGGGCTCACCCTGCAGCTGGAGCTGCAGTTTAACCAGCTGGGGTGGCACACCACTGATGGAAGGCATGGTACTCCCCATCCTGACATTTTTTTTTTTTTCTGCAACTGCTGCACTGGGTATTCTGATGGCTTGATTTCAAGGCTTCACAAAATAAAGGGGAGAAAATAACAACTGAACGCACGTCTAAAATACTTTAAAGGTGCAAAATGAATTAATTTCTTATAATTTCTTTTTATTTCCATCAAAGTAGGAAGAAATCTTATTTGTATATTTGAGTTTTGAAATGTATATAGGCACTCTGGTCCTTGATATTTTGCTATTTATTTTTAATAATAAAAGCAAATGAGAAAAGGAAAGCATCTGTCAACATGTAAGCACCTTTTGAACGTGCTCCATACACCTGCTAGAAAAAGACAAGCAGTTTCTCCCCACTTTCTATCCCAGAAGGGAAATAACACTCTGGAGCAGGCTAAATCTGAAAAGCACATAATGTTCTCCTATCCTCACATTTCTCTCTCTGCCCAGAGAGAGGAAAAGGCAATATGTGGGCTTTAGAATTTATCAAGAGTGTGCTAGCAGTTACAAAAGCATTGTTTCCCTCAGAAAGATAAATGAGAAAGGAACAAAAGGGTACATAGCCAAGGAGAGAAGAACCCAGGATCACTAGTACCAGCCCCTTCTCACTGACCCTCCTAGCCAGAGCAGTTATCACAAATCTTGAAAATGTTTCTCCAGGAATGTCACAAGAAAATATGATGTGCACGTATAAAAACAAGAAAGTCAAAAATGTACTGGTTTTATAAAGACCTATCTGTGTTTCTTCCTTGTTTCACAGCCCATGTCTGCATAATTTCATATTAAATGTCATTTTGTCGTGACAAAACCCTTCTGAATTGATGCTGTGCTTTTTTATGCTCCTCCTGATGGACCAAGACTGGCTATGGGTCTTAGATACAAGTGTTTCAATAAAAAAGATCACCATGGACATCAGAGATTACATAGGGATATAAAATTTCTTGATTAAGTTTTCATCTTTAGGCAGATGCTATATAGGCAAACAGTGGGGAAACACTTTAAAGCAAATAACAGCAGTATGAATCAGCAGCAGCCATTCTATAGACTACAGCCTAGATAAAATTGTTCCTAGACTATTACCTACACCCACCTGAATCACTTACTGTGCACACCATTGATAATACCTCAGAACACATCCAAAGCAAGGTTGACTTTATAACATTAACTGGTAAAAACAGCAAAAGGAGAAAAAAAAAAAAGGTCTTGTGAATAAAAAAGGAAAGGTCATTTGGTAGTCTGCCTCCTTTCACTTTCAGGTTATCTGTGGGCTTCCCAAAATACTTTATGCTATAATTTGGTCTGGAAGAGTTCCTTTCTTCCCAGGTCTCTCACAGCATCATTATAAGCAAGGGAATCGTTGCCAGCTTCCTGCAGCTCCCCTGGGCTGTGTTACCAGGTCCATGCCCTCAGCATCTGACCCTGCTGTCCACAAGAACCCTGGTGTACAAGGGTGAGCAGTGCTGTGTCAGCTCTTTGGATTTCAGCAGTGTCCATTCTGCATGTGATTCAGAACCACAGTCTACCCACATATATCTCTATATAACCACGCAATCCTGTTTTTGTTATCCCTGCTGTTCCTCCCACCTTCCTTCCTATTGCTTGTGTCATTAGCTTGTTGCACTTAGCCACAAGTAGACTATAAATTCCTCAGGACCTCTTATGCTTCAGTATCTTCTTGCCTAATTGGAACTACCAGAACACAAGTAGTCACTACAAAACAAACATAGGCCTCAACAGCTGGGACAAATAACATGCATACTTACAATTTCAGCCCCTAAGGTCTGATTGACCTAGAAACCCATATTCACTTCAAGCAATTCCTCTTGTGCTTTCTGCTTTAGGTCAGAGTTGAAGCTGAAGCAAACTGAAAGGAAATGCAATAAATAAACACAATTATTTAATGATCTGAAAGTCTGGTATGTTTACAGTTCCTGGTCAGTTGACAGCTGGATAAAATCCAAGAAGAAATTAAAAAAAAAATAATTTAAGAACAGTTGGAAAAAAATTTCTCTATCAGCAGAATGTTCTGAAAGGAAAGCAAGTCATGTGTCACTTCTTCTTGCAACACAGTCTTCCAAAGACAGAAAACAACTATAGCTGCAGCTTATTGCATATTTTCAGGTTTAAATAAGATAAATACAAAAAAGAAGAGGTGAGATGCCAAGAACACATGCAGTGTTCTCCAGCATCAGCTTTGCAATGCAAAAGATTGGAGAGTGTACTCAGAGCAGAGTGACCCAAGGGATGGGCATGCCGATGTGGTAGGTGATTCTGGAGTCTGCCTCCCAGCAGGCTGGGTGAGGGATGTGTGCTGAGTTATGCACACCCACCTACCCCTGGGACACCCCAGCTATTCCAGTCTCCTGCTGAATGAAGCACAGCAGCTTGCTGCCTGCTGTGGCCCCCTGGGCCCTCCCCAGTGTACAGGGCACTGCTGAGGGCAGAGCATTGGACGGGACATGTGCCCAGCTCCGTTACCCTGCCACCTATGCAGTACAGAGGAAGTTCTGTGCCTGACACTGAATACAACACAAAAGTAAACTAGCATACTAGCACAATGCTAAAGTAAAAAGCACATTAAATTAAACAGAAGAACCCAAAAATTTGGTGGACTAGCACCCTGACCTAGTCCTGGGCTCCCCACTCACCGCATAGATGTTTCTGTGACTAAAAAGTCCCTTACAATGATCTCCCTGAGACCAGGGTTAGTGAAGAAGAGGCTCTGCCTGAATGTGCTGTGCTGTCTGGGCACCTCAAGGTACCTGAGGTCCAACCCATAGCTCAGACTCCTGATAGCATCATAGAATGGTTTGGGTTGGAAGGGATGTCAAAGACCATGTAGTTTCAGTCCCCCTGCCATGGGCAGGGACACCTTATACCAAGTTGCTCAAAGTCCCTTCCAGCCTAACCTTGGACACTTACAGGGATGTGTCATCCACTACTTCTCTGGACAATCTGTTCCACTCTCACAGTAAAGGATTTCTTCCTAGTATCCAATCTAAACCCACCCTCCTTCAGTTTGAAGCCATTCTCCCTTGTTCTATCACTTACATACCCTTGTGAAAAGTCTTTGTCCAGCTCTCTTGTAAGGGTCCTTTAGGAACTGGAAGGTGTAATAAAGTTCCCCAGGAGCCTTCTCTTCCCCAGGTTGAACAGCCCCAGTTCTCTCAGCCTGTCTTCATAGGAGAGGTGCTCCAGCCCTCAAACCTTTGTGGCCTCCTCATGACTTGCTCCATCAGGTCTATGTCCTTATATTGGGGATTCCAGAGCTGGACACACTACTCTGGCTGAGGTCTCACCGGAGCAGAGTAGAGGAGGACAATCACCTCCCTCAACCACACTCCACAACAAGGACATGGTTGGCTTTGTGGGATTTATATGCATGTTGCTGCATCATGACAAGCTTCTCATCAACTAATACCCCCAAGTCCTTCTCCTCAGGCTACTATCAATACATTCCACACCCAACCTCTATTTGTGGTTTGGATTTCTGCAACCCTTGTGCAGAACCTGATGGGATTCATGCTTCCAAATATGATGGCAGCTGTGTTTACAGCAATGTCACAGTCAGAGAGGCTTGGGACTAGGGTCACTGTAGCTGAAGGTTGGGCAGCCTCACACTTCTTCTTTTACTAAAGGGTACCCTACTTGTGAGGCCATGGGCAGATTTTTAAGAAATCTCACATCTATATCAAAATAAACTTGCACTCAAAGGTCAGCAGGAAGAGGAAACTCACTATCAAGCTTGCAGCAGTCTGCAGATCTATTTGAATGTGGTCTGAAACAGGCTCTAGACACGAAGAAAACAACTCCACAACAGCCCTTTGTCTAAATTTCAGAATAAGTTATCATAGCCTGTATGCCTTTGGCATGGATTTATTTTCTTCTTTACTCAACAATTTTTACTCTGCTCAGCGTACTTACCCAACCAGCTGCAAACTTCCCCAGAGTTGCAAACATAGTGATGAGTCAGTCTAACGCAGGCTCCATCTCTTTCCCTGAAAATCTGGCGTGCCTACTAATGTTACAGTATCAAATCAATTTTTGCTCCCTTTCTTGGGTTTCCTTTAGTCCGTTTAGCACTGATTTACTCTCAGAAATTATTTCCCATAAGTGTTTGGCAGTGATGGAGATGATGGAAAAGGACCATAGAAGGAGTCCAAGGAAGAAAAACAAATGGAAAAGCCCAGACCTGCCCTATGCTGCTGGGCCAGCTCTAGAGCCGGGAGAAGGCTGTCAGGGACCGTGACCCGCAGGCGGGCGCAGCTGCCGGAGCCGGCTGTCCGTGCCCGTCCCGGCACGGCTCCCGAGCTGCTCTCCCAGCAGCTGCCCAGCTCCACGGCTTCCAGAGCGGCCCTTGGCCGTCACTGAGCCTCGGCAGCGCGGGCAGCTCCGTCCAGCTGTCCCTGTGCCCAGGCAGGGTGGACAGCTGGGGCAGCATCCCTGCCAATCCCTCGGATCCCGCATCGTGCTCCAGGCCCCCCACGGTGGGTTACCCCGCTCCGCCTGCCAGCAGAGCAGCAGGCAAGCCAAACGTCCCCGTTTGCCACCGACATCAGTAGAACAGGGAGGGCAGGCTCTGCACCAGGAGCTTCTCTGTACACATGCATCTACTGCAGGCAAAAGTAAAACCTGCTCTAAGCTGATGTCCAGCAACATTGCCTTGAGCAGCTCTGTGCTGAAGAAGGAGACACGGGCACACGTGTCATATATATGTCAGAATAAACCTGTGCTCAAGGGTCAGCACAATGATAAAACTCATCAACAAGAGAGAAAATGCCAGCAGGTATAATTATACTATTAATAATATAATATACTATTTGCCACAAGGCTGACATTAATTAGATGTTCTAGAACAGCATCAGTTATCTCCTTTACCACCAGGAGATTTTAAAGGGAAGACTCTTGTTCCCCCAGTGTTCCTGTGCAATGAACAAGCATACTGGATCTTGAAGCCATCTGCATATTTAGCTAAAGATGGTCTGGCAGAGCAGGAGAGGGGACAAGGAGCCTGCCAGCCAAAGATGAGGGCAGCCCTCTATCCAGATGTTCTGAGGAGTCCTCCAGAGATCACCTCACAGATTTCTGTCCTTCCACTCTTAATGGGGTGAGAAGAGTGTGAAGTTTCAGCTGAACAGCAACTGGAAGTCAAGTTAGGCTATATACAAGACATCTGCAGTTCTCAGAAAGCATCTATGGTCCAAAGCTCTCTGCATAGTAACTTCAAACCTTTAGGGAAGAAAAGCTTTCAATAGAGGTAAACAGACTCTCACTGGTGCTAAGCTTCCAAGAGTTAGACTCAAAATTCTTACAGTCATGGATGTGATTCGCAAACACTTCTCATTTTCTGATTTTTCTCTGACTGAGCCCACAAACTCCAACACATGATTTGGGGAAGAAGAGTTGTGGAGAGTTGTGTACTGCTCGTTCACAACCCACCCCAGCCATGGTGCCCATAATGTCACAGTACTGCACATACTCAGCAGAGCCACTGTTGCCATATTAGACATTAAACCATGTGTTTAACATTTCTAAGTCACTTTGTCCTCATGTGCACTATAATTTTTTTTGTACATCAGAAATGCGAAATGAGTTTCATTTCTTGTCCCTACATCTTTGGTTTATTGCATTTACATAAAGCTGTCAAACATTTATGAGCATTTTTACACCTTTATGAAATTAATTTCTTCAACCACCAAGGAGATGACATTTCTGAGGTAATACTGCTATTTCCCAAAACCTATTTTCTGGTGTCTTTGGCCTCACTGAAGTGGCACATTTTTCATTAAACTTAGCAGTACATGAACTCGTTAAGGTGACAGTAGTTTGCCATTATAGCTGTTGTAGCAGTGCTGGTAGTGACTTCACCCTTGGGTCATCTGAGGCAATTATTAAGTAAGTGTCAAGAGATACTGAATGACTTAGAAAACTTAGAATTGCCTTGCTGTAAGTACTTCTTCTACTCAGAGTGCACAGAAAGCTGACCTTCACAGCTCAACTCACCTGGAAAAAAAGAGAGAGAGCTACATAACACAGGAGCCATCACAGCCAAAGATACTAAGGCATCCTGTCTTTCCCCTCAAGTATTCAGCGTGAACTGAATCTTTTTTTACTCCCAGCAACATGTTTTCATTCTGATTTTCATCTACTCTAGTGATTAAAGTTGCCTGCTAACCCTGAGGACTCTGCTGATCTCCCCGGGTGTCACAACCTGTCATCAGCTTCACAGTCGCTCTCGTGCTGTGGGGATGCAGAAACAACAAATAACCTAGAGAAGCATGGAACAGCCTGCTAACAATATAAAGTCTCTCTGTTTCCTTCTCTGTACAGCATTTAAAATTATTGGATGAATGAAAACCTTTTAAAGAGATATGAGTCTTATCTTTGAACCAGTGAGCTGTGGATCTGGGCATTTTTCAGACAGAAGTACAAAATCACTTTGCAAGTGAGAGAAAAATAATTTTAAATTCACTACACAAAGTCTCTGAAGAAGCCTGGAGCAATACAGAGCTACTGATATCTCTTCATACTGTCTGAACTGGCCACATAAATTACAGGCCAAACTGTCTAGCAATGTGCCTCAAGGTGATCATTTTACCTTGGCTTAAAAGGATGCTAATTTTTATCATATTGAAAAAAAATAATATTTTGCAACCACTTTATGTAAGTTGCACAAGTACAACAGACACAGGGCAACCCAGCAACATTAACAAGCCTGTAAAATTTACATAACATAAGCCTGTATTTTTGGTTGTAATGAACTTTTTAAAATTATTGCAGTCAATATAAGCTAGGACTGTCATGGTCCGATCTTAAATTTTGCAGCGGTTAATTGCAGAGTTTTTTTCTATCAGCATTCCTGACTCACTTATTATTTATTGTGTTTTGAGACTGCTGAGGAACACCTTTTTTGAATATCACTTAGAACTAAGAAGTCCCATGCACTTCACTGTGACAAGTACAAAAGACAGCTGAGACTGTAAATTCCGCAGGGCAGGAATCGTGCATGCTGTACAATAAGTAAATGACTTTAAGCAAGATCTTGTAATTCATCAGTTAGGTCAGGAATGATGGCAGGCTTCTGTACTCTTTTTTTTTATGTACTTTTGTACATAAAAAACCCCAAATTCTTATCAGTCTGTAATAATAATTGTGGAAATCTTTTATTCTGGAAGACAAGGGGGTGGTACTACCTCCAACAGAAATTCAGCGGAAAATTGCAGCCAAATGGTTCAGCCATTTCCAAATCCTGCTATCCTCTTGCCTGCTTGTGTTAGCACTTCCAGAAATGGTTTGTTTGAACAGCTGCAGTGTCTCCATGCTGTGCTGCAGGGACTTGAAATGTGACTGGTGATGGAGGGGGGAGGTGGTAGCCTTAGTTTTCTAGGGCTAAAGCTGTGAAAATGCATTCAGGTTTGGCCACATTATGAACCCTGCAAGTGATTTAAGTGTGTATGAGGGGAGGAATAGGAGAAATGTGCTACAGTGCTGTTCAGTATCATTACACCAGTGCCAGCTCAATCACCCAGTGTCCTGTCCACTGGCTCTGAGCTGAATGGGGCAATTGCTGGTACTGCAGCCACTGCTGACCTTGCTGTGGCTGGGCTACAGGAGCTGCACATAAACAGGCAATTGGATCTGGGAGAAGAGGGGATGCTGAGGGGAACAGCTGTCTGAGTGCAAAACACCTGGAGAGAAGGAAGGGAAAAGAGAAAGGAGGGGAGAGGAGGGGAAGGGATCATATCTTGCCTATTGGCTGGCATCTGCATGGCCAGAGAGAAGAAAGGCAAGGGAAAGAGACATCTTGCCAGATGACTCTGTGTTAGTAAAAATGAACATCTGGAGTTACCTGCCGTGACTGCAGTGCAATGAGAGAGTGTCCTGAGAAGATGTGCACCCAGCCAAAGATGTGCATCCAGCCACAGCAGCTCTCTCCAGAGCTCACACAAAAGTGGGCACAGTGAGTCCTGTAAGGAGAGTCAAATAAAACCTTTCTCATGTCCATTCCTTGGGGTAAATGTGCTGGGAGTCTTAAGGACAGCTGGTGTCACCTCCTGCAACATGCAGGTGTCACCTCCTGTGCAAGTCAACAGCACTGACTGCACCTTTGCTTGTTTCCAGCACCACTTGGTGCCTTTGGGGTGCAGGATGCCATGTGCTGCTGCCACAGGGAGCTGCAGTGCCACAAAGTTTTGTGACCATGGTGAGTCACAGATCTGCATTTTCGCTCTGCATGGTCAAGGACTTGGGTTTCATGTTTATATCTTTGAATAGAAACCAGACACAACAGTCACAGCTCAGGAATGGCCGTCCTCCAAGGGTCTGGTGACATACCTGCTGTGACTAACGTAGGAGCTTCCTCTTCCTGGAAGAAAAAAGAAGATACTGGAAGGGACTGTGTGTCCCACATGACAAAACAGATTTCTCCAAGTTTCTCTTCTGCTTTCCTCAAGTCTGGGAAGTGCCAAAGAGCTGGGGGTCATTTCAGATGTCTCCATGTACAGGAGTAGGTCACAGAAGTGTAGATGTCTAGGGCTTCTCCAGGGAGCTGCCAGGTGATGGGGGAAAATTTGGTACCTGATAGTGATATAGGTATTGTGGGGAAGACCTGGGCTCTTCCAGAGGGCAGCCAAAGAAGCAGACACACAGGTGTGCTTAGCATACAAGTGAGTCCAGTGGATTTCACTTAAGCTGGTTTTTGTTTTAGCCGTAATTTTACAGCTAGCAAAAGTTTCTTTTAAAACATTAGAGAATATTCAAAACTTGTGAAGATGAGGGTTATTAACATAGTTGTCACTACACATGTAAAAGAGATCTTTCAGCTCCATACTTAATAAAAATGGTGGTTCTTTTTTTCTTTTGTGAGTCCTCTCTGTTGCTTCTTCCCCCAAAGCTCTTCCCCTCACTGCCTCACAGTTTGTCTATGCTGTGCTTCAGGCTATTTGATCCCATGCATGCACAGCTCTAAGTGTACACATCTATATATGCTATTTATACATCTATATATAGCACACAGCTATATGCATATGTATCTATAGATAGAGCTGTCAAGGGCACAAATTTTTGGCTCTTGCAGAGCTGACATTGCTCGTGGTGATCCCTGTGCTGTCTGATCCCTGTTTGGACATCTTATATGTCCTTTGCATAATCTGGGTTGCCATCATGACTGCTCCCTTCAGCTGGATCAGGCACCAGACACAGTGCCGCAGGTTGTAGTCTTTAATCAGGAGCTTCAGATTTTTGTATGATTTCCCTTCCCTTCCCTTCCCTTCCCTTCCCTTCCCTTCCCTTCCCTTCCCTTCCNACATATTTGGGCACTCCTGGCCCTTCCCTTCCCTTCCCTTCCCTTCCCTTCCCTTCCCTAAAACATGGACCATACAAAACATCTCAGACATCAGAAAGCAGTTAAAGTTCTTACAATTTTTATAAGATCTCATAGACTCGAAGCACCTAATTCATCGTATTTCAGTGTTTTCTGATAAGCAAAACTAAAAATGTGTTCTTTTTATCAGCAGTCCTCTGTTTAAAGAACCTTATTTACTATCTACTGATTTCTTGGTAATTTCTTCTGCATTCTTCATTTGTGAAAATAAATGTCCATTATCCTGCCTCTTTGGATGGACTAGTTTAACTCATTTCTTTGGGTCATTACTTTTACTGTTTACCACTTGTCCAGCTTTGTATATTTTTTTAATTCAAGCTTCATTATTGGCGCAGTCACAAATGAGTAATTTTTAAATGTGTTAATTAATCTAAGATCCCCTCTGCCCCCATTTACTTCACATCAGATCTTTTGCATGTTTCCTGCCTTTAACAATTTTCTATGCATATTTTAGGTGGAACTAGGTAGCCTCTTACATGAACATCATGGCTTTTTTTTTAAATGTGCCCATTCTTTCAAAGAACAGTCACATATAAGAGCAAGACTTATTCTGGTGGATAGAGTGTAGTCCATCTCCTACTGTTGAGATTAATCCAGCTAATTTATTGCTTCTTGTTTACAGTCTAAAAGAGAAAAAGATCTTTTCTCATCAATCTTCTTGGCAGTCTCCAAAATGCATCTACTTACTGCTCTCAAATGTCTGGTTAAATAATATTCAGTCACCTCTGCAGCAATTTCAAATGGAGAATGTCCCTGAGGACAGTTAGTAGTTGGCAATGCCTTTTCATTGTATGGGATGCCATAAATGACAAATGACAAGGGAAGACACCATTAAGTTTCATAATTTCTTTAGATGAGTTTGCCTGACACCTGTTTAAATTGAATACCAGCAGTTGCAGAGTGAATACCAATTCTTTGCCGCAAGCCTTCATATGGATTTTACAGGGAGAAGAGTATTTTGATTGCACAATTTAAAAATTCCAGAAGAAAAGGCAAATTAGTGTTATGCATAAACTGTGAACAATCATTGCATGAAACCAGCCTTAAATGATCTGTAAATATGCAACCAAAATAAAGGAGGCACAGTAAAAGCAGCCTTGGGGGATTTCCATATACCCAGGGACAATCTGCAGGTCTTGGTGCAGCACACTGATGAGCGGTGGGATATTTCAGGTCAAAGCCACACTGACCTCATCTGCTCACAAACAAGCTGGTTCCCCTCTCAGATTAAGAGGTCTCTAATGACAGCACCCTAATTAACTCCAGCTCGTTAGTGTGCAGCAGAAGCAATGGTTTGGTTTCTGGGCAGATGTACATTCCCAGGCCCAGCTGTGCTTTTCCCAAGCTGGCCCATATGGTCACTGCTGACCTCTGGCTCAAGGTCACCATTAATTTGGCATTGCCAGTGCAAGGGCTTCTAACCCAATTCAATCAAAACAAGGCAAAAATCAGCAATTTAAACTGCACTTGAAGAATTTTTGAAATTAACAAGATAAGTACAATTCCAAATACACTTTACAGACACAAACCTGACCAAAATTTTTGGGAGCCCAAATTCCATATGAGGCCACAAAGAGCAACACACTGAAAACAGGCATACTCCCAAAAGTCAAGGTCATCTGACAGATTGCTATCATGATTGAATTTGGTCTGATATCTCAAGCCTTTGTTCTAATTTTAGACACCACTCACATTGCTCAGATGGGCACATGCTTTTAGAGAATTCCGTTATTCAGCAGCCCATCTCATGCTCAGTGTCCTCAACAGCAGCACAGTCTGAGGGTTGCACATGTGAGCATAGTTTGGCCTCCAAAATCCTCATTGGTAAGAACAAGGATGAAAAGGAGAAAAAAAGCAGAAGCAGAGGCT
The DNA here is from genome assembly GCA_013389925.1 of Aegithalos caudatus. NCBI lineage: Eukaryota > Metazoa > Chordata > Aves > Passeriformes > Aegithalidae > Aegithalos > Aegithalos caudatus. The sequence continues at coordinate 363,642 of WEIU01014025.1, forward strand.
GTATTTTTCAGAGTGGACTTAAAAAAACACTTGCTTCTTCAACTGTCATGAGTTAGCAGAACATTATAAATAACCAAATCCATGCACATTGCCCCCATTCTGTCCCTTGTGATCAGCACAATTAATTAAAACATTTTCTAAAGCTGTGCAGCTGGGTAAGTGTATATGGATTGCCTGTGCAGAGCATATAATAGAGCAAAATCTTACTGCCAGATATAGAACTCCTGCCTGAGGTTGAAGGTTCCTGTCTGGAGGATAATGGGTTTAAAGGTGTGAAATAAAACCCTCAAATCTAATGGTATCAGTCACACCTGTGGTCAGTGCCATCCTTAGGAGTTCTACTGGTTCCCAGTCAGGTTTACTTGTGTCACTTTTATCCCAAAAACAGATGGAAGAGGTGGTCCATCTATTTAAAATATTTTCCATTTTCAAATTCCTGGAAGGTAAAATATGTGTCCCTGCCAAGACAACCCTTTTGCTACTCATTTACCCTTATGTGGCCTTGTTCAAACTGCATTTACATGCTAAGGGATCTCCTTCAAGAAGTTTCTGTAGTTCCAGTAAAAGCAGAAAATTTCTCCCTGCAAATATGTTCCAGATTTGTCTCTCAGGAGCCAAGATTCAACAAAAATGAGCTGCCAGCTGCATGAAAGTTTTACATATGTAGCAAGAAGAGTAATGGAATGAGAGCAACGGTTTATTTGTAGAAGTAGAAGCAAGCAGTCTAAATAAATGAAGCAACTGATAATTGTTTAGATATTCAGAGGTTTTGTAAACGTTTCATTAAATTGATGGGATCAAATGCATCCTTCTAAATTTTTGCAACATAGAAATTTATATGGCTAGGCCCTTTAGCATATCTCTGTTCAGCATTTTTTTTCAAGCTAGTGAAGACACTGAAACTTCTAGGTCTCAACTACAGGTCTATGACCTTTGTGAACTTCAGTTTTGAAATTCAAGGAACACAGATTATCTCACAGCTATGCCTAGACAATGTATGGGCTTGTAAAACTTCTGCCACGTACAATTGCAATAATTTCTTGTCCTTCAGTGTTCTTCAGGAGAACCTAACCTAAAGGAAACATGTAAGTACCTGCTCAGAAATAAGAATGTCTAGATCCAAAGCAAACCAAAGCTAAGGGCTGGAGACTCACTGCGTTTGACTCTTCCTACATTAAATTGTCCCGTGATCCCAAATGCAACACCTGTCACCACCATCCAGGGGAAGGTCAGACCCAATGAAGTAACACCTTCTACAGCAATTCAAAGCCCATGCAAAGTCAGACACTGCCTTACAACTCCACTTCTCTCAGATGAAATCTTTTGAGGTAATTTTTTAAGTACTCTGCCCACAATGTTGGCAAAAGTTAGACTATGCTGCTGGCACTGAGCAGCCAGCAGAAAACAGTAAATAATTCTCTTTGGGAAAGAAAAATGATCCTGAGTGGAGCTGTTTGGTTTATCCAGCATAGTTGAGGGAAAAAAAAAAAAAANATCTTCTAATCATCTGGTTGGAGTTGCTAGCCAAGCTCAGGTGGTTCAGGCCAGTAATGGGAGTTTCTGTGAAAATAAAGCCAATCCTCAGGAAAGGGTCTCTACGTTCTTCTGCCTCTGCCTGGGTTAGATTTACATCCTGTGCCCTTGCTGCTGGTGCTCAGGTCAGAAGTGTGGAGCAAGTGCTGCTTGGGAATGTCCCAATATCTGTATAGTCTTTGTTTCCTTTTGTTTGGCTCTCAGCTCAGAACTAAACAGTCCACAGAGCTAATGGGTACAAATTCATTTGCTCTCAATCCAGAGAAAGGAGCTAGAAAATCAAGACCTATCATCTTCATATTCAACCTGTGGTTCCAACTTTGTGCTCTTGGGATCACCTAAAGTCTGAATTCTGTTTATTAGAAAACAATGGACAACATGAAGAGTTTCTTATGGAAACCATACTTTCTGATATAGATTCTGAAACATACTTCTGACTCTGTGGAATCACAGGAATGTAAAAAGATATTTTACTTTTAGATAGGGCAAACAGTAAGCTAGATTACAGGAAAAAATCATCAAACAAATCTGAAAGGGCATATTTTCCCTCACCTGTTCAATTTAACTGCCTTGTTTTTAAGTCAGTGAGCTCAGAGAAATATTTTTCCAGAAAGACCAGTCTGCCAATACTGATCAGTTAACACCCCAGAAAGTTCCTCTTTTGGTCACATGACAAAACAGATGCCATCATTACAGTAAAGCTTCCCTGTAAGTCAGGGATGTCTAGAAATGCACTGACTGCACACTGCAATAGAATGTTGCAAAAGCAGTGTAGAGGTGACACGCATTACTGCCAAATGCTGAGGACAAGCTGGAAAGGGTGGCAGGGTGTGTTTGTTATTCTTCTCTGGAGGGATAAAATGAAGATGATAAAGGTCAAGAGAGGATTCTGAGACTGTAAGAGTCATACCTCTGTTAAGCAATGCTGTCAAATGTCTAGTTTTTGAAATATGAGAAGAACAAAGCACAGTATCAAAATGCCCAGCCTCCTGTATCAGCCTCATAAAGCTAAAATCAAGCAAGAAAACTGTTGTGAGAAACTGAGGTAATATAAGAATCACTTGTATAAAGATGCACCTACAAAGTGGAATGAGAAAATTACTAATGCTTGCTTGATCCATTCACTACTAAGAGACACCAGCAGTGAAGTGAGGATCGCACAGGGGATAGGGGAGTTCTATCATTACCTGTATGGGCTAATTAATCCTTAATGTCACATAAAGTGGTGAGGGGAGCTCGAGTGTCCATCTTTTCACCAGGTAAAGGCTATACCTGCCTCTCTATCAACCAGACAGAAAAACATATATCCAAATCCATGTTAAAATAACCATTCTCATCCTTTTTATGAACAGTGCCAAAAAATTCCTAGAATTTATACAATAAATGTGATGCCTCCAAAGCAGTATTTCTGTAGCCCTGCTAGCTCTGTAGTACACACAATACAAAACATAGGAGATTAGACTTTTAAAACACAAATTCTATTAGCTGACAAATAATAATCTTAGGCTTTCAAAGCTTTAGCAGGGAGCCATTTAAGAATTATAGGTTGAGTTTTGAAAGAAAACCTGTTTTGAAATCCCGTCTTTATTAATTGAGCTATCACTACTATTCAATTACAGTACAAATGTCCAGCTTTTATAATACAAAATGCCACTTCAAACTCTTTTGACAGAATTAGATACAACATCACTTTCTCTATTCAGGCCAGTTCTCCAAATACCCCTGAAACCTATTGACAATGTAAACTGGAGGGGATGAGACCTCTAAGAACAGCACAAAGGATCAGAGAAGCCTTCCTTCCAATTAACAGTGGCAATCATTAATAACAGTCAAAAATTCCATTTCTGCTGGGTTTTTGCTTGGAGAAAGACAATGCAACAGGACAGACTCACCCTTTTACAGGAATAAAAAATAAATAACAGTTAGAAAAGAGTAATCCCTGATAAAAAAAAAATGCTGAGGAGGAGAAGAGGTGGGAAGAGAATTGAGAAGGAATCCTCTGTCTCAGTAATAATGCCTTGTTGATCTTCCCTCCCTCCACCATGTGGTTTCTATTTTCTTGTATTAATCCATGCTTCCCCTCCCTGCATTTTTTCATGTGGTTGCCAGTTTGAGGTCAACAAGTACTAAGAATGGACTGAAAAGAATTTCCAGGATGTTTTTTAAGACTATTAATAACTGTAGCAGCTATTCAAGCAAGCAGCATTTCATGTTCATTGTACTCCAGGGCATAAAATCATCACTTGAGAAGGCTGATTCAGAGTTTCCTCACATTAAAAGTTGTACAGACAGTCAGGTACAGTGTAGGGTGTTGGAGGCAAGATGTCACTTCCAGTGGGACACAGAAAAATAAGGAGCCAATACTGTACAAATCAATGGGGACATTTTCCAAAGGTGAGAAAACTCCAGAGACAGGTCTCATGTGGGGGGGTTTAAGTGTTGCCACTTACAGTACTGCACTTTCTAATTTCCCACCTCCCCACAGACAGTCATCCTCAAAGCCCTAAGACGTGAGGTGTTGCTCAACAACATGCAGCAAGACTGAAGCACTTCCAAGTGAGATCTGCAGAAGACAGCCAAGCCAGCAGACTGCCAGAGTCTGCAAGGAGAGGAGGCACATCTGGAAACCTGTGATTAAGTTTCATCAGTACTGAGTCATGAAAGCCTGAGCAGCATCCCTCAAAACAGAGATGCAGGGGCACTCATCTGGGCCTTAAAGGAGAAAGGCACTGTGAAATCCACAAGGAAGTGAGTAAAGTAAGCAGGATCAGAACCATAATATTCAGGACAACACACCTCAAAATTACACCAAAGCCTTCCATAGGACTGATTACCAACCAGATGATGATCAAACAGGGCAGAATTCTGTGGCTTCACATGCCCCAGTACACTGCTTTAACAGGCATAATGGGCAACTTGCAAAGACACAGAAAAACACAGTCTCATTCCTGGTTATTTTCTGTGTGAGGCCTAATGCAGCAGATGTGCTCTGAGAATGCCTCAGATTAGAAAAAAATTAGAAAAAAATAAGGCCTGGAACATCAGAGAGGCCATAGAGGAGATGATTTGAGAACCCCTTAGAGGCCCAGGCATGAGGCAGCCTGAAGATGCCAGGTGTGGCTGCTCACACACAAACAGATGTCTCAGTTTCTGTGTAATCCCCTCTGCTTCCAAGGGGATTAAACATCTGACCTTGAAATACTTAAAACAGGGCCCAAAGACTATTTTAAAGCTGATTTTTATAAATTGGAATATTATGTTTATTAGAAAAGAAGAGACTAAAACTTGCACAGGAGGAAAAGAAACACAATGTCAAATTTCAGAGTGATGTATGAGGGCATAGATCGCGTGTTTGAAGGGGAATATCTGGGAATTAAGTGCTGAGTTCAAGCCAAGAGGAATGTGTGCTATATTCTACTCCTCCTACAGAGAGCACCTTTTGGGCACACAGGGCTTTCCAGCATCCTAAGAAATTATGCAAAATATTTTTTCCCCAAGGCTTTGCCTTGTGTTTTCCTTATTGATTTTGTATTTCAGAGGATAAATGAAAAAAAGCAAAGGGATACTTAAACGGGATATTAATTTTCTTTCTTGTCTTCCCTGAAAATGACACTGTTTAGCAGAAGGAAGATTACATACATTTATGGATTTTTTGTTTGAGATGCAATGTTAGGTCTGATATTTATATAAGTACTAACACACCCAATCTGAGTCTCAGAGGTTTCCAGTACTCATTCACAAAGTTAAGGAGAGACAAGGAGTGACCTAAACCTGCAGCTGACATAGCTAGACCTGAAGGGCAATGAATTGGAATTCCCCACAGAAAGAAGAACAGAATTCCAATAATAATGTGTCTAAAGATACAATTGATTGTTCCTTCTCTGAAGCAACTGCAACCGTTTCTCTTTTTCTGCCACCTGTGGCACTGTATACATTTCACTAACTTATCCCAGCTAAGAGCCTGATCCAAGCAAAGAGAAACAATAGAGAATTAGTCTGGTTGATGGCTGTAGAAATAGCAGATGGAATCATAGAATCATTTAGGTTGGAAATGACCTCCAAGATTATCAAGTTCAACTGCTAACCCAGCACTGCCAAGTCCACCATTAAACCCAAGGGCCACATGCACGTATCTTCTAAATGCCTCCAGAGAAGGTGATTCCACCACTTCCCTGGGCAGCCTCTTCCATGGCTTGACAACCATTTTGGTGAAGAAAGTTTTCTCAGTATCCAGTCTAAACCTCCCCTGATACAACATGAGGCCATTTCCTCCTCATAACCCTGGTTACCTTGGAGAAAATACTGATTTTCTCTGCCTGGCTACAACCCCCTTTCAGGTAGTTGAGAGTGCGATTCCTCCCCCGACCTCCGTTTGTCCCTCAGCTGCTCTTCATCGGAGTTGGAGTGTCTCTGGCCATACCACGCCAGAGGCAATGCCGTGGGGAGCTACTTACTCTTTTTATGTTGAACATTACAGTTACATTTCCTGGCCATTGCCTCAATGACTTACATTTACTAGGCTCTGCTAATCTTAAGATTTACTTTGGTGTTGAATGCTAAATACCTACAATCAGCAAACCCGGTTTACTCCTGTACCCACTCTCTCCAGCACCAGAATGTCTGGGGTAGACTCCTGGGGCAGAGCACAGGGAGCAGCTGAGCTGAGGCACCGAGTGTTGCAGAGCTCACACATCCCAGCAGAACGGGAGTAGATACTGCACTGAGCTGCGATGGGGATTTCAGTTGCCAGGATTTCCTCCAGGTTTATTTATTGCCTTGGGCAAGTTATTTAACCAGTGTCCTGAGGGCCCAAATTTAAAGCAAAGCAATGGTAATCCTTTTCAGCAACTGTACTTCTTGGGCCTTTCTAAACATCCCTGTGGCCAGGGACTTTTTCTCACTAGAGCTTGTTCCAGCTCTAAATGTGGAGCTGAATGCCTGTGTGGCTCTTCTCTAATGGATTGGGCAACACACTCCCACGCAGAGGAGTGCCCATTCCCCTCTCCTGGTTAACTCTCCTTTATTTCCCTCTGTATCTATGCAATGACTGCTCCAAAGCATTTGTATTTCAGCTGGTCCAACATTCCCAACATTATTTACTCGTGTCATTGGAAATCTAATGGCATTTTTTTTCTAGTGCACAGACATGTTTTCATTAACTGTGGTTAAATTCCAGCTAATGCCATCACATGATCCCTACCTTCACTGGAAATTGCAGGGGAGTTAATATTGCATTCTCACTTCCTGCCTTTAAAAATTAGACAACTGTATTGTTTCAAATTTCTCTGTGTATAGCACATTCCCTTCATAGTTTCTGAAAATCTGGGGAAGCTTGTGAGATATGATAAAGGTCAACAGAAATCTAATCTCCATTGGATATCCCTAGAACAGTGTCTGCAATGATATCTTTGTGGTGGAGATTTGGGCACTGGTGTGTACATGAGTGTGAATGTTCAGAGGAAAGCTGGCAAGAGTCATCATGTTTTGGGAGGAGGAAAGGGACAAAGGGACACTGGTACTGTTGAAATTGAGTCTGAAATAGATTTTATCCTCCGAGCTAAACCAGTTGGAGGAGTCTTGGGGGACATGGCAAACAAATTGTTCTCACCTCTAAAAAGCCAAACATTATTGCAGAGTTGGTTGTAACCCCAAATCTGGACATGGCCTGGAATGCTCTCCTCAGAGCTGTAGAGACAGCCCCACTTCACCTCCCCTCAGCACAATGGGGCAACCTCACACTCCCCTTGGAGGAAACCCCTGCCCAGTGCCTCTCCTCGGGCTGGATCTCTGCAAAAGCTCAGTCCCCAGATCCACTCCCAGGAGGCAGAGTAGACTGAAGGTCTGTCTTTGGCAGTCTTGGGGAGCAGAAAGGCCCAGGTGCATAGTCCTCCTCAAGCAGCCCTTTACACAGCCCACCTGTACCCACATAAATCCAGATTAGACACAGTGTACAGGCAGTGTGGGATGCAGCCCTCCATCCTTCCTCCAGTGAATCCACTCCTGGTTATCTCAAATAACCTTTTGTGGGAGGTCACAAGGAGTGGAACAAGTTTTGGTCAAGGGCACCACGTTTTCAGATCAAAAGCATGCATTTATATCCTGAGTAGATTAGATTGGGATTCAAGTGGATGTGGATCTGCAATCAGGGTGACATTTCCTGTTTTGTCTAACACTTTTCAGGGCAGAAGTTGAATATATGTAGTAGATGGGTTTCCTGAAGGCATGATATAATCTTTGCCATATAGATAATGGAGTTGAGATGCCTAATACCAGAGCCAGAATGATGCTTCCTTTCTGTCATCCTTGATGGCTAATCATGTCTGAGGCTCGTGGACTCAGATAGGTACCACTCACTGAGCTAGCCAGATTTACAGTTGCATTTAATTTTATTTTTAGCAGGTGATGGCTCCTTCTGTTTGACTGAATTTTCATTCCATATTTTTGGAAGACCACAATGGCTTTTTATGTTAATTGGACTCTGTTTGCTCTGATTCTCACATAAATATTTAGCACAAAGCACAGACTGCTCTTTCCTCAGCCATCTGGCAAACTGAAATCAACAATTTTCCAAAAATTGGACATCTGAAAATAATGTTAATGTATTCTAACCCCCTCATATATACTGAACAAGTCAACAGGCAAGCTGGAATATAGAGAATGGGATGTGGGTAGGGCACACCATTCATCTTGTCCTTCAGCATCCCTAAACAATTAGACTAAGGCTGCAAGATTATGAACACAAATCCACCCTCTCCTAGAAAGCAAATACCTCCTGCAGCCCAGCATCTGCTACACAAAAGATCAGGCATGGAAACTGTTTTTTTAATGGATTTATGCTGCCAAAGAGAAATAGACATCTTTAAATATACACATGCCTGGGTTGTGGATCATTTTTTGCTGTAACATTACATTCTACTTGCCTTGGCAATAAAGCCTTTCTAGATAAAATAATTTGTAAGGTCAATAGTCAACACCTCTATCAGACAGGGCTGGAGAGCCTGTCTTGGTGATGTAACAGACTCCAGTTTGCTGGAAGACAGACTTGTGAAGTTTTTTCTTCTTCTGTGTGACACAGCTACCTGAGGAGAAAGAGAACATAATTTCAGGTTCCTGCAAGATCCCCCCAGTCACCCCAATGCACAGTGACACAAGAGGAGGAAGCCACCGCTGTGTTAAATGCCAGTGGCAGTCCAAGAGGTAAGCAAAACCACACTCTGCATTCAAGGCACCCACCTCAAAAGGGTGTATATGATATGCACAAAATAAACCTGCACCGTACCTGTGTTTGTGCTTTTCATATTTACCTGCATAGCACAACCCTTGTAGTTCACCAATGTCAACTGTGAGTCTATCGGGAATTCTCATTTTGCAGGACTTTTCCAAGGAGGAATATCCATATAAAACATTTAACGGAACAGTCACAGTACCATTGAATGAAGAGGTCCAAGAAACTGCAACATCAAGCAAATTGACATTTGGTAGAATTTTTGTCATTCTAGACCAGTTTCTAAATGAAAGACCTGATACACACAGAGGATTGTTGCAGTGGAAATATATGAAAATTCTATTTGATCCTCTTTCCAATAAAGAAATTATTTTTTGATTTGTTAAATTTTAAAAAAAAATTTAAAAAATTTTCCAAGCACATCTTTTCTAAAAACCTACTGCAAAATTGGTGCTTGATATTGTTATTCACAATATGTGGCACTTCCCCCCGCCCCCGGCATTAATTCTGCCAGCAAAATTCCCAAACAGCAATATGCAGAGCAGCAAGTACCTCACTTTTCCCCAGTCTGTGACACAATATCTATGTTTATCCCACAATTTGTGTATGTGATCATCCTAAAGGCTCATGAACAAACAGCTAGAGACAGCAGTTTCTGCAATTCCAACTTCCATTCCCTGCTCTCTGAATGTGTCAAACTATCATGGCATGCTGGCTGGAGAACACAATCTCCAAAGTAAATCTGAAGGGTTAAATTCCCACTGAAGGAGTGGGTGTTTCAGAGTGCTGGGGACATACTGGTACCTTTCTATTATCACTGTACCCCTTATTTGGTAACAATAATACAACTATTGAAAGGAAACAACACCCTCTTTGTCAACATGACTTTGCTGTTAGAATGATTTTCATAGCTTAGAAAATACTGGGCAAAACTGATCTCAGAGGAGGATGTCTTCGCTGTCCAGCCGGCAAGGATAAATTATCATCAGCTTTCAAAAGCAGCAGTCTATCTTTCCAGTGCTGGAGCCAAGCAGATGGATGCCTGGATGGACGGTGTGGGGGTAGCCATAGTAACCATCATCCTGTGAAGCTCCTGCTCACATCTCTGCTGGGGAACAAAGCCAAGGCTCGCCGCTGGGGTGCCGATATCCGGTCAGACCTTCGCCTCCCAGCTCCAGCTGGGCTTTCCATTTCTCTGCAGCAGTTCTCTAATCTCGCCTCATATGTCTTCACTTTATGGATTATGAGTAAAATTCAGTCCCAGGGGACGATGCCTCGAGCAAGCGGCTCCCCAGCTGCTGCAGCCCATGTCATGGTGGATGTACTGGTGCCTTTTACCCTCTGCTGGGTGCAGGAAGCCCCTCAGCCTCCCCTGAGCCAGGCAAGCCACTCTCCTGAACTCACCTGGAGTACTGCGTGGCCCATGAAGAGACATTAGGGTTGAACCAGCTCCCAGGCTGGGTGTAGCCTGTAAGTGTTCATCAAGGACACAGCCACAAGCAGCTTTGTGCTGTGCTGGCTCCTAAGGGAGTTGGCTGGAGGCTGCTCTCGTGCAAGTACCACCCTGGCTCATCGGAGGGGATAACAGACCTGAAAGGAGAAGGCTGCTCTGCCAATGTGCCATGGTGTTACCCACTGTCAATTTCACTTAAGGTTTTATCATCCTTTTCATCAAGGGCAGAAGTCTCTTCTCAGAGCAAAATGACACCTGAGTGATACCTGAGGCAACTCCTCCAACTGCCCTGGATGCATTCAGAACGTACTTGCTGAAAAGCAAATATAATCACTTGTATTAAGCTGGAAAAGTAAAGCCTGCTCCTCTTTTGGAATCATGGAACAGCTGAAGCTGGAACCAGCCTCTGTAGACAGTCTAGTCCCACCCCTTCATCCTTTTCTATAGCCTGTACCTCATCACTGAAGGCTGTGTTGAAAGCCTTGTTAAAGTCAAGATAAACAATGTACTGCTCTCTGCTCATGCACAACGCCAGTCAATGCACTGCAGAAGGCTACTGGGATGGTCAGATGTGATTTTCACTTCATAAATCCACACTCATTGCTCCCAGTCAGCTCCTCATCCTCCACACATTTGGAAGTGGTTCCCAGAGAGATTTGCTGCATCACCATCCCAGACATCAAGGCATGGCTGACTGACTTGTAATTCCCTGCATCCGCCTTCTTGCCCTTCTTGAAGAAAACAGGACATCTGCTTTATTTTGTTTCCCAGTAACCTCCCCCAACTGATGTGACCCTCCAAAGACAATTAAGAGTAGCCTCACAATGACAGTGTCAGCTCTGGCTTAATCTGTCAGATTCCATAAGCTTCTGTGTGTCCAGTTAACTTAAATGTTCCCTGTCCTGATCTTCCTCCACCAAGGTAAGTCTTTCCTATGGTTGCAGGAACCTGGATGTCCTGAAGGCAAATCTTATCCACAAGAAAAGAGAGTATATAAAGACCTGTGTGTCTGCAGCCTCCTCCGTTAAACTTGCTTGAATCAATGTGTATTTGCTTTTTCTGTAGATCTTCTGAAAACCAGAGCTAAGTCATAATCATAATAAGTGAGTGCCAGCTACTGCTGGTGACCTGATCTACCTTCAGGAGGTTAATTGGCACAGCAGTCACCTGCAGTCTGTCAGTATCACTCCCTGCAGCTCCACCCTTCAAACAGTCCTTGGACCTTAGCCAAAACAAAATCAAACTACTTCCAGTTCAGTCTTGGGAACTGTGAGAATTTGTTAATTTTAAAGCTTGATGAGTAGAGTAGATGAAGTTAGAGTAATGAGTAGATTAGGTTAGACAGCCTGTTTTGAACAGACTAATCCAAGTTTTTCCAGCACACAGCTCCAAATATCATTGACTGTATTAGCATGTCCCCTCCTTCCTTCTCAGCCTTGTGAGGATTTGGAATTGGCTAAAACTTGCCAGTTTTATGAAAGAAGAGAGCAGGTAAAGGGAGTTGGAGACCAACCATCATTACCTCTCAGCAGGAAGGGCAGGGGCTGTGGTGCCCTGCTCACCTGCCAGCACTGCAGCTGTATGCAGCCCTCCTGCTGCCAGCACATGGACCCTGCTGCATGTTGTCCCTCCTCTTTTCCCTAAATAAAAACTAAATGTTAAATCTATTTGAACATTTACTTTGCAAGACAGGGATTTGAAATAAAATCCTCTCACTTCAGTGGAACGGCTTCTTCTGCCTAACTCTTCATTTCTCCTTTCTCCCCTGTCACCTGAGGCTTGCAAAATTACATTTGTGAAGCACAGAGGTGTTAAGCAAGGAAAAGCTTACAAACAAATTAATAATTCTGCATTCATAGCAGGGTTTGAATAATGGTCCTGAGAACCGTGTGCTGAAAGGAGGAGAAAACCAAATATTGAACAAATGATCATTAGAAAAGCACCAGCCATCGCAAGCCCTGAACAGGAGCTCTGTGGAGGGAAAACACTGCGTGACCATGTAATTAAACACACGGAGTGTCACAGGAACTGCTGCAAGGCTACCCCGGGTTTGCAAGCCTGGCACTCTTAAAACACAACCACTTGTCATTTTCTGGGGTCAAAAAACAGGAATCCAGGCCCCCCAGGATACAAATGGTACTGTGTGTGGTTCCAGGAACACATTCCAAGGAGGAGCTGAGAGCTCGAAAGAAGGGACCTCTGCCACTTGAGCCAACAGGAGAGCTGGCAGCACTGTTTGATATCCTCTCACTTGTACACAGAGCTGGGGTGAGATGCTTTGTGCTGGCACCTACCTGGGCCCCTCTGGCATTTGCCAGCAGTAAAAAGGACCTGAAGTGCCAGACACCAGTGTGGTTCCCTGGGTGTTTCGGTGAGGCCAGTAGTGTATTTCCATGTGCTTTACCTGCACAAGTATACAGTTCTGCCAGGATGTTTTAACACAGGTGAAATAATACATTCTTCTCTGGCTCCATTTTGGAAAACAATAGAACTACTTTGGCACAAGTTTGGAATGAAAAACCAGCTTCATAGAGACACTCAAATAGCAATATTTAATGTCTGATGGGTTTATCTGGCACAGCCATCAACAGTTTACAACAGAGATGCAGAGCAGAAACATTGAGCAAAACAGACCTGTCCTAAAATACTGATTTTCAGATTGAGATGCCATGATTTTATTGCTGGTTTTGTGGAATACAGGTGCTTAGAGGGCATGACTGACCTCCAGATGTGTTGGAGAAGGAAGAACAATTGCTGTTGGATTGTAATCACTCCCAAAGATTTCTGCAGAGAAACACTGGAAGAGAAGGAATTTTTGCATTCTAGTGAGGTGTAAAACTACAAGCATGGACCAGTGGGACTGGCTTTCTGAGCCTGTAGTTATCCTGTAACAATTTTGACTCTGGTTAACGGAAAATGAATGTTGTAAGCTAATGAAGGCAAAATTCAAAAGCATCCACTGGGAAACTCCCAGGAATTAAAAAACCCATGAAGCCTCTGTTATTTTCTGAGTTAATTTTACTTCTTAAAGCTCCATACCACACTTTTCAAGCTATACAAATCACCAACACCTCTGCCACACCTAACCCCATTTTCTGTGGCTTCAGTGATAACTTGTAGCCTACAGCATGAGCAGGGGAAGGTACAAAGCCACCTTTCTGCAGGAGTGAGGAGAAGGTATTCCGGCCGCTGGTCTGGGGTCCGCCGTTCGAACCCAGGGGGCAGAAGCCACCCCAAAAGGATATCTCACTAGAGACAGCCTTCTAGGGGCCAGAGCACCCCCTCAGCGGGCCGGAGGCTTCTCTCAGCAGAGACAGGGCAGCTTAGTGATTTCTCAGCTCTTATGTGATTTCAGCTCTGTGTGCCCTGTCCTGCGAGGCAGCCTCTATTGCTCGCCCGGGAAGAAGAGAGGAGGGTCCCGTATAGCGATTCCGCAGGAGTCAGCTTTATTGTAGAGCACCAGCGAAGGGGAGCCAGTGACGGGTGTCCTAACAAGCGGGGTGATCTAGGGGTTTTTATGGGCAAACCAAGGTGGGAGTGGAGGAGCACGGGCCAATGGGTTACAGCAAATTACATTCAAACTTCTGGGGGCTTACAGGACCTTTCTTAGTCGCTGTGGCTGAAAAGTTACTTTCTTATCTTGGGGGTCTGGCAGGGGGTTGTGCACTCCCTTTCTTATCTCCTCAGCAGGCCTCTCTCCAAGGCAGGGCCACTGGGGTCCTCTCCATTCCCACAAGAAGGAAAATCATTCTTTGGAAATGTTGCCTCTCCAACATGTGAAATTTGTTTCCCTTTCCCCCATGTCTCCCCAGGAAGCACCCCCGTGGCTGTAGGGGAGCCAATTCTTGCTGTAGCACTTCACTCATCTTGCCTTCTCAACTTGGTTTTCCACTCTGAGCCAATGCCTTGGCTTCTGTGGCTCTCCTCTGAGTCACCCTCACAGCACCGGCACCTTTTGTTGAAGGCAACAAATTTAATGCAGAAATTTCTGGGTTGATTTTTTTTCTCTTGCTTTTGCTTTCTCCTTTCCCCTTTGTTTCCTTTCTCAGCATGAGTGATGAACCTGTAGAGATGTTCTGTGCCTACAGATTTCCTGTGTGACTAGCTTTAATGTAAGGCAATAAATACTGCGGGTTCTGTCTATCAGGAAGAATAAGTAGACCTGTGTATATAATTATACGTGTATATAGAGAGGGAGCACAATATAAGTACACATAATTACAAGTAGGTAAGTATAATGGAACAGCTTGAACCTAGTGGAAAATTTCTTTTTTAAAAACGTTAAGTTTCCAGTTTTCACTGATGCATTGAGCATCTGCAAAAACAGCCAAATGCTCATTTTAATAGTAAAGTTAAATACCACAGGCTTCCTATTCGATTGAAATAACTGTATGAAAGAGTTTCCCCGAGATAAGGGTGTTTGCTTTTGGATACAGAAGCCTCTGTTTGCCTGGAACACGAGTGCCGACGCTCTCTCCCGCGCAGCTGATGCCGCAGCCCCGGCGGAAGCAGATGGCACACGGCGCTCCCAGGCACAGCTTTGATCTGTGCCGAGCAGTCCCTCCAAAATTACTGTGCACTTAGCTTCTGTGTGCAGTGAGGATATTCTGAGGTCCCCACGGAGCCCAGGGTGTGCACCCTCTGAGAGCGGGCGTCTCTCTTTGCGGGCATGAGGAGGCGTGCATTGGAGCAGCTGGGAGCTGCGCTGTCAGGGTGAGAGATTTCCAGGGACACACATTATTTCATAGACACCTCACAAACTGGGTGCCACCACGCACTTATCTTCCACACCAACACATGGTTTACCTTGGCCATGCGGGGTGCAGGTGAGATCCAGCCTCAGTACAGCTCAGTAACTGATGCAAGACAAACCATACAAACAATGCGTATCTCGGGCACAGATCCCATTGGGCCAAGGTGCCCATTAGTTTGCAGCAGCTCAGCTCTAAGAGCCACCAAGCATCTGTATTTATGCCAGGTGAGAATCAAATGTAATAATCAGCAGTAAGCCTCCAATGTAGCATGAAAAAAAAAATTGTCCAAGTTTTGAAGTAATTACTTCTTAGTCTAAGTATCTGTGGGAAAGAAGTATGTTTTGGAGTTTTTTTCTAGAGTCCTCAAGCAAGAAGATGAATATCCATGCTACAGTATAAAAAATCACCATCAAAGTTCCTATTATTACAAAACTCTCAGTTTCTAGGACCCAAAAATCCAGTTCCTTTTGAAAGTGTAAGAGAACATGAGCTGCCCACTCCTTCACGGACATTTACACCTGCATTTTTCTTTTCTTTAAAAGAGATGCACAAGGAGTATTCCAAGAACAGGATACAGAGGTGTATCCTTGAAACCACACACTACTCAGACTTGCAAGTGGTGCTGGCCTCATTTTGTTACCGCTGCTTTGCATCACCAAGGCAGCTGGGCACAGACTTAGGATGGGGTATTAATTAACCTTTAAATAAAAAACACACTCACATTTGACTGGAACATCTTGCTCCAGTCTCATGCTGCCATTCCTTTGAGGTGGAAGCTAGCTTCCAGGGAGTTGCACTTACTCATATCAGGGCTCCATTTTGTCCCATAGAGGATGAGAACATGCAGTTTTCAACTGTGAGTATTGAAAGGATGGAGGCATTGCCATAATTCTGCCTGAGACGTGGCCAGCAGGGAAAATCCAACCAAGCTGCAGCTGCTATTTGCCTTCCCTTCAGTCTCTGTACAAATACCAACTCCCTGAGCACAATTTAAGTGATTACTACCATCTCACTTCCACCTTACCACACTTGCACACCCCTCATACACTGAATGAATGGCAAGATGGGGAGGAGTCTGTGGCTGCCCATGCCACCATCTTCATGTCATCTTGGAACAAAGAGATGTTCTCTGAAATTTGCAGGCAAATTCACTATTTGTAACTTAATTTCCCCTTTCCTGCTCCAAAAAACCTCTCCAAACCACGCACCATTTTCAAGCCAGCTGCCAACACAAATGTAGCCTATTCATACCACCTGTTTGTCAGGTAAGAAAGCAAATTCAGGTTATCTGCCTGACCCCAGCCCTGCTTCATTTGATTGCAGTGCTTGCTAACCCAAAGCCTGACCCTGTTGCACTCCCCAGCATAATTTCCATCATCTTCAAAGAGGTCCCGGGACTGGCGCAATGACTCCTGCAGGCTTGGCACCAGGCTTTAAATCACTGTACAAAGTCACTTGAGAAGCTGTCGGCAGTCAGAAATGAGTCATTAGTATGCTGCCAACACAGTATTCAGTGACAAAACCCAGCTGCCACTGTAGTCAAGAATGCAGTTTCTTTAGCACTACTGTAAGTCTTATTAGCATAGAAATCAAGTGTATGTATGTAATTGAATTTCTTTGTCACATCCTACTGTGAGATTTTCCATCAATCTTGATTGTTACTAAATTTGAACTAACAGCCCATATTTGCACTTAAGCAACATCTGAAAGAGGACTACACAAAGAAAGACTTTCCTAAGTCAACACATCCTAGAAAACAGCAGCTGTGCAAAGGCAGAGGCAAGCAATATTTCATTTTCCTCCCCATAGCACTCTATCTTTTGGCACCTCCGCTTTAAATCTGGGTTCTGCTGGCAGCTTTGCATTTTCTCTCAGCAGAAAAGAGCTGTGATGCAGCCCATGCTAGAGCAGGGGCTGTCCCAGCAGGAGAGTCTGACTGCAGGATCTGTCAGGATGACGTGGTGCTGTTACTGTTGATTAGGAAGTGAGATAACGCTGTAGGAAAAGTTCATTTTAGGTCACTGGTAAGCTCAGCTCCTGGAAAAAGAAAAGAAGTAATAAAGACAAGAGGAGAATAGAAGAAGTGTTGAGGAGCATAATTTCCAGGTTGACTTCACTGACATAAGAATACCTGTTCAGAGGCAAAATGAGCCTCAGAAACAGATACACAGGTTGTCTCTGCAGGTTTGGGGTGTGCCAGGGACAGCTAAAGACTGATTAATCCAGTCTGGATTGAGAATGCAGCTGCCATCAATGTGGCTGACTTTTCAGTGGTTATTTCTCAAGGGATTACATTAATCCAGTTAAATGACCTAGCTGTACTTTCCTGTGTTTTCCAAGCATAACTATGGTCTAAACCACAGACACCTGATGAAGCGGAAAAAAGATGGTGAGCAAGGAAACTAAATATCCTCTCCCTGTAGAGATGGTCATTGTAGACCCTGATTAGGTTTTGTTGCTAATGACTGTATTGTGTACACATCCCTCCAGCTTTGCTACTACAACAACACTTCACTGTCCCGAGCAATCTACATAGTCATCAGGCCTTGTCCATAAACTCAAGAAACCCAGGCTGCCCATTACTGGAATGGGGCCAGCACCAGGGCACAAGATGTATCCAAGGACCAAAGGTAGAGTCACTCTGCAAAATTTCACAGTTCATTCTATCACAAGATTTTGACATGAACTAATTTCCCTTGAGATGGCCACAGATTTTCAGGGAACATGACAGTCACTCTTACAGCTCTCTGGACCTTAGGAAAGCAGGATTTTACTCCTGGGTTTTTTGTTGTTTTTGGGCTATTGGTTTTTTTATGATGGTAACTGTAACTAAATAGAGACAACAGGGGCAGAATGAGATTTAATGTTGGATGCTCTGTAAGTGGCAAATCATAGTCACATTTTTCCCAGTATGTTGCAATGTCATCTGATACTAGTATTATGAAACTGGTATCATCACCCACTGATGGGAGTGGGAAGACACAGAGTTCATTTCGGGGTCCAAAAGTCCCCACTGATTTTTTCTCCAAGAAATAAGCTCCAAGATCAGGTGTTTTCTAAATCAGTCAGAAGGAAGGAGTGAGCTCCTTTCTCTCTTGCCACAGTACAACAGGAACATCAAGGAATAGCTAACTCGAACCATGAGCCACGATCCTGAGGCTTGTCTTCCACTGAGCAGCCCTGGGATGTGGCCAGCTGTACATTCCTTTTAGGGAATCATGAAGAAGGAAGGGAGTGGGTAAGCTCTGTGTGTGTATCATTAGCTTTGCCCTGTAGTTTCCATCCATGCTGCTGATTAGTTACTTCACTTTGGTCAAATTGTGTTACTGTGTCTCCCTTTGGATTGCTATAAGATTGACTTTTGCTCCAGGCTGGATTTACCATTATTTCATTTTTTCACTTTCATTCCTAGGAATTTCTTTTGCTACTATGATTTCAGTTATTGTGAGCTTGTCCCTTTTCAATTTTACACAAATTTTCAGGCGTAGAAGGTAATAATTTTGGAAAACATAAGGATTTCAGAGAAAGGAGACAGTGATCTGATGGTTACTGCAAGGCTCTATCATCAGCCAGGCTGGGACACCTCCCACACTACCCTGTGTCTTCCTCTGCCTTCCCAGCTCAACAATGACAAGCAGGTGCCAGCCTACACTCTGCAAAGGAAGGTGAACTTTGGAGGCATGAAGTAACTTCAGTTAGCACTTGTAGAATGCTCTCTACAAAAAAACCTAACTTCTGCAGGAGCATAATCCCAGCCCTGGCCTTGAGTTGGTGTTTTTGGCACCAAGTGACATAAAACGGGGATTCCTCTGACATCACCATTTGTCAGATCCTGTTGCAGACACTAAGTATCCCCAAGGACATGGAGTGCATTTGTTCCAGCAAAACACTTAACACTCCCTAATATTGCTGCCAGCCTCTCTTGGGGAGTTTTTTTCTTTTTTGGTTAGTTTGCTAATTTAGTAAATATTTAGAAATCCATGTTCTGATAAAACTGAAACACTGGATACCATTCCCTTTTGTTCAGTTGTTTACAGGAATAGGCATAGTTATATCAAGATTCCTAGTTAATAGTCATTGAGCTAAAGGCAAGAGATCCTAAAAGGGGTAAAAACAGGTTGGGAGGAACAACGGGAATTTGTTACAGCAGTTCAACAGTGCCTTGAAGCCTGTGTAGCTGAAGCTGTAACAGAAAAGTTGTTTCCAAACAAAAACCAGAAAGAATACAAAAGTAAGGCAGGGAAAATGAAAGTTTAAGATAGCATATCAAATGTGAACATTCAAAATATAATGAGAAGAGAAAGATGAGAAAGATGAGAAACAGGCTGCCTCTAGCACATGGCACAGAAAGCCAGGTTGTGCATGGCTGTAGGGAGACATCTCCCAGGAACATGACACCTTATGGAAGTGCTTCGGCTGAGTGCAGGCCCCTGGGTTTCCTATCCACTCGTGCTCCTTTTGCTGCATGCCCATTGCTGCTCCCACTGGTTTGCCCCCAACCCACAAGGGCCCAGTGTCCTTGCCCCAGGCCTTTATATCCAAGGGAGTCAGTAAAACCATGGGAGCAGCCACCACTGGGCAGAGGTCTCCAGAACAAAGCGAACACAGCTGACACCATACAGTCCAAGTCCAAAGTGCAGACTATTTTGGGAGGAAATTCCAAATTCCCACCAGTCCTTATCAGATCTGAATATTAGCGAGGCCAGAATACAACCCAAAATGTCAGCAAGGAATTGTGGTGCCCTTGAGGAAAAAAAAAAAAAAAGGCACCTGGTGGCAACAGGCATTCTGGGCTCAGCTTCTGACTACCTAACCCAGGAACTTGCTGGTTGTCACTGCTGCATGGCTTTTTCTCCCAGGAATGAAAAAAAAAACAGGAAGGCTTCCCAGTCCCTGCAGCTGCTGTGACCCTACTGGTGGGCAACACCCATGGTGGATGTAAAAATGGGTTCAGCTGTGTCCATGGGACAATTCTTCAGCCAGCCCACAGGCTGGCAGTTGTCCCCCAAGTGTCCAGGCAGAGGTCAGCAACCATACAACCTGAAATTACTTTAATTATAGGACAATCACTTTCTAGTGTATTAAATATCTACCTATTTTAGACAGGACCAACCCCAGGGAGTCTGCTCCATTTTAAAAGTAGGGCTATTAGCATGGTTTGCAAAGCACACACAGGGCTTCTTTGAGCCAGCTTATCAAGATGGTTCTTTACAGAAGCATAATTTAACTACTCACAATACAGGTCAAAGCACAAGGCTCTCAGTGGAGGGATTTCCTCCTGGGTAATGGACTAGAGAGGAAATTCTGTGGGGAGACATTACTGTGTTTTAAGTCCCCATTTAACCTTCCTTTACAATGAGTCCAGGCAGGACAAAGAGCAAAGGGATTGAAGTCCAGAGCTTCCACAGTGTTACACCACATCCCCAGCATGAGTGCTCCCAGGGAACCCCCCAGGACAAACCCACTGCAGCTCTCCAAAGGAATTAGAAGTAATTATCCTCTCTTCTGTCAAGAGGGTTGGCATAATCCATAGGATTTGTCTCTCTGTAGGTGCATCTGTGGATGCTGTATCTGGTCCTGAACATTACTGAGGGGTTTGCTCTTCTTTCATGGTGCAAGAATCTCAGAATATGAAAGGAGCCTTCCTGTCTAACAACATCCCTTCATAGGCTTCTTCCCCTTAACATTTCCCATCAGGTTTCAAATCTTTGCATTCTTCCCCTCTTGACAATTGCAGTTTAGTAAGATTTAAACTCTTCCACCATGGCAGGATAGGTGTCTCCTTTGAAGAGGCCTGAGCAGACAGAGAAAGGATACTCTGGAATGCACTACATGTCTTTGGCTCCTCTGAAATGTGAAAATAAACATTACAGACCCCTGTCACATGCCACCAGACTATATTTGAAAGGAGCACCAGGTATGCTGTATTCAGTAGTGTAATTTATGTGAGGCCCAGTACACCATCTCAGTGTACATTATGATGTGTGCACCAAAATAACATGGAGAGCTGAGATGCATTAGGACAGTGCCTGTACCTGAATCTGCTGATTCAACTCTCAAAGCTGCATTTAGCAGCTGTACTCTTTGAGCCCTGCAGATGTCTATTTTAATCATCTGTCTTAAAATATCAGCTGGTTTTATGCCCTATTCTGAGGCTTACCATCCCTCACAGAGGCTGAGTTGATTTCTCTAGGCACTGCCATCCAATCAAAATTGCAAACAGGCAGGAAAGAGAGAATATAAGTGCAAGTTGCTTTTGTTTGTAGTTATTTCCACACAACTTGTACACCTTGCAGCTGAAACACCTTGGGAGGGCATAGCTGCAGAACCTGAGCCTGCCATTTGGATGAGACCAGAAGGACTCTTTCATTGGAGATCTGAAACCTGGCCAACAGAGGAAAAATTCTCATCAAAAGCAGAGATTCAAGTCAGTAGAGTCATCCCTTATCCAAGACTTCCTCATTTTATTCTAACTTGCTGGCTAGGAAACATGGCATTGAACAGCAGAGAAGCTGTTCCTTTTTGTAGTAAAACATCCTGGCACAAAACAGGCCAAGGATCCTTCCTAAGCCACACTCACAGTATCAGTTCACCAGTTTCTGCACTGCCCTTTTGGTTACTTTTTAGCAAAAACTAGCAAAACAGAAATTCATAATATTGTTCCTCTCTTGAAGCCTCTTCTCCCTCTCACTGCTGTGCTGACCCACACACTGACCATCCAAGGTGTGCCATGCTCATGTAGTCTCAGTATTTTAGCTATCCTTGATGCACCTGCAATTTGTGCAGACACAAGACTAGGATCACCTGTAATCTTGTTATTTATTATAATTATAATCATTAAGGATATATTACAGAGCTCACTGTTAATAGGAGCTTCCATAAACACTTTCAGCCAAAGCAGCCAAGGCTGGATTCGATACACAACTCTTTGTGACTTTGAAAGGACAATGAGTATGAGGCAGGATCTCATGGCCCTCTGCCCTACACTTTCAACCATGGAGCTTTGCTCATCCATGGTCCATGTCTGTTATCATCATGAAGCCAAGGCGTTTAGCATGTCTCCTTGTGGCTGTAATAAGGAGGAAACACCTAGGAGGAAAGGAGATTGTAGCAAGTTGGGCATCAGTACCTTCTCCAGCCTCAAGTTGCACCAGGGGAGGTGTAGACTGGATATTAGGAAAAATTCCTTCAGAGAAAGGGCTGTTAAGCATTGGAACAGGCTTCCCAGGGAAGTAGTTCCATCATTATACTTGGAAATATTTAAAAGATATGTAAATGTGGTACTTGGGGACATGGTTTTCTGGTGGACTTGGCAGTGCTGGGCTACCAGTTGGACTCAGTGATCTTAGAGGCCTTTTCCAACCTAAACAATTCTATGAATCTGTTATTCTAAGAGGTGCAAATGCTGTCTGGGAGTATGGGCCACAGTTCAACAGCTGGAGGTGAGAGAGGTATGAATGGCTTGTAGACTGTCCATTCTAACTACCATAAGAAGAAGCTACTCTTGGGCCTCTGATATAAGCCTGTTTCACACTTGTCCTGGCCAGAGCCGATGCCTATCGTTCATATTGCAAGCATGGGTGAGGTGGCTGCAACCCTCAGTCTGCCCGAGAGGCAGCCTCGCTCCCCAGGGCAGCAGCTGCAGGTGAGGCCGGGTGAATCATTCTCTTGACTCACAGCGATCTTTCTGCTACAATTACAGCCTTCAGGATGGAGCTGAGGCTCTTCCCCTGGTCAGCCAGGCTTTGCAGACACCAAGCCAGACCTTTGCTAGGCACCTGTGTTTAGAAGGATGGGAGGAGGCTTGCCCTCTGGAGACAGCAGCCTCTCCTCACAGCAAAACAGCTTGAGTGAGTTATGGTTTCTCATGCAGTGTCACGCAAAACCATCAGGCTCCTGGCATGGGTATGACTCCCTGTATATCTCAGAGAGCCAACTTACATACAGGTTCTGAGAGCTTTTATTCTAATAAATGCTAGATAAGTTTTAGCTGCTGTTTTCAGTTTTTAAAGCCTGCTTTGTCAGTGAAAACCCCCATCCTCCTAACCGTGGCATGGCAAACTCTGCTGACAATTATTCCGCCAGCAGTTACAACACATCACATTAGGTGGTCCTATCTCGGGAGAGGAGACAGCTGATGGATGGGGAGGGGAAACTGATATGGCCTAACCATGAAGTCTCACTGCCTGCCTGGGAAATAAAGGACACCAAAATATAACTGCGTGGGAAGGACTTCTAAGAAGAATTTGTCCCAAACCATTTCTGGAAACTGATGATAACATTATTTACTCAAATACAGGAAGCTTGAGACTGCAGTGAATGATGAAAGGGTGAGGGGGAGAAATATGTACTTTCCCCTCCCCCTTCCCAAAAGATAGAAGTAAAATCCCCACCAGCAAACCCGTGGTTGTTAGGCTGTACAATCAGAAGCTGATATATCCTTCTGTGTTTGTGTATGTACACATCTCACACCCACACACTTCTGCCTGTCCTCCTTTGGACCCTAATGCCAGGGGCTCTTTCCAAAGCCAGGCACAGTATCCCACAGAGAAGAGCCCAGCTGTTGGGATCTCTCCCAGAAATCGAACACTGCTGCATTGAAGCTTTTCTGGCCTTTCAGTAGTTAATCTGGGATACCCAGAAACCATCTCCAATGAGAAGGAAAGTGAGGGGATGTGCTTAAAAGCTTTTGTATTTATTTATTGATATATTTGTGTTCATGCTTATGTAAATTTTGAATAAATCTAGACTGAACTTTGGGAGACTGATCTCTCAAATACAGAATCCAGCTGTTTGAAATCATGAGGAATGTACATTCCCACCAGCAGAGTAAAGCCAAAATATAAAAAAGACAAATAGCTCAGCTAGCCAAAAGAGGGGCAGAGAGGGGAATAGCTCTCACAGAACAGCATCCTATCTCCTCATGTATTTATTTTTTTATTGCTGCTGCTTACTCTGAGGGGGAGGAGAGAAGCGGGGGAAGAAGGAGGGAGGAATAGATGCTGGTTGTTTTGGAATCCACCACAAGATGAAGCATCTGTCAGCATTTACTCAAAGAGATTCCCAGCCATGGGCTCTGCTGTGCTCAAATCCAGTGAAAGCAGCACAGTTCCCAGGTGTTTTACTATGCCGACAGAGTGGTTGATCTGGATTCAACAGCATTTTATTTATCACAGCAGTGCCAGTCTGCCCAGCCACTGTGAATCTGCTGGTAGATCACAGAGTGCCTCCTCATCACACTTCATGGCTCAGTGTACCCATTGAATCATGGAACCACATAGATGGCCTTGGAAGGGATTTAAAGGCCATCTAGTCCAACTCCCCGTGGAGTGACCAAGCATATCTTCAACTAGACCAGGTTACTCAGAGCCCCATCCACCTTGAATGTTACCATGGATGAAGATCTATCACCTCTCTGGCAACCTGTTCCAGGTTCCTGTTCCTCGTGGTAAGAAAAAATCTTCCGTATATCTAATCTAAATCAATCTCCTTTTAGTTTAAAACAATTAATACTCATACTATCCCCAAGGCAAGTTCAGCTCCTGAGGGGTCTTAGGAAAGCTAAAGGTCACAGTCATTCTGGTCTTGGCTTCATGGCACACTGACAGGATTCCCAGTCCAACTGCAGGATGCCAAGCACCAAGACCAAACTCACCATTTTCATTTGTTTGTCCTCAAAGCAATTCAGCTTGTTCACTTTGTTTGAAGGAGCTATATGTTAGTACAAGTGTCAGCTGCAGACCCTTCTGCCAGCATCAGGCCACCTCATCAGCACAAGCTCCACATCATGCATTTTGTAAAATTTGATAGCAACATGCACATGCCCACAGCTGATCTGTACGTACACATATGATGGGGCACTCCAGTGACAGCTGCAGTAGTGGTGACCTCTGAGGTTCAGGCTGCCACTCACTGACTTCAGGGTAAGTGTCACAGGCTAAAAGTCTAATATGACCTTGCAAGGACCTTGGAGCACCTATAGGCAGGGGGGTCGGCCCTTGGCGATAGGTGTTTGGTTTCAGCCATTGAGGGGACAGGAAAAACGACTCTTTGAAGAAACCATATAAGCTGTGAATCACGGACCCTCACTCTCTTTCTGCCCTGGGATTGCATGAGGTAACACTGTGCTGAGGTTGCTCTGTGCCCCGGCCGGGCCTGGTCCCCGCTGCCCCTGGGCACCTGGGCCAGGCCTGGCCGGGCTCTGGGAGCCGCATTCCCCACGGGGGGATCAGCCCAGCCATGCCAGCGGGCC
>WEIU01014025.1:389408-423292 GCA_013389925.1 Aegithalos caudatus
GGTGAATATTTGTGGGGGAGAAGGGAGAACGTTTTGAAGGTTTTTCATTTGCTTCTTTCTTTTTTTTTCTTATTCCTTATTTTTTAAGGTGCGTGAATAAATGATCTATTGTAATTTTAAGGTAAGCCTGCTTCGCTTTTTGAGTTCCCCTAGTCATATATAAAATAATAGTAAACACTAAACTGTCACAGTGAGTTATATATCTGCTCCTTAGTCAGAGAAATGTATATATGATCTCTGCAGAATAAGTTGAAGTACCTGCTACACAGATCAGCCCTCCCTTCCCAACTATTACTTTATAAAAAGTGGAGAAGTTAACCTTCTGAACATTCTTTCAAGCCCTAAATAAATCATCAGGTTTTCAACAGCATTCTTTCAGTGAAATCTGTGAATATTATAGTTATTATTACACTAAAGATTATAATAAAAGTTTTGACAATCTTTGACACCTAAATGTGGAATTGGAATTATAATGCAAAAATGTCTGAGTGGGAAAAAAGCTAATGTATCCTTAGGGCATGTATGTACTTAGCCTTGCACCCTAAATGAGCTATGCAGTACATGCAAGTAAACGGATTACCAAGTCTCCATTTTTTACAGATAATCGTTTGCACATATGCAAAAATACATTGGCACAAAGGAGCAACCAAGGGTGAAGTCAGCAATTCAGAGGTTAATTACTATCATTAAGAAAAATATCCCTTTTCAGGCACATCAGCTTTAAAGTTGATGCCTCTAAGAGTTGGAAGCAGCAAATAGTCATAAATAGAAGCTGTTCAATCTGTGATATAATAAGTGTGATGTGATACAAAGTCTGTGATAAAATTTCATTGCAAAAGGACCTTGCCAAACAAGAGAAGGGGCAAATCAGTTCAATGAACTCTGAGAGCCCCTAAACCCTGATGGATTTCTCACTGATGCCTAAGGTATTTTACCCCCTGCCTGGCACGCCTCCAGGACTCTGACAAGTACTGTGACCTGACTTACAGCAGCACTTGACAAGTAACAGGTGAGCCCTGATTCCTGCAACATTGGGACCCCGACTTCACCAGTACAGAAAACTCCCTGTATTTCTCTACAAACTCTCTGCAGCTTGGGGGTGGATACCTTCTGCCTGCATAACCCAGTTTTCTCTCCTCCTGTTTTCCAGACAGGAGCTCAAAGGGAGCAGTGCTTCCCCAAACCTCCCTTGATGGCTCCTTATCCTTTCAGCCACCAACACGTTTTTCCTGGTCCTCAAGACGATTTTTGCTAGTCCTTGTTACGTGAGTAGCTGTGGCTGAGCAGAGAGAGGTAAGGATAGCACTTGTGTGTGGATACACCTTGGGGCACAAAGCGAGCACTTCAGCTGAGCACATGAGATTTCTTCCTGCTGACTGATGCATTTCAATGTCAAAAATCATGTATTAGTGTTTAGATGACAGATTTTTTTACATTTACGATGCCTGCGTTACAATGATACCTCTCCAGAGCCCACTGGTGACTGAGTGCTGGTAATTAAAATGATTCAGATCATCCTTATTTATGCCTTTTCCCAGTGAAACTGCCTTGATGACATTTCCCTTAAATGCTTCTGAAACACCTGCCAATGCAGAGAATTGCTAAGGGATGAATTACAGCCATGATTAAGTTTCAGCTTTCAGAAAAGAAAGTGCTTGAACTAAAATCCATCACCTGTTTTGATACAAACTAAAAACATCGGTTTTCTTCAGTTAGTCAAAGCTCCAAACACTGCACCCTAAATTCAGGCAGATGTTCTTTAGTCACAGCTATCTGCTATTACTTCTTCCTCAGCTCAACAACAGAGCAGTTAGCAGAAGTCATGTGAAAGGGGCTGACATTAAATAGAGAATGTCATTAATGTTATGGTTCCAAAGAAAAGTGAGATTTCTTTTATATTCGTTCATGACTGTGGCTGATAATTGCTTCCTGTCTTACACCTACACAAAATTCATGAATATAATTAGAGCAGCACAGTGCTGAATTAAATCAGAAGGGAGTATTGATTTGTGTATAAATCAAAAACCATCTTCCTCCAGTTCTATTTACATGGGGGAAAAAAAAAGACTTTTCTGAAAAAAATTGCAAATCAAGAAAGGATAGCATATTGCAGAAAACCTCACTTGTAGATTATATGGCCAGAAGGGAATATGATAATCTAAATATGTCTACATATGCAAACCACAGATTTCCCAAATTAATTAAGCTTTTCTCTACAATGTATTTTTGAAGAAGAAACATCCACTTACTTTGGTATATTTTCAAGTGCATAATTTCATTTATATTCACATAAATTATTTCCACGTTCTGTGCAGCAGAGCCTGCTGCCTGGAACAGAAGCAGATGCTTCTGTTCTTGGGGTGCACATCCACGGGGGTGGCAAAAGCAGGGATGCTAGCTAGCATTAGGAGTTGCTAACAGGAGTGGGGAGAATCAGCTGTAATTTTTTTAACTCACTCACTTCCCCTGCTAAATCCTTATCGTGACTGGGAGACACATAATGAACTTTGCAGTAAAGACAACATGAGAATAAGGGGATGTTTCTTTTCTTGATAGGCAAAACAAGAGCATATCAGTCCCTCTGCTAAACATTCATCACCAAGTATTCAGCCCAATTAACTGTCTAGGGAAAACTTGCAAGTTCTTGACTTCACCTGGGGCTACTAGCAATTAAAGCTTGCTGTTGTCAGCTGAGAAAGAATTGATCAGAACTGATGGCTACGTGGTTCTGCATGGATGGTTCTTTCTAGTGAGCCACCCAAATAATATTAGAATTGATTTTGTGAAGCATTCTTAGATGTTTTAATAAATGTATACTAACAGTCTATTTATGAGGCCACAGTGTAGAAGGATTAAAGCCCGATCAATTGTGACATGCCTTCATTTTTAAATAGGAGCCTGTTTGAAGAAACACAATCTTTGCACATTATAATTACGTATATTAAGTTGTGCCACAATCTGCTCTGCCACTGACTATGTAAGATTAAAAACATTGCTAGGAAATGGCTAACTAATTAATCAAACTGGCTCATTTCCAACAGCTTTTGTTTGATCAATTCTACCTCAGATCTATTTTATAGAAACAGTCAACCAAAGAGAAAAAGCTACTGCAATGGAAAGTGCTTTAAGAAAGTGCTTTAAGAAATCACAACAAAGAGTGCATTTTTCTTCCATTGCTCTAACTAATATGATTCAGAAATTTGAAAAAATAAACTGTAAATATCTTATTTCCAAGTATCAAGGAAGGATGATGGATGAGGGGCCCTGCCAAAGCACATCCTATACATGAATATATACAGCACATACCTTGTGTGCCAAGTGCCACCCTCCATAGATAAAAGCAGAGCATGAAATACTCTAAATCTTAAGCCTTAGGAAGCTGCATTGTATTAAGCACTTGTGTCACTGTGTTTGTAGAAGATACCTGAAGAGTAGCTATTGCTGGGTAACTAAGGACTTAAAGCTACGGAAAATGTTGTGGGATTTTCCTTGAAGTTTCCTTTAGTAAGACTTCTGCCAGAGTCTCAAAGACATTATTGGTATTCCTGTGCCTAGCAAGCAAATGATCAGCTCTTGGGGCACTTCAAAGACTAAGGTTAAGAGCAAATGCTCACACATAACCTAGAAGAGTTTAACCTCACACAATGGCATCCTGAGCAGACACCACATGGCTACTTGAGAAGATGATAAAAGGCAAGGGATGGCTCCTAAAGCTTTCTCAGGTGTGGCACCTCATGAGACACTGAGCCACAGCAACACCACCCTCCTGAAGATGAACATGTTGTCCCCTGGGGCATGGAGGGCTGCATCTTCATTTTCTCTGTACACAGAGAGCACAGTAAGCAGTCTTGTCAAACCCAAGTTGATTTAAAGAATGTTAGAAACATAAAGGAAATGATAGTGTAATAAAATCAATAGTTTTTCAACAAGATTTCTAGCACAGTTTCTGCAGCATATTTTGTCTGTTAATAAAGGAATATCGAAGGAAATTAAATGTATGATCAAACACCTGATAAAAAACCCCCACTGCCTCAGAGAGCAATGTCAAAAGATGTGTTAAACCCTAGCTTTTGGCCTTGGAATTAGGATACTTATAGAGAGCCCCTGGGGAAAACATGCCTTCCCATCCCTTCCTGTGAAGCAAGAGTTTTGGGCAGATGGGTCCGGGAAGGTGATGAGGCAAGGCATAAACTAAACTAGACTCTGTAAAATGAAAAATACCATATATAGAACAAAAAGAAGACAGTCCTTGCAAACAGAGTCATAGATATGCAAGTCCTTTTATGGAGATTGGATTTTATTCCTACTGAATCCAAGTGAGCTTACCAAGGTGCTCTGGAAACTCTCAATAACATATGTGCATATTGACTTGTTTACCAGCTTGAGAAATTGGACCCTGACTGTTCACAGCATGACAGCCTAGGTTGCAAGAAGGTGACACTCTCTTCTGTGTACAGAATTAGTTAATCCCCATCTGCTAGTGTGCCTACAATTCTAGTCATCTCCTGAAAAGAGACCAAAAGCCAGGCAGATAATTAAAACACAAGATGTTTTAAAATACAAAATTTTTCACTTAGGCAAGCAGCTGAAATAATTTTTCCCATTTTGTCTCCTTTTGTCTTCTCTTCCCCATACATTTGGTAAATTTGTTTTCTGACAGGGATATTCACTAGACATTCATGTTCTATGAAACCCTTACAGAATATCTATAAAAAGCAGCTCTCAATTATGCTACCACCAGTGTTGGCATATGCAGCCTACACCTTGCCAGTCAGGAGTCACACATACTCACTGAGGGAGTAGAACACAGCTGAGAAGGCCAGGGGTAAAGAGAAACATCACCAATATGAATGGGTGCAAAAGGTTTTCCAGGAAGACAGACACATTGCATAATTTGAAGATGGCCATTTGGCCAGGTGACGTCATAAGCCTAATCAGCAAGCAGGATCTCCAACGAATACTTAGTTGGGGAAATACCTAGAATGAACATGAGAAAAGCCAGCACAGGCCAGCCTCTCCAGCAAGACCACAGCCCAGTATGAGAGAGCCCTTCTCCCCAGCTGCTGCAGGGAGCAGCAGCTGCCCCTGTTACACCAGGACACGAGAAGGCTCCGTGGCTGCAGTGCAGGATCATACTGGTATAGCAGGGCAGGCCAAGAGGCAGATCTGGCTTGGGTCCAGCTGCCAGGGACACATCATTGCTAACACACATCCATGCAGGGACACAACTGAGGACCTTGATTTTAGGCACATTAAAGATCACTTAGCATTTTAGAAGGGGTCTTGCAAAATTGCATTTTCCAGCCCATGTTCCTACAGTGATACTGGGATGGTTCCTGTTTGTTTACCTGCCTATGGCCTAATCATTTGAGAAAATGTTGCTAGCAACATTACAAAGAGTGAGCTTTATTCTTTGAGCATTTAACACATGGCCAAATTTGACTAAAGCCCCTTCCAAACTCCATAGGCCTTCGAGGCCTTGGAATTTCAACCATCATACAAACTAATTACTTAATATCTGTGGCCCAATTTGAAGTAACTAATGTAGTTTCACCTTCATTTATTCAAATTAGAGTTCATCCTGAGTACAGGCTACATAAAACATGAGAGACTTACAAAGATGAAATGGGTTACGAATGATCCCTGGACAATTAATTTTTGTTCAAATGCTTACTGAATTACACATGTATGCCACATAATAAATTCAATAATGTCAGAAACTTCATCTCCGTGGTAAAAGTGTCCTGACATAAAGACTGTTCATGTTCCCCAAATGCATCCATTTGTTCACAAAAGAAATCTCCAGTTACAGCCTCCCTTGGAAGCTGTCCTCCAGCACAAGAGAATTAAAATCCCTTCATTTCCTAGTGAAAAGATTTTGTGACAAGGAAATCTGAAAAGAAAAAGAAAAGTTCTTATATATTTTGTTGTTGTTGTTGCTTGCAAAATCTAATAGTTACTATGTAGTAACCACCATATGAGCATTGAGAAGTGTAAATACTGTTCTTTTGTCTCTTTTTTCACAAGGCTGCTTTCCCACATGAGGTTGATGTATGCAGACAGCCCTTCACAGTGTCCACAGGAGACCTGGTACATGATTGAGGGCATCAGGGTGAATGGGAGAAGTCACCTGTGGACATTACAGTCCTGCCTTAAGCAAAACATCCCAAAATATGAGCCCAGGCTTGACTCCTGCTACATCAAGGGCAAAATCCCTTTACTTCTCTCTGCCTCAGCATTCCTGCCACTCTGGGTCTCACAACACAATGATCAAAATTGATTATTTATTTGATTTGCTCATCAGAGGGCTGGGGCACCTCCCTTATGAGGACAGGCTGAGAGAGTTGGGGCTGTTCAGCCTGGAGAAAACAAGGTTTCAAGGAGATCTTATTGCACCTTCCAGAACCTGAAGTGGCTACAAGAGAGTTGAAGAGGGACTTTTTGCAAGGGCCTGCAATGAGACAGGACAAGGGGGGTGGCCTTAAACTAAAAGTGGGTGGGTTTAGATTAGCTATTAGGAAGAAATTCTTTGCTGTGATGGTGGTAAGGTACCAGAAGCAGTTGCCCAGAGCAGTTCTGGGTGCCCATCCCTGGAAGTGTTCAAGGCCAGGCTGGATAGGACTTTGAGCAACCTGGTCCAGTAGAAAGTGTCCCTGCCTATGGCAGATTGGAACTTAAGGTCTTTAAGCTCCCTTACAACACATTCTATGATGATTCATTAAGGTCCACCCTTCAACTGGAATCATCATGAGGGCAGGACAAAGCCCTTTGTTAATACACTCTTTTGACACCTACCTACCCAGTGATGAGCCATCTGAAGTAAGTATCTTGGAGGGATTATTTTCCAAATCTGAGGGAATGTGATTCAGAGGAATCCTTATCCCTTAACTGTCCCTTACATCTCTTCCTCACACACAGTCACGGAGATCTGATTCCCCATAGGCACTTTCCTCCCTGGAGAGGTTCAAGATGGAGTTGGAGGCAGGCAAGGAAAGCAGCTCTCACAAACTCCTGGCAATACTGCTGCAATCTGCAGGAAACGCCATAGAGCTGTGGAAGGAGAGTGGGAATCAGTGGGAAGCCTTGCCTACAAGACAGGCAATCCAGAGGCTGTGTGAGACTGAGGGAGCGGGGGGAGAGAATACAGATGGGTTTTGTGAAACTGTCCTCTGCTACCACTGCTAAACACTCTGTGTTTAAAATGTCCTTAAACTGGAAACTGTCTACCAAAGGTAGCCTGAGGGCAGCTCTCCAGTTTGCCTTGTAAGGCTAATCTGCTATCAAGTCAAGGAAAACGTGTAAAAATGATTTTACAATAAGGCAGGTAACAGCTCCCCCAGCCTCTTGTTCAAGTGGGAAAACTAGATGAGAGACGTACTGGTGGGCCCAGGCAGATGCTCCAGACCGGGTTTCCCTCTCAGTGCTGTGGGGTAGGGATTGTGCCCAGCAGTGGCTCTGCCACAGGAGAGGGGCACATCCTGGCCTCCTGACCCAGGAGGGGGTGAACCTCCAGGGCAGCCAGGTTTCAGCATTCAGACATGTGAGGAGGAGCACAAAGGAGCCATTTATGCTGCTGCAATTGCAACATTAGATTTCAGTTTTATTCCCAAACATGAGCTGAGCTCTCAGTCATAGGCAGGCTTTTTAATCAGCCCTGGCAGAGATGAAAAGCCTGAGAAAGAGAAGCAGTGTCTGTGCAAGAACAGCTCATTTACATTAAATAATTATCCTAAAGGAGAGAAACAGCATGGGAGTTAATTTTTTTAATTATAAAGAAATAATTGCAGTCTGGAGGAGCATAGAGAGTCCTAGTTTTCCCTGCAAGTTACCTATTTGTAGTAAAACCCAAACAGTAGGTCTGAGAGATAAGAAATATCTGTTTGTTATTATTTTGAAAACAGGGTATTGTATGAGAAGAAAGACGGAGAAATACTTCTGCATTCTCAAAAGGCTGCTGCTTTTATAATGTCTCCTCTGCACAGTGGGATAGAAAATCCGTATCGCAAACATAAATGCTAAAAATACAAGAGCTGACACAGAAACACAGTCTGTAATCTGTTAGGAATGACTCTGTCAATGAATGTCTGTCTCTGTGTGTGTGTGCGTGTGTATATGAATACAGCATTCTTGTACAGGGGTATCTGACTGCTGCACAAACTGCTTGTGCAACCTGCTACGTGCTTCCTCCTCTTTGATACTGCTTATTTACTAACAAAGAGAAAGGATTCAACTCCAATATTTCCCCATAAAAATTACTTTTGGGATGAGATGAATCATAATAATAATAGTACCAAGTCCCCAAATTAGGAACTTTTTTTTTTCATTGTCAGGAATTTATGATAGGGGCTGCAATCTCTTCTGTCTTTTTGGATTACTTCCCTGGATGGAGCTGAAGTCCTGAGCTTCCTGGCACACAGCACAAGAACACCGTTTTTTGGAACATGAACATTCCACTGCAGGCTCTATTGCTTCCACTGAGGGAAGTGCCAAGATCTGTGAGATCCTGCTTGTTCCTCCTGCAGAAACAGGGCAGTGCTCAGCAATGCACTACTGCTCCTCAGCACAGGGCAGTGAGCACACTTTAGGTTCACGTGGGGAGCTCCTGGGCCAGCCTGGGAGATGACCAGCCGAACATTCAGTAACAGCACGAGGGTGGCAGGAGAGAGGGAGCTCCTGTACTCCCTGCTGGCCTGAGCAGTTACTCTACAGCACATTCCTGGCCATGCCATGTACCTCAGGGACACCAGTGGGGACCTACAGGCACAGCAACCTGCAGCACCTCAGGATGCCCTGCTCTCCAAGCCTCTCTCCTCCCTGGGCTGTAAAAGTTACAAGTGTGCCATATTTCTGCTCTGAAGGGGTCCGCCTCCAGCTTTTATCCACCGCATCTTGCTGTGCCTTCTCATCCTTGATTAAAGACCTGCTTGGTAAATGTACTTCTAGCAATGGTGACAGCTTAAAATTTGAAAAATATTATTTCACTTTGAAAAGAGAGAGAGGTGCAGTCATAGGGGAGGCCGGTAGAAGTGAGAGGCTGGAGAGAACAGGCATGGCAATGGTCACTGCTGGGATAGGCCAAGCAAGGACTCCCACAGCCAGGAGGATGGGCAAAGAAACAAGGCTGGACTTCCCCCTGAGAGCACGTGACAGCTGCTATTCTGCATTTTAGCTTTGCCCTGTCACCAGCACCAACTGATGGCATGGTTTATCAATCCACATAGCCTGACTTAATTTTTACACTGGTAAAACATCTGAAATGTTGGTTTCTATCTGTAAGCAAAAGCAGGCTGTGAGCTGACAGTTAGACACCATCTTCTTGTGATGACCAAAATGATTGCTGCTGAAATCATAGCAAATGTAATTAATACAGAGCTTTTGTGTCGCATGCGATTGCAGAAATATATATAGAAAAATAACAATTAATACAATTATAGAATAAAATTAACTACATTAATTCCTTCATATGCCAATTCTAAAATTTTCTTGCTGTCTTAAATTCCCAGTAAATATTTTCAGGCCCTGCAAGCTACTATGTTAGGAAATTTAAAGGCTTACAATAGCAGATATACAAATCAGACTGTAGTGTTCATCTATACAAATGTCACTGGAACGTGACCATCAGGAACACTGATTTACTTTTACAGCTCTAAAAAATGGATTTGGTGTCATGAACTGTGTCAAGTACCCAAGACAGCATAGCAAAAGTTAATGTGCATAATACATTAAGCTAATGGGATTCAGTCAGGGGTGAATATGTCTCTTTGGGCTAAGAAAGCATCAAGTCTGCTCACGTCTTCTGAATGCTCTGCAGCCTGCTGAGTGCTCCTGGTATGGGCATGCATATGAAACCAAAGCAGGAGAGGGAAAGATGCAGGGTGTATCTGAGAGAACAGGGATGAAAAGATGGTAAGGAACACTAAAAAAGACCAATTCTCTTCAGCTGGAGAAAAATTAAAAAGAAACAAACCCCAAAAGTTTCATTCATATACCTATTTTGAACCAAATCCAGCCTTGAAAGGCTGACCACTGCCTCGAAAGAATATGTTCAAAATGGCTTTGTTTAAGGTGAAGAGATTTTGAAACAGCAAACTTATTTTTGACAAACATGGGTGAAAAAATTCTTCCTCGTACTCTAGACAGATAACTTCTTCCCACCTCTACTGTGCCTGAAAGTTAACATGAAAGTTAATAGGGAAGTAAGTTCATAGAAAATGCTGAAAATTAAATCTGAAGAGTATAGATAAATGCCATTGATTTAAAGGAGTATATTTTAACCTCAATTTCTACTATTTCCACAGATTAATAGAAGGAGCACCACCAACACCACCAGCTCCCCAAGCCTTAGCCAAGGCTTCACCAGGCTCTTCCTTGGCTTTGTCCTCTTCCTGTAAGGAAGCAAGGAAGAAAGAATTTACCTTTCCTTATAAACAGCATGAGGCAGTTCCCAAACACACAAAGAAGTCCAGAGCACAGCCAAGAGTTTCTCCTGCAAACTCTCTGCTTGCAAGGACTGAATCAGTACCTTGATGTCTTCATCAGACGTCTTCAAACATCTACACATCATTTTTTAGGTCAGCTCTTAACTCTGGAGCTTATCACTTGTTTCATATGTTAATATAAAAATACGTTTCCTCTGTGGCTTGGTTTAAAACTTTCTTTTAAGGCAATGCATTTTATTTCAAGACTTCAGAATTTTCTATTATTCT
This sequence comes from Aegithalos caudatus, assembly GCA_013389925.1. NCBI lineage: Eukaryota > Metazoa > Chordata > Aves > Passeriformes > Aegithalidae > Aegithalos > Aegithalos caudatus. Next base: position 400,115 of record WEIU01014025.1, read on the forward strand.
CAAAGAAACTGAATATGAAAAGCTGAGGAAATTCTTCTTCATAAGGTGTGAGATAAACCATGGGTAAAACTCCCAGCAGAGAATATTCATTTAAGTGTTAGTAGGCCCCTCTATAGGTCTGTGTTTGTATGCAGGTGTCTAAGCTCACCATGTCTTCAGTTCCAGCTCCTTGCATTCATATCCTTCCTTCTGGGTATCTCCTGTTTGTCTTGTCCATGTCCCACCAGCCCACCCAGATATGCCTCTGCTTTCCCCTCGTTGGCTGCCAGGCTGATCCCAGGCACATGTAGCTCTCCTGTGCCATCCATCCTATGTGCTGGAGCCTCTCAGGAAAGGTTTTGTCACACAGTGCCATCACAAAGACATGTGGGACACACAGGACAGGAGAGTTTTCTCAGGCACACCAGATTTGCTTTTACATGAGACTCACAAATACTCAACATAATGAAAACTGTGCAGTATTTTTCCAGCATACAGAGATATTTAATGGGCAGTGTTTTCCTGAGTGCAAAAAGGCCAGATTAAATTAAAATACAATAATAACTCTAAGCTAAACACTGACTGGCCGTTGGCCTGCAATGTAGTTGTATATTTATATGCTTAAATATTGGTTTAAAATAGTTCTCAGAAAACTAGTTTTCTCTGGAAGATGTGACACACGATCAGTGACATTCAAGAACTCAGGAAAGGTTTAAAAGATGATAGATCTAGCGTTGTGATCTAGCAGCCAAATTCTAGCCACATTTTAAAGGAAGATGGAGATATCAGAACTGAAACAAGCTATAAACTAGTCAAAATACTTGGAGGATTTGAGCAGTAAATCTTCCTTGTCAGCAGAAGGTATTAAATCATAAAGGTCCAGATTATGCTGCACAAAATCTTGTCCTGGAAGAAGATCCACAGAAATAAATTAAAGGAAAGTAACAGGACTATTCAAAGGCTTCATTATTTTTCACCAGAAGGATGTCAAAATCTGGTCTCTAATAAAGTTGATTTCATTCCTTCACCTTATTCCTGAGATTATTTGCAAAACTCTAATCAATCACAAAGGCCAGTATTTAATTAAAACCCCAGCAGTGAGCAACTATGAATACTGGTCATGACCTGAATGGCTTCGAAATCTGAAACAAGAGAAGAAATGAACTGTGCTGAATTAGACCATCCTCTAAACAAAACCTGGGCAGAAATGGTAACCCCCAGTGAAAGCTGCGTGCAGGGGAAAGCGCCCAGGCATGTTGGCAGGACAGGCCAAGTTCTTGCCACTGGACTTGGGTGAGAGCTCTGCATTCAGAGGGAGGCTACCCATCAGCGTGGTTCAACCCCTACTGAATCCCTGAAATAAATTCAATCCTTATTATAGGTGGTCGTGCACAAATAAAACCCAGCTGAAAGATAGCAAATAGCAGAAGATCTTTCCTGGAAGCAAATTACATCCTTTTTTAGTGGACCATTGTTGAGACTAATGCCTGATGTACAAGGAAATGAGCATGAGATAACACTTTCAAAATAGCCCGTGACACTTTTGCCGCACGGGGTCCGTGGTATTCTGATGAGTAATGCCCGTCGCTATCGAGGCGCCGTGCGATTCCTGCCCAGGAGCCACGCAGGCTCCCAGCGCCGGGCAGCGCCCGCCGAGCCGTGCCCGCCCCGTCACAGCCGCAGCGCCGCAGCCGGGCCCCTCCACAGGGCTGTGTCCTCACAGCGCTGCTATTGCTGGCACCAGCGGGAATCCAGGGGGGCGTCCTTGTGCGAATTTAGCACCCGCTTCCCCTGCAGACACACCAGCTCTGCCACAGGGCCAGGATGGCCGAGCGCGTAGTATGAGTCGCTGCGGAGGTCACAGAGCAGAGGCTGCGGAGAAGGGGAGCGCAGCTGGAAGGGTGGAAGCCATATTCCAGATTCAGCAGGATTTTGTCCTCCTTGCACTGATAAACTGCCTGAAAGGCCTGGCACCAAACCCAGCTGGCCTCAGATGAAATGTGTCTTCATGGAAGGCAGAGCGATGCCAAAATACTCATAGCAGCCCACATTCCATGCCATGAGTGGAAAGAAAATAATTCAAGATATGAGAAAAATCATGGCATCTTCTGATTAGAAAGACATTATTCATGTTTTCAGTGCCACAGTTTACATGTTTTTATTGGCAAAGTTTACAGTAGCAATAGTAACATTTTTGGCACAAAAAAAAAAAATAATAGCTTACATCAAAATAGTTATTTATTTCCTTAATAATTTCTCTGGGTAGATATACACATCAGGAAAAATATCAACAGCTTTTTTCCAAAAATACACAGTATTTCCTCACTCAGTCTTAGCCTTTTCTTCTCCCATTTCCCTACCCTCACAATAAAAAAAAAAAAAAAAAAAAATGTGGAAAGTAAGCAAAATCAGATAATGTATCTAAATAGATGGAGAACTGCTCAGACCTTTTCACAGCTCAGTCAGGATTTTGAAGTAGGGTGGAGGGGGATGGAAGCAGTTCAGTCCAGGTTACTTATGTCACATTATGCTCAGAAATTGTTATTTCTTACTTGAAAACAGCTACTAGGTAAAAGGAATTTCAGGGGATACCCACAGACTTTACAACCATATACTGTTCTTTATGAATCATTTCCTCTGAAGTTAAGGAGATGAGGTACACAATCGTATCATTGCACACGCTTGTATAAAAGGTACAAAAGGCCTTTTCTTTTAAAGTTAATAGCAGGAGAATGAAATAATCTCTTCTTTTTTTACAAGAGAATAGTTTCATTGTTCTGCCCACATACTTTATTTGTTGATCTGACATCTGTAATAGTGAAGTGGAAGAGGAAAGGGAAGCGGATGAGAGAAATAAGTGAATTAAAATATTTGGGATAAGCTTTTGGAGAACACTATACGACTGTGCTTGTATAAACTTGACATGATCTAAGTAATAGCACAAATAATCAAACACTGAAGGAAAAGGTCCACTCTGATCTGGTTGCAAACATTGACCTCTCTCATACCATCAACCCTTCTTTACAGTGTTATTCTAATTTGCTTCTAAGGCTGTTCCCTGAAGACCTAATTCCCCTTTGTGAGTAGACAAGTTTCCACTGCCTCTGAGAATTGTTTTTTACTATAATGTGTTTGTTTCTGACAGCACCTCCTTGTGCTGAGTTAACTCTTTCAACTTAAATTTCATTCCTCAGTTTTAGATGCCCCATGGGGTTCACACCATACTGCTGTGGACAGTGCTGAAAATATCAACTGCTCGGCAGGGCTAGGGAGTCTTCTCCTTATTGCCAACCCAGAGTCCAGGTGAGGGGCAGCCCCATGGCCTTGCAAGGTATGAACCAAAATATGGGTGGAGGGAGCCTTTACATCTTCACTTCTGCCAGAGAACATCAGTGCTGGAATCATCAAGCCACCACAGCCAGGGGTTGAGCACCTTCCTTCAGGGGAATAACTCACCAGAATGGGGCTATCTGGAGGGCTAGCAGCCTCACCTGCCTTGGTGGCCCTACTCCTGTCACCAGGCAGTGGAATTTGTGCTGGAGAGGAGGAGGAGATTGATCTGCATAGCAAAAAACATACCCCAAGATTTGAAAAGTTCTACTGATGAAGGCAACAGTCCTTGCACTCCTTCCGCGTGCAAGGGATTTGTTGCTGAACCAACAAACTTGGACCTTGAGTAGCAAGTTAGAAGAATCTGGCACTGTGCAACGAAACCCCTCAAATTTTGCCAGTATTCCTCAGCAATATCTCTGCTTGTTAAGTATTTTCTGGGTGTAGTGAGAGGGAGAGGTTAATTACCACAAACATTTTTATGTGGACCAGCTGTCTACTCTGTCTGCTGTCAGAAATGAAAAGTCCTCTGGGAATCCATCTGAGAAAACACATTTTGTCTTCTAGGAATAGAATGGTTTTCTTTTAATACCCCCTTCAACTGTAACTCATTTAGCTTATAAATCTTGACAACAGATTCCAGCCACTGATGTACTGTTTTCTTATCCTAAGCCTTTTTTTCTCTCTCCTTCCTCCTTGGATACCTTATACTCTGTGTTTAATGTGAGACACAGCTGTCTCTGCCAGCAGGAGTTCACATTCTAAAAATCACCAAGCTTTATGCAACAGGTGTTCTACCAACCCACTGTGATAGCATTTTCTTCATGCAATGAAACAATATACTGGACTGGGATAAAACAATAAATCTAAAAAAAAAGAAGATTTGTGGGCTGGAGATAAAATTTGGCACAACTTCAGCTTAAGAGCTGAGTTTTTCTTTTTGTCTTACAGAAAACCTAAATAGCTTCCATATAAGTGGATGGGTGAAAATAGGCAGGTAGAATATAAGTAAAGGATTGACAACCATGGGACAAGGTTTACTTTATAAGCAGGAAGAGTCTTCTTTTAAATATATGCATCAGTTGCCCCAATGCCACTTCATTAAATAGTCTGGGTATGCTTATCAAGCAACAGAAACAAGGCCACAGACTGCTGCATTTCAACCTCTTGCAATTTTCAGTCCCATAATGTTTTCCCAGTCCATGATGTGTAGAGTCCTGTGTAGAAACTTTTAAGTCTATTGGCTTTTGCTTTTTTCTTGTAGTTGCATTTTGAATATCCTTCAGTTATCCACAGACCATGAGTTTAAAACCATTGCTCGAGTCAAACAAGTCTCATGGCTGATAGAAGGTCCTCACATCCCAAAAAGCTGAAAACAGCTACTGATAGTTTTAAAATATATGCTCTGTGTGTATGGTATATGTATATATAATAATAAAGTAGAATATCATTATATTTAGACATGTGATACATAATATTATAGCAAAAATGCCCCTGCTGCCAGGTGATTGCAAAGAGAAGAGCACTTTAAGTGTTTTATTCAGTGCTGTAAAAAACATTCAAAATTTCATTCAGTATGTATGTAAGAGACAGAATGACACTTGGTACTTTCAAACATTTGAATGCATCAGATTAACTGTCCCTCAGGAGACAGAGTTATGAGCTCAGGAAATGCTTGAGCACTTATCTGTGTGCTTTCTTCTGACAATGTGCTGGGAGGCAGAAAGTGGGGACAGCAAGAAAAGCAAGAATTTCACAGGGGAAATACACAGTACAGAAAACGGTGCTCAAGATCTGGGAGTGGGATCCTGCTGTTTATACCTAAAAGAAAAATGGATTTGATAACTCAAAACCCTTTGCAAAGAAAACTTTCAGTCTGGGCTCATCTACCCATCTCCTGCCTCTTCCTAAGGCCAAGTGTTTGAATGGCCTTAATTCACACTCAGGACTAAAACCACATTCCCCTGAGAGCTGTGTGGTTTTAAAGACAGGTGGAGCATTTCACCCTCCTTCTCTAACAGGTTTATGACAGATGGAAACAAGATAAGCCAAAAAATAAAGTTGAAAAAAAAAACCCTATCATTGGCTTACAGACACACACACATGGTTGATCCAAACAGTGATGATACAGAATAGATAAGACAGTGCTGATCATGACCATACACAGGTCTCCTCAATGCTAGTAACATATTTGAAGTACAACATCTTGAATATTTTGTTTAAATCTGAGAACTCACTATCAAGGCATGTAAAGAAAAATGTGCCAAATAGCTGTGACTAGGGAAAAAATGAAGGAAGGATTTTTGAAGTAAAGGAAATTCATGTTACTGTCTTGTGTATACCCAATGGAAAACTGTAGTGCCAAGAAACTGAGTACAGTCCAACCTGGAAAAGCACTGTGCAACTTCAAAATTATCTCATATCCCTTCCTTGATTACAGCTGATCAGTCAGTAAGTCAAACCTGCTGCCTTTCAGTAGGCACAAAGGAAGCAAAAACCTCCAAGGGTTACTGTGTACCCGAACAACAGTATCAATAAGCTCCTGAGGGAAATAAAAAGAGCCAGCCAAATGCTGACTGTGAGGATTTATAACTCTGCTGAAACATGTGTTTCACATTCAGGCTTTTCCTGTGAATTAGCTAGCTGTTCTGAGGGTACTGAAGATACATGAGAAAGACTTCAAGTCATAAACTGAATGGAAGGATCATATTTGTTAATACGGTTCCAGAGTGCCCTGAATCCCTAAAGATGAACAATACCTGCCCGCATATGTAACAATTACTGTTGCGATTTGGGATTGATAATTGACAATTACTGTGCCTCTTTGCTAATCAAGGTGCAGCCATCAGCACGAAAAGCATTCAGCACTGCACATTGCATTATGAAGACAACATTTGTGTTTCTGTGGTGATCAGAGGTGGCTATGGATTGCTTTCAGAGAAACTAATTGGGCCTTCAGATCTGTGAAACGCTGCCAGTGTCAGTCACAACCAGCATGGTGGCAGCAAGACCAGCTCAGCTGCCCGAGCCATAGTGGCATCACTTACAGGGGGCCACAGGTGGGTACTTCATTTTGTGCTTTCTGTTCTTAAATAAAGTCTCCTTTCCCACTACATGGTCAGATGCTCTGGAGGCTGCCACAGGCAGGGTTGCAATGCCAACAGCCCATCACCCAGCCGAGACTGCCAGCAGCCACGCTCCCCCTGTGGCCATGCTGGGTCGGTGGGCACCATCCCTGCACAGGGATGTGCTACAGAAGATGCCCAGCCACGCCCTGCTGCAGTGGGAAGGCCATAATGCACAAGCACAGCTGTTTCCTTGCAGCCTCCAGCACCGCCAGCTGACAAGGCAGGTAGGATGCCCAAGCAGATTCAGCTCATGGCATCCCATCAGTAGCAGTGCAGACCCTGTAGCTGCCAGGGTCCTTCCCCTGCCCGAGAGTCTTCAAGGTCACTGTAAATGAAAGCTCTTTGGCCAAAGATAAGTTATTCCTGCAAGGAATGTATTCCTACACGGTGTAAGGGCAGCCAGAGGTGCCAGGGGTTTCCCTTATGCTCAGTGCAGCAAGCACTGTTCTTGGAAGCAGCTTGGCAGGAGGTCTGAGCCTCCCAGCCCTTCCACATCTCAGACTGAGCCCTCCCCTGGCCCGCCTTTTCTGCCTATGGAGAGGGAGCACACCAAATGTTATCCCCTCATAGCTCATCTTCCTTTTAATTAGATTTCCTCCCTTCAGCTAACAATTACTGCTGTAGGGCCATGGCCGTATGGTGGCAGTGCAAAAGGCCAAGCAGAAAGTCCTGTGTGCCTCCAGGATGATGCTCAGATGGATGCCCTGTCAGGGAAGCAGCTGGGAATATTATCTGAAAGTGGCTCACCCAGGAACCACCACCAGCTGATGTGCTCCCCCCTTCTACTTTTAGCTCCTCAGACCTCTGCCCTCCGACTGGACAAGCAGGGAGATATTGACTCCAGCTTCTGCAGGAGCACTTTGTGGGGATGGGATGGACAAACTTCCCTCTCAGATGTCTGACAGCCAAGAGGGACCAGGAATCTGCAGCAGGGACAGTTTTAGGACTGGCCGGGCTCTGTTCCACCAAATGTGTCTGGACCCTGACAAACACTGGAGAAAACTCAGCCCGGCTCTCTCCACCTGTTCTGGCACTGCCAGCCCCACATGTGCCAAGACAAAAGGGCATCCTGGACCTCTAAAGGATCTGCTGAAGAAGGAGCCTGACTCACCACTGCAGCTCCTAATAGTCCTAATGGCAGCAATAGAGAGCATGGGGGAAAGAGGGCAGCAAAAATAAATAGCTCTACTCTGGAGGAAGTCTTGAACATTTTAGAGCTTGCAGCTGGGCAGCACTTCTGGAAAACATTTTAATACAGGGAACTAAATGTTTTCCCTGGAAGTCTGCACTAAAACTGGATCTCTTGAGTGAGAGGATGCATCCTTTGGGTGGTAATTTGCTGATGCTATTTCAAAAGTGTTGAGGTAGATCATGTACAACTTCTCTCAGCATCTCAGTCATTTTAGTTTTTATGCTCTACATTGTGGGGATGGGTTTGTTCCAAGTTTTTGCAGCTCATAACACAGCAGTACTACACTGGCTTCTCTATGCTAATACAAAGAAAAAACCCTGCAGCAGAATCACTTCTGCACTAACATGGAAACCTCATTACAAGGGGTAATCAATCCAGCCTCAGCTACTCTGTTTTATCAGGTCACTTCCCTTTGGGAAACCTCTTCTTCTCCATAGCAAACAGGCATTTCAAAACAGGCATTTCAAACACAAGCCCATCTTCATAACAGATGAACGCATGATAGGCTTCCCTCTGTCTTTTTGCCATGTGATAATTGATTAGTCATGGGGCAGTCATATATTTGAGTCCTTGCAATACTTCTGGAAGAAACAAGATTTCTCACAGACATGGTGGATGATGCCTACATATTTGTGACTTGGGATGTGAAATGATGATGGTAACTTGGTTGCAGTGTTCAAGGGTCACTAAGGATCTGAAGGTCTTTTGCTTGGAGATCGTTGCCTCTCCACGCTGCTCTTCCGTGACTCACTCTGCAAACCAACCTCATTGCCACAGCCAGGAGGAAATGATTCATAAATACTGACCTTTCCCCTTGCCACCCCTGCAAAATGAGGTCTGTGTATAAGCACTCACAGAGCTGGAGCCATGGGAATTACAACTAGATAAACCATCCACTGACGGCAACATCACGCAACCACTTCCTTGCCTGTGCTAATGGCGGAGATGTTTGCTGTGAGCCAGGCGCACTCATAGGAGAACATAACTGGGGCAAAACAGACAAATTAGGCAAGGAGAAGGTGACTCAGAATAGGGGAGGTTGAAAAGGAAGACTCAGAGCTGGATGAAATCCCTTGGTTTCCTCTTTGCAGATATGTGAAGTCAATGTCTCATAGAAAAATAGAGTTAATAAAACTGGTATCCTTCATGCCACACACAGTCTACGGGATTCACAGTGTCAGATCAGCATTCATTAAAGAATAATATTGCTTTGTTATTATTTGCAACCACCTCAGGACACAGGATGCCCAGCCTTGGGTTTGCAGCCTGTCATCGACATGCTACACAGTCATGAGGTGATGAGGGGTTGGGATCCAAAGCACTCTAAACTCAAGCTCCTGTCTCAGGAGTGGGTACAGCAGACAGGAGGAAAATGCAAGAGGGGAGGATGGATACCTTTTTGTCTCCCTCATGAACCATCCTCATGATCTAGGAGGTCCTCCCCACTTCTAGGCAGACCTCTCATTGAAACTTCCCAGTTTAAGCATCCCACAATTTATTTCAGTCCAAATACAAAGACAGACAAAAGGACCAAGGCTTTTCAATTCTTTATCACACTATTTGGGACTTTAATTCTGTTCAGCAGAGTGATATTCCCAGGGCTTGCAGCATGCCTCATACAGCTATCACCAGACATGCCTAATTAAACTAGCATGAATGTCACCAGGACCTGGCAAGATATTTGCTTCTTAAAGCTCATACTTGTGTGAGGAGTTGCCACAGAGGAAGACAGTTTGCCATTACTGTTCACTCTCTCCCTTAGTGAGAGTTGCCTCTAATGATATGGCATCTAGGTACAAGTTGTTCTTCATGTACCAGACTATAGCAGAACCTCCACCTTTGTACACAGTGAGTGTGGATAGAGGGTATAACAGCCAATGTGTACTCACAGGGAAAGCTGCAGTCTTTAGAGGTGGGACTTTTTTTCAGGTTGAAGAATTAGGGTGGCCCCAGCTGCAGCACATAGTTGTGGCCAGCCTGCAGTGGGGTTGGCAGCCCGTCCCCAGCATGGCAGGCTGCCGTGGGCACTGCTGTGCGGGAATTTGGGGTGGCTTGCCCCAGGCAGCCAACTCCCTGAGCAACCAGTCCTACAGATGACAGCATGAGGGCATGGACTTGCAGCCAGGGTAGGGCATGTAGGACCATGCAAATGCAAATTAAGGACCCTCTGATGAATTTAGTCGTCCACGTATTTTTCCCCCCAGCAGTGATGTTTTTGCAAAGGAGGCAGCAGCTGCGAATCCACCCCAAGTGTGGGGTGCACGGGGTGCTGGCTGCCCAGGAGCAGGCAGCTGCCTGGCAGAGCATCCTCAGGCAGCCATGCAGGTGGGTCAGTGCCACCTCTTCCTTGGCCCTCCCGCATGGCAAACGCCACCCCCCCGCACAGCTTTCCTTGCAGGCTGCGTGGGACAGCGTGTCACAGCTTGCAGGCAGACTCAGTGAGAGCATAAATACAACTCTGGTTGCAAGGGCTGGCTCAGAGGCAGGGTGAGAAGCAGAGAAGACAGCTCAGTAATTATTTATGCTGCACAGAGAAAAGAATTATTAGGCATCTGTTGGAAAGCAGGCAGAGGTACCAAGATAAGCCAGGCTTCGTGGTTTAAGAGTTCTGGGGAACCAGTGACCAAGAGCAGCATTTCAGCTGCTTGGTGCCATATAGACCCTTCTCTGCCATTATGACAGAGGTTTACCTTCCTCTCTGATGTCCTCAAAGCACGTTCTCAACTGCAGCGTCCTGTAGAGAAATGTGAGTAAAGAGAAAGATAGCAAAAATTCATCATTATTGAACAATAACTATTTTGTTGCCACTGACAAATGTTGAATTCCCAGAGACAATTGGGAAAGTGGAACTGTGCTGAAATGTTTGCTAAAAACTTAGACCCAGGCCAATTGTCCCTTCAAAGGTGCACAACTGGATACCATGTGCCAATGAAGCTCCTTACTCATTATCTAAACAACCACTGGAGCTTCTTCTGGAACCAACAGGACTAATTTCTCAGAAATCATCCTACCAGAGGGTGAACACCCGAATATCTGGTAGTTTTCCCTTTTGGTGCCTACATTTCTTCCCAACAACTGAATAACTAAAGCAAACTATGACAAATGCAACTGATTTTTTAAAATGTCTTTTTCATATCAAATATAAACTGAATAGGATCCCAAGCTTCCCATTTTGATTGCAGATTTCCTAGAGGGACAAGTCCTTCAGTGAAGTCAGTGAAATTCTGTCACAGATTTCAGCAGTGCTGTAATTACACCTCTAGCATTTTATTCTTTATTTTCCTGAATGCTCCATTCACTTCAGCTGTTTTAAACTTTTGGAAAGGTTTAATCACTGCTGTTAGCATGGCAAAGGTGGCTGCACCAGAAACATGTTCACCTGGGATCAAAGGGATCTCAGTGGGTGGTGCCTATCTGTGGAAAGCCAAGCCCCGTCTTCACTAAAGCTTCCACCAGTGTGTTTTGAAGTCTCTTAGAAAGACTCAGATAGGGGCACTATCTGATTATGAGGCCGGGGGGGCAGGGAGAAGCCTTGGTGTCCCATATCCTCAAGACCTTTCATGGAGCTGCTGTGTTTGAGGTCACTGTTTCTTAAGCCATTTCACTAATGTGTCGCTCCCACCAAAGGACCGAGGCTCTCCCCGTGCCCCTGAGTAATGCTTAGGATGAAGGGCAAATGTTAAAGTACGGCGTGTCCTTCCCTTTGGGCCAGCCTGAGATCAAATTGCCAAGGAGGCCAAGCTGTAAGTCAGAGGAAGGGGGGTGAGTTATGCAGCCCCCTCCGCCACCCACTTTCCATCAACATGCCAGTAACAAATCCAGCCTCTGCAGAATAGCCTTGCAGTGTGCCAGGGGACCAGAGAGGAGGAATCTCCATGTGTCTATCAGGGACTCACCTCCTTCGTGGGCAGCTGGGCTCTGGCAGCTGCTGTGGAGCCCTCCTTGTTCCATCACGCCCATGAGCGACCCCGGGGGTGCGTGCATTTCCACCCCTGGGCGCGCCTCCACGCACACTGAAGTACAGACGGGAATTTCTCCAGCAGAGTAGACCCAAGAGCTTTGAAATCATCCAATATGAAATGTTCAAACACTTCCTTATGTCCTGAGCTGCAAGATGCAGAAGTATGACAGTTTGTCAAGGACAGACAGTTGCTGAACAGCTCTGGCTACTGAACAGATTAATTTTTCTTTATTCCTAGCACCGCACTTGCACGTGTTCTGTGAACATGAGGGAACTGAACACCCTGAGTAGGTTGTGTGCAAAGCGGGGGGCTGGAGATCTCTTTGAAGCTCCTGACAAACTTAAGAGCAAGGTTTCTTGAAGAAGGGAGGCGAAGTATACAAAAACTGAGCTTTCCCCTTCAAAAAGCCATGGACATTAAGGAGGTAAAGGGCTGGAGAAAAAGAGAGAGTTTATAAAAGCTGAGGATTTTATGCGTTGAGAGTGGACAGCAATTAACATAGGTCACTGCAGTTCTGAGCTGTTTAGCCCACTGTCATTGTAGCATCTATAGCAACACTGCTAAATAGACCATTAATAGTAAATTTCAGACAAAATTCCCTCAAAGGACCCTGTAAATTTTCACAACTTTCCAGTATATGTAGTCAACATCTGGGAGCTGAAAACAGCTGTACCTTGGTATGCCTTTGTGCATAGGAACAGGGCTGGCCCTCGTGAGTGGCCCCAAATCTGGGCTAACCCTGCCAGCTCCATAGAACACTGCGCTGTTAGGAGTTAGGCGCCTGCATAAGAATCATACTGAACAAGACCTGGCTTGCATTGCATCCCAAACTGGGAATTCTATGTTATAAAAGCATTTTTATTTTCCAAGTGTTACATACAAACCTTGCCACCCTGACCTCTCCCAGGTTACAGGTCAGTGAGATATTGAATTTATTGCAGTTCTGTGAGGTCTAGGCTAAAGAAAGGCCACACACACACAGTATTGGAAGACCCATTAAGAGTATCACATAAATATCCTGTGCTTTTAGACCATTCCTGCCTTTCAGTGCACCTTAACTCTTGCCTGCAGCAGAAGAGCAGCAGTGACAGCGGCAAAGGCAAACCATCTTTCATCTTAATCAATCACAAGTGGAAAGCAATGTTAGGAGCTGTGAGAGAGGGAGCTGCATCCCATCTCCTTAATGTCCATGAGTGCTTTTCAGTGACTGCAACAAAGGTGTGGTAATAAAAAAGACCTTCCTGAAGGACACTGGTGCAGCAGTGCTATTGTAGGGCTTTGCCTACCAAGTACCCCTGGGCCAGTTCGGTGCAGAATGTGACAGCTGAATTAAGAACAAGCTCCAGCTATGCTGGAATTTCATTGTACAAGGGCAAATCTAATAGAGGATGGCTGCCTACAGACTGAGCAGAGGACATAGCTGTGGCTGCTCCAGGGCTACCATACCTTTAGGAGACAGTAGCCTCATCAGTAAGGCACACAGATCGTGTGGAGGAGCAGCTGCTGTCATCAGGGACCCCAATAAATGCTGTGTGCTCAACTCAGAGATGAGGAAGAGAAAAAAGAGGGCTGAAGAAAGACAGAGTATATCCAGAGCTCAGAAAAAGTAAATTACTTCTCCCGTATTCAACTTGATTTAAGGTTTCAACTTTGAGTGAAAAAAAAATCCTTAAATGAATATTCTGAAAATTAACCATCAAATACACTTAGATTCAGTAAAATTAAAACATTAGGAAATCAAAGTCAGCAAAATGATCTTTGTAGCCATGACAGATTTGCAAGTATATGCAAAGCTTTGCATTGTATTAGATCTCTGCCATTGCCCAGAACAAAAATGAAATATTACATTAAGATTACCTGCATAAGCATTTTCTCTTTTGCACTGTGTTTCAGCAGCAAAAGAGATTGCTGAGGATTTTCTACTGTCAGGAAAATCGACCAAGTTATTTAGAATTACCTTTGAGAAGCAAATACCCTTTGGTAGATGGCTCTATGGCTGAAACCAGCAGAATTAGGGAAAAAACTAGGAATAAAGACCCCAACCCTGCAAGTGAAGGTGCCACCAAGTATGGATGCTACAATCCCATCCCGGGGATGACTAGCACCCAGCCCACTGGGCTAGGGGACCTCTGTCCTCAAGGTGTGTTTACCTTGCACCTTCAGCTCAGAGCACCAATTTCCCCCAGCCCAACTCAAGACACGTCACTGGAGCTGTTTCTGACTTACTAGCAGCAGAACTGGGGGATTAAAGGCGTTCGGACCTCATTCAGCTGCTCATTGCAGTGCTGGAGCTCATAGAACCCTGGTGAGGAACAGCAGCACTGGGGAAGCTGCCAGCAAGGCAGTGGCATGACACAGCCCAGGGGGGCTAGTGAGTGCCATCAACATCATTTATGACAAAGCTTGTTCCTTTTTTGTGGAGCAGAAGGACAGAGGTGAGCGCAGAGCCCACCCATCTGGTCGCCCCGAGTCACTCCGGCAGGCAGCTCCTGTCTGGGGAGCCTCCTCAGCCTCCCTCCCAGATGACTAAGGATGATGGGGAGGGTGGCAGGCAGCTGATTGCCCCATGGCTACAGTTTCACAACTCTAGCCATCTGTGGGCCAGGACCGCAAGCGTCTTAAGCCCGCAGGAAAACACATAGGGACACTTTCCAAATTGCTTGGGAATGATTGTAGCAGCTTCCCTGCGGCAGCAGAAGCTAAGTGTTCCTTTGCAGCTGCTGCTCTCAACTGTCTGGGCTAAATCTTCAGCACAGGAACAGGCCTGCCTGTCATCCTCTCCACTTACCCAAGCTACGCTTCTCTCTTAATGAGGAGGGGGGTAGAAGGGGAAATGGCTAATTGTTCATAATTATCATTGTGTTATGATGTCTTACTGCCATCTCAGTCATCAGAGACCCCTCTCTCTTTGCACCCAACAACTCAGCTTGTGCCTGCAGAATCGTAGTGTTTGCTTTGGGTTCTGCAGATGCATAGGTCTGACTCCCTCTGACCAGAAAGAGGTCATCTGACCATCCCTCTCCATCTTCCTCAGTTCTGGAAGGACAGTCAGTTTATTTTAGAGGCCCAACCCCCACCCCCAAAACAGCAGCCTTTTCCCAGGCCAGCTGGGTGCCCTGGTGAGGAATGCTGACAATCTGCCGTCCTGGAGCAGAGCTGTCAGCGTTACTTCCCTACTGCTGAGCCCTCAGTCATCACTCACATAAAGGATAAGTATGCAGCCCGCTGCCTTGTGACAAGAGCTGTGACTTTGTTTAGGAGCCAAGCACTAGGAAAGAGTACCAGGGAAACGTGGCTTAGTGGAACAGGAAATATTAACAATCTGTGATAAAAATGAAAAAAGCAGCCAGTACACATTTAACTCAGCTGGAGGCACAGTTCTGTGACTGGCTGCGAGTAGCAGCAGCCTCCAAAAAAACAACAAAGAAATAGCTTTCCCAGTTCAAGGCTGATTTTTAAAAGAACAGTAATTTTTCATGTGTTTGTCTGTGTACGAGAAAAGCCCCTAAACAAAGTCATCTGCATATTGCAGTAGCTGCTGGCACAGGAAAGGACATGGAGTTTTCAGCTCCACAGATGGTTGAAGGAGCTGTTGTGAAAGCCCACATAGATTCACACAGCCCCATCATGCTCCAGCAGCAAGTTAGGATAAGTGGGTTGGCTACTACAACTTTGTCCACCAGTCAGTTTTGCTATTTTCTGATAGAAAAACAAGATTGGGATAAGTGTCTCTGACTAAAAGGATTTCTCTCAAATCTCCTTGTTTCTGAGTGAAATGGTTAAATGACAGCAGAATAGTAGAGAAAATTATTCTCCCTCCCCGCAACTTTATATTCCTTTGTGTGTTTTAGTCAAAGCAGGTATCAGGCTGGAAAAGCTGCGTTAACACTGGATTCATATCTACAGAGTCCTTTCAAGTTATTATGGGACTGATAACCTCTCTTTGTCCTTGTAATCCACAGTAAATAGAGGAGCTTAATCACTCAGGAAATAGGGAACAACTTGCGGATCCCTTCGTTCCTAGTACGCTGTTTGCACAGTGCCTAGTGCTGGGAATAGCCAGAAGCTGATTTAATAATCTGAAGTCATCCAAGACTGCTAAATCCCAAGTGAAGCCCAAGCATTTCTGCCTTGCTCTTGTCTCCAAGGAGCAAGTAACTGCAACATGATGAATCTTTAGGGCAGGAACCTAAATGGCAAGGCAGTCACTCATTTAGGTCTCCATCCAAGAAGCCGTGGCACTGGAGGGGCATTGGACACTGCCTGTGCCGGTGATTGGAAGGAAGGTCTCTACCAAGCACAGAAAACGAAGCAGGCTCTGCTGTGAGAGGCAGCACTTCTCACACAGGGACAGGGACCCTGGCTATGGATGGAACGCTGCTCTGGCTCCCAAGGCATGACCTTGGGCAGGCAGCATGGGCTCTCCAGTCCCGAGTTTCCTCTTCTCCAAAACAGAGATATGATATACAAGTGGGCTGAGAGCCTCGCAGAGAGGTGCTATCGCTGGTACAGAGAATTATCATCCCAGGCCCAGGTCCAAAAGCACACAGCAACATGGAGAGCCATTCCCTCAAAGGACCCTGGCTCTGGCACACAACCCAAGAGCAGGCCTTAGGCATTCTCCGAGCTGCAGGCTCACTGCTATACTTTTACCTTTGTAAGTGACAGTAGGTGCAAAAGATCCTAAAGGCTGAGCCTCAAAAACCGACAAAAATTACCAATAATGAAATAATTTCCTCCTAGATGGTATACGACCCAGCTCTTGAGCCTCCTGTGTGTTTCAATAAAAGCCATATGTACAGTCATAAATATCAGAAATATTTACAAAACACAGACAAGATCTTAAAAACAAAAGCAGTGATTTCTTCATCTCACTGGAAGCCTTACAAAACATGGGGAAAATTGTCTCAATTGAAATTTTCTGCTGACCACAGAGGGCTGTATGCTTCATTGTAATGGTTAGTCATTCTATACATATTTATTGGTTCAGTTAATCTACTACGCCTGCTCACAAACTATTGCAAGGCAAAGATTAAGAAGCAGAGTCATTAGAAATTTTGTTTATGAAAAATCCAGTGGTCATAACACAATCCAACACAAAAGGTAAATCAAACCCCTTTCCAACAATCATTTCCCCTGCACTGGTGGCTGGCATAGCCAGAGACATCTAGGAGAAGACCAGGAAAGGCTGTAAAAGTGGCTAATTAAAGTTCCCGTGATGAATCTGTCCTGGGATACAGATCTCTGCTTTAATGTTTTTCTAAAAGCCTTAAACAAAACCTTAAAAACTCCAAGCACTTAAGGACAGAAACCTCAGCTCTGGCTTTTTCTACAAGTCTCCCAAGGAAAACTTGCAATCCAACTAGGCTGATGAGGCAGAGCATGAGCTTCATGTAGATGTGCTTCATTCATGCTTCCCAGTGCTTCATTCAGGAGCTGATGTCCCTTTCCCTGTAAATTCGATGTGTACCATTTGGCCAAGGCTCCACAAATCATAGGGCCCTATGCTGAGGTCCCAAGCAGCTCCCAGGTCCTTTGGGTGCCAGAACACCTTGAGTATGTGGTGTCCTTTAGCTCTTAGCAGCCCCAACGGCACCTCTGCCCTGCTCATCTTCACCATAGAAGGTAAAAAGCAACACTGTGAGAAGTGTGTACCTGGGACCTTGCCTTACACATCAAAAATCCTACACTGGAAAGACAGACAAAGACATAACAAACATCCATGGTACTGTCGATAACTTTTCTTTTTTTTAAAGCTTATTTGAAATTTATAAAAGACTTAAGTTGGAAGTCTTTACCATGGTTGATTTTATTTTTAAAAAATATGGATAGGTGTGGAAAGTAATTTGGTGCTTTCTAAAAAGGTCTGAGATATTCCTGCTAGAAACAACCAGTCAGAGGAGTAAAGGCTTTCATTTCATTCTGGTTTGGGTTCAATTACAAAGAAAATTATTCAGTTTCAGCTGGGCTGTGAATTCAGTGAAATTGTATTCTGGTCTAGATTTCATTTGGGGGAAGGGGAAAACACACACATTTAGATTGGTCTTCTTTTGTATTTTGTTTGGCTCAAAAAGCATAGGCATTATTTCATCTTCCTCTCCCCATCATTTAATTGAGAAATATGAAAGGCCAGAATGTCAGTGTTACCCTAATCACACATCATCAATACTGACACAGATCATGGGCAAAGTTCTTGTTTCTGGGGTTTCATTCCTGGGTTTTCTAAATCAAAAGACAAGCAGCCACCATTTGTGAAAAAGATCAACATCTGTCCCAGTCTGGAAAAATTCTGGTTGATTTCAATTAGCTTTAAATCAGATTTCAGATTTTCTCCCTGTACCCCACATTGTACTTCAGATGAGAGAAAACTCAAGAGAAAACACTAGTAAGACAATATCCCCCCATTAGGAAAATAATGTTCCTATTTCTAGGACCTCTTCATATGTGCCATAGATATGTAAGCAATCTTATTTCACATCCTCCTAATCCAAAGCTGAAGCAGAGAAGCATGTGTTGATGCTGCATCTTTTGTAAAGATATCACTAATGACGTGGGAGCAGGAGCAACCACAAATTATAAAACTCTTGTTCTACTATATTGATATCCTTACAGAGACACTACTGTTATTAAAAGCTTATAAGGGATACCTCCAACAGCTGTAAGCAACAGTGGGTCCTTGAATAGACAAATTGAGATGCTTAATTGACTTTTCAAAGAGAGGTCAGACTTTTAAGCTATACTTTGCATCTCAATATTAAGTTCAAATGCCTATATTTTGGGTGTTTACAATTGAAAAGAGAACTTGTACTTGTTACAGCAAAAGCCTTCTTATGGCAGAGGTTACTGACATTTCCCCAGTGAAGGCAAACAGCACCATGTCTAGGTCAATGCACACTGTGTCACTGAAAGTAATACACCTTCAGGAGATGCTTGAAAATGAGGACCTGCTGCAATACAAATACATATCAGGGGAGTTCAAGACATCTGAGCAGCTGCAGCTCTACGGAGAGCCCAAAGCAGTACATTTTTCTTGCCATACTTCATTTCTTTTCCCATGAAGCTAGAAAAGAACAGGTCAGATGGAAGTATTTTTTTTCTAGGTTAATTTCAGGTTACTCAAAATTCAATCATAGTGTTTAAGGTATATGAAAAAGAGAAACAAGGCACATTTAATGCTTCAGTTTTAGACTCCTAATGTCACACAGAGCAAGGCATTTACAGGTAACAGTGATGAGCCTGAATTGTGTGTCCCAAAGACCTGCTGTACATGAACTGTGACACTATTACAGAAGTCAGCTACACTTGGTGTGGGCGCTCACACATCACACACTGCAAGAAGCAGAACTTCTCAACTCTGAGTCTCATAATTATGCTATACATATATATAAATTAATTGGAGAATCTGAGTGGGTCTTCACAGAGTACCTACCCAGGTTCAAAGTGTTCCTCTTAGGCTCTTAGATTGAGCTTAAGACATTAGAACAGCTTAGACTGGGCTTTAATCATCACAAATAGCCCACCAAACAACCATTCTTCCAACATAGTGAGAGCTCTTTCAATAGATACCTCTTTATTTGAAATGGAATGTATCTTGAAAAATATGAAAAATAAATCACATCTCTCAGAAATCATTTATGATTCATATTTACACACAAACTTTTTTTGACGACACTGATATTTCTGCTCACAAGAGGATATGCTAGAAAACGTTTTGTACATTGCTGCAGCTACAATTCAGAAGCTGGCATTTGAATATCATGAACCTTAAAAAAGAGGAATTACTTCAGGATGTCAGAGAAACAACATCCACTTGATCTTCCTTTTCCCCCCAGTTCCTAAATTGTCCTGGTCACCACAGCTTGGATTTTCTTTCTGAATCTGCCCCTAAATTTTTAAATTTTTTTTTAATGACAAGTAATTTTGACCTCTTTATGAACAGGCTGTCCCCACTTTTGCTACAAAGCATTTGCCTGTGTGAGTTTTACTAGCATTTTTGTTTATTCTCTAGTGAATTTACTTCAGCCATATGCTGTCAGATTTGTGTTGTTTTGTTGTTTTTGGTTTGTTTGTTTTTTTTTTGGAAGAGGAAGAACAAACTGATTTATTTACTTGCAAAGCTCCAATAAGATGGAGCATGATGTGCTGAACATATTTTCATAGCCATTGCTTACAAGGCAGAAACAGACAGTATTAAATCCAGACTATGGATCAAATTAATCCATATGTTGAAATGAAGACTATGCAGTAATAAAGGGGCAAGATGAAAAAAACCCCAGAAGTACCTTTTATAACAAACAATTTCTTGGTCTAAAATTACTATCAGTCAAGGGAAAAAAAAAAAAAAAACAAAACAAACAAAAACAAGACAAACCCAAAACCAAACCAAACAACAAACCCCAAAACACCCCACACAGAGTGGAATTCAGAGCGTGAGAAAGTTGTCAGACTGTCCCCATTAGACAATTTAGCCTTATTTATACTGACAGGGCATGAGCCACATGGACTGACTGTCCCCAGGGGACCCCAGCCAATTTGTTCCCATTCAGTTTCCAGCAGACAGTTTGGAGACACAAGGAAAAAGTTTGATGCTTACACCCATCCCACCCTCTCAGGCTGGAGGTAACAAGGTAGATTTTGTGATGTGACCACCTCTCACACTAGAAGGCTGGCTGACACCAAAGCTTTTCAATAGGTAACACAGCAGGCAATGACAAGAAACAAAAGTTTGTTGAACTACATCAGTCCAAAAGATCATCCTTCAGACCAACTTAAAGCAACAAACATAAAAGTGGGGTATTGACCTTGAACCAGTGAAAAGGAACAGCAAATTCAAAATGAAAGTTTCCTCATACCTTCATGTTAATCTTTTCACTAAAATTATGATCTTTAGCTTTCAAAGTACAAGTACTTCCAGAAGAACAGTAAAATTTCACCTTTAAACAACATCCATAGACTTTTGTGGCATTCAGAGGCTTGCATCCACTGAGGACAAGAATAACTGCCTCTCTCAGAGAATACATGTGTCTCTGATCAAATAGGAATTAATTCTCATCAGTTACATTTATCCTTCAGTAGGCTAAAATGTGTTTTAGTAGGTGAGATCAGCAATACATCGTATACCTGAAAAGGTGGATTAGTTTCTCAGTAAACTGTAATTAATCACTCTAAAGAGAGGAGCCAAATTACAAATTAGAGTCTATTTTGTGAGTCTTTGACTAGCTCATTAGAGAATCCCCTTGCAGCTCTAACATCCAAGCGTTAGCAGAATGATAATGGCAGATGTACAGAGACATGGAAATTGAGTATTATGATTGCCAAGTCAGCGAACCTAATCCTAGAAGATGCGGGGCACCTTCGATTTCAATTAATCGCAAAATAACGACTTTGTTAGGACAGCTGTAATCTACCAACCCGAGTTCATCACACAGCCTTGTCAAGGGCCAGGTCAAAAAGAAGCGCTCAGGAGTAACTACAGAGGATCACCAGGGCTTAGATTCTGCATCATGACATGCTTTGCTTGTCAAGGTATGTGAGCTGACACCTGGGGAAGGGAACAAAAGATGAGGGCTAACACGGACCTCAACCTGCTCCTTGCAGGACTGAGCTTAGGGCAGAGGAAGGGACCAACGTACACAGTAGCGAATTCTATAATCTTCCTTTGGGTATCACTTCAGCTTTTTGCTTTAAACACTTACAGAAATAAACTTGCACCAAGATTGTAAGGCTCTTGCTGTCGAGTTACACCTCATTTACACAAAAAGAAAAGCCTTGGATGTGTAGCTTTAAAAGATTTTGTTTATATTAATGTAAATTGTAAAGGGGCCAAAAGCCTTTTTCCTCACCACGCTAGCCAAAATACCTCGGTGGCTTTGACAATTTACTTTGTACCAGAGATAATGGGCCACATTGCTCTGTCCCACTTGCAGCCTCCCCATTTCATTTAAACCAGGAAACTTGGGCGTAGCAGCACCCAAAGTGAAGCCACCCATCGTCAGAAGGGCCCTGTCCTAGAAAGCTCACTGCCCATACCCGACTCCTCCTCTGCACTGGGCAAGGAGCTCCGACCTGCTCCCGCCAGCATCGGCAGCCAAACTCCCACTGACTTTTAAGAGGAAGAGAAACACACACCAGCTGTGCAATTAGCCCTTTGTTTTCCAACTTCATGGCTTCATCAACGTCTTTAGAGGCAAGATGGCACGCCTCTCTCAACATCTGACAGTGCTAACACCAAAATTAATCTAGTTCATCTCAGCTAGAGAGCAACTTTAAGCTTATGAAAACTGTGACCAAAATAATCCATTTACACACTAAGACATATGTAAAATGGATTTTAAACTATTGACTGCTTTAATGCAAGACATTAAAAAACTGCCGTGAAAATGCAACACGGGTTGAGAGTCCAGATCACTTAAGAACTGAGCGTGCAGAGGGAGCCCTGAACTTGGACGCTAAGAAACGTTCATGAACGCCTCCCAACTCTGGCCCACCAGCCTAGGAGCAAGCACATCACACAGATAGCTGGAATCCAACTCAGATTCCTGTATCACAAAAGAAGTTGGTCAGATTCCTTCTGCTCATACAATAAACAGATTGGTTTTAGTCCCAGAATGACAAGCAACATTGCTTTTTTGAATAGCCAAGCATGAATAACTTTTTATCATCATCTTCCACCACGTTTAATATATATTTTTTTAAATCATTTAAGGTCCAGACTATAATTCTTGTTCTCATTAGAGAAAACAGGTTTCATGTGCAGTATGGGTTTCAGCCAAATTTTGAAACACACAACACATTTTCCATGCTGGTGGAATATAATGTATTTTGGGTAAAAAATGAATAACGTTTTTGTCAAATTGCACACAAAGTACCCAGAACTTTTCCATTCTTTTAGGGAGTTAACATGCATATTGTTTTTTCCTTTACTTTTTTGATATGGCCTACGTTCAGAAACGGCTTGCAAATAAGCCTTAAAAAAATAAAAAGGAAAACAAAACCAAAAGAAAACAACCCTAATAAATAAAATAAAATACATTAAAATAAAGTTACAGTACATCATGTCTCCTAGAAGTCCCATCGCACCAAAGGATCCTTTCCAAGGTTCATAAATAATGGATTTGAAATGCTTTTCGGCACCGAGGGCGGCAAAGCAGCAGCAGCAGCAGGCTGAGGTTCAGGCTATCGAACCGCTTCTCTCCGGTCTACCTACACCTCCGGCGTTTGCCCAGTTTCTGAGGCCCTGGAGCAGGTCCGCCACGAACGCGCTCTGTCCCTCTTCTCCGAAGCGCTCCGTGAACATAACCTGCAGAGGGACAGAGAGCAGAGGGCAGCAGTCAGGCGGAGAGGCGNGAGTTGGAGGTGCCGCGGAGGCGCGGCCCGTGGGGCGCCGCCAGGTGCTGCTGCTTCTGCCGGGTGGAGCGCACGGCCAGGATGGCCTGGCGGTTCTTGTACTGCACCATCTGCAGCGTGATCGCCGCGTTCCAGCCCTGCTCCTGTGCGCACCGAAAGTCGATCTCCTTCCCCTCGGCCATCACCACCGTGAAGTACACGTACTTGCCCTTCCGTTCCACGCAGTCCACCGTCTTCATGT
>WEIU01014025.1:424144-434610 GCA_013389925.1 Aegithalos caudatus
GGCTACGGCACAGCACGGCGGGGCTGCGGAGAAAAGGGCTTCCCCGCCGTATTCGACCAGCGCTGGGCTAATACAGAAAGATTACCAGGACACGGCAAATGCCCGACAGCGCTCCTTTGCCTTCCTCGGGGTGTTCCCGCACTATTTATTGAAATGTATTTCCTCAGCCTGCCTCCCTGGGCAAGAGCAGTAAAGGGCCCTCTTCTGCGTGTTTTTAATTCAAGCCTAGAAAAACGGTGCCAGTTTTCAGCGGAACCCTGGTATTTAAGCGATCGTGGCTCCATCAAACAAAAGCAAGCCTGAAAGAACCTGGTAAAAGAGCTGGGGAGAAGCAACGTCAACGGTATATATAAAATAAATTTTTAGTTTCTGCAGCAGTTTGAGTCATGTCTAAAGAAAGACATCCATACCACTTCCCTAAGAAACAGCAGAATCTCAGTACATGGAAATAGCAAAAGCAGACTAGGAAAAAAAAAAAAAAAAAAAAAAAAAAAAAAAAAAAAAAAAAAAAAAAAAAAACCCAAAAAAAACCCACCACACCAACCAAAAAAGAAACCCTAACAAAACCAAACTGGCAAGCAGCTAGGAGCGTTTTTATCATTCTGCTTTGCTGCCACACATTTGCTCATTTGTTTGGATTCTCCCCCAAGGTTAGCTTTTGAATAAATTTGAGTAGAAAAGTAAAGTGATCTAAGGTTAATATGAAACTATTTAATTCTTAATCCTCTGATATATTAGATGTAAATCAAAAGCTCACATAGCTGAATTTGGCTGACAAAACCAGTGTAAACTGAATGCTAGAAGTTTCATACTATGTCTGAGAGCACTGCATTTAAACATACATTTATCACAGCTATTATAAAACCCTCCTCACATCAACCTTGGCAGCTAGGAAGCAGATCATTGCTACAGCAAAAAAAGATCAGAGAAAAAAATCAACAATAATGATAGCTTCAATGGAGTTTATCTCTGATAATATTTTTAAAGGATTTCCTCTTATAATCTTTTCCTCTTGAAGTTCAAAGTTAATTTTGATAAACTGTTGAGGGGTAAACAAATTAAGGCAATAAAAGCAATTAAAATTTAGCTGGTGTACCCTTCCCAAGATAACTGGAAAACACTCAGTAACAAAGGCAACTTGACTAGCCATAAATTAGATGAAAAAGGAAATCAGTATCCTAAAACATCAATTTATATAAGTAATAGTCCCTTCTCCTTAGAGCTGAATGGATACACTGTAATGTACAGGTCATTCTCACAAGTATTTTATGCACACACTAATTTTCAAAAGATCTGAATGCCATTCACCAATTGCCTCCACCAGCAGTTCACTGGCATTTGTACCTAAATTTCCCTGCACAAATATCTGTGTCTCCAGCTGATTGTGCAAATACAAAGCTTGAGCAACATAAGAGAACTCCTGCCTTTTCACCTGTGTTTTGCACCTATTTTTTTGCTCCTGATGAGGTCGTTGCTCATGTGACGCACAATTTTGAAACTCTCCTACTAAAGCAAACTGGTTAAAATGCATTCAGCTAAACAGAGCAGCTTAACAAAATACTGAGTTTATTTAAGTCATAGGACACCAGACTCAATCTACAGAAAACCAATTTCTAACAATTCACCTGTTCTGTTTTCGTTGCTGCTCCGTGCTGTAAGCAAACAGCCATTTGATTCCAGGTAAATGCACTAACCAGCAATGTGGGAACTCACATTAAATCTGAGAGTGACACATGTTACACTATAACAGCATTTGAAAAACTCTCCCCCCACTCCACAACACTGCACTGTAGCACTTAAGGACATTAACATACAACCTGTATCTGTATAATTTAATGTGAGCTTTTTCTCTTGTTCTCAGTACTGACAGTAAACTGCAATTAATCAAAAGAAAAAAATGGATACTAACATGGAAGGCCAAATATTTTCATCAAACACAGAGAAGAGACTAAACTCATTCTATTTTGCCCTTCCATGACAAAGCATTGAATGACAGATTTTTAACCCAACTCCAAACACTGATGGAAATACTCTGCTAATATACAGACTCACAGCACTCTTTATTCCTGGTGAAATTCACCTAAGCATGTGGTCAGAAGCAAACATGCAAAACATCCATTTAAATTTGTACTCTATAAGCCAACGAATATTAACAACCATTTAAAACACACTGTTTGACCAAAAAAAGTATCAGTCAAAAGACTACAAGACTAGTGCAAGATGAAATACTGACAGTTCCACAATAAAAGAACAAAATATTGTGCAGAATTTGCCAGTAAAGGGTAACAAACTTTGTTTTCCTAGATGCAAGTCAAAACTGAACTTCTGCAAATGTTTCTTACATTACTATTTTGAAAAACCACATTCAACAGTTAGGCACACTACAATATCCCACTGAGATTTTACTTTACTTTTCTTGAAATACATATTTAAACCATTGCATTTACATTAAATGCTTCACACTGACTACCGTTATTGAAGTTTCAGTAAATACTAGGCAGGTTCTGCAGCTATTCCTCCAGAAATAGGTGATGTGAAGATGCCTCCTACTGTCAAACCTGAAATACTACAGAGTCTGAAAACGTGACCTTGGGTGCAGACCTTTTCCTTTCAGGAACTCCATCTCACAGATATATGTATATACCCCTCAGTAAACGAAGCATAAATGAAACATTTACCATAACTAACAATCACACTGCCCTACCCCAGGCATTAGCATTCCCTAAAACCCACGGCTGTGCCAAATAAAGAAACTGTGGACAATTCACCGGCTATTGGCATAGCAGTTTCTCCAGCCCAGCTTTTTCAAAGTCCTTTGCATTTCCAAGGTAGCTGTTATCCAAAAATATTCCAACTTAAGCAGACATATTGTAGAGAAAAAAATAGGCTGTAAAGGAGCTTTTAAGCTTCTCAGATTTGACCACTGCACTAAAACATGCTACGAGTTCAGAACAGTTTCTCCTCTACAGGGCAAATGTTAATCTGAGCAATTACTTGCCAACACTTGGGCACTCAGAAGCAAAGCTCGTAACAGCAAGTTCAGGACTCAAGCCCCTCCTGCAGCTGTAGAGCCAACTTGTGTTGTCAATTCACAGGCTTCAGTTAGACGCCTGCAAACACAAGGGCCCTTCTGCAACAGCCTCTCAAGCCTTGTGTGCCCATCCCTGCTATACACCGGGCACAGACAAATACAGAATAGTTTATCTGTGGTTGGTGTACCCAGTCTTGTCTGTTTTACCCATGCTGATTTTCCTACAAAAGCTGAGACACAGGCCACACGTGGAAGACTACAGGCCTGAGCAAAGGTCTGGCAAGAGGATTTAAAGAGTAATGAGACAAATGCCCTGTGGACAAACTTCTACCTCCTCTTGCTAATGTATAGAAGACTTTATTATTTTCAGTAGATAATTTATGCTCAATTTAAGCAAATATTAGCAATTAAAAGTCAAGTATTTCAACATCCTCTTGAAATCTTGTGGGGAACCTCAAACAGGTTACTGAGCAGCTATTAAATGAAAACGGAGATGGAGTTACAACTTCCCCGACCTGAAAAAGTCTTGGATTAGGGAAGACCATATCTGTACAGAAAAAAGGAGAAAGTGCTGTAACTGAGTCTACCTACTCCAACATCCATGTAGCTCCAGACCCAGCCTAGCAGACCATCAAGGCTGTTCACGCTTTTGTTATCAGGCTGTCCCTTTTGTACTGAGAGGTGCAGCATTTTGCTTCCTGAAGCTGCTGAGTGCCACAGTACAATCCTCTGCCCAACAGAAGGCATTTGACCAACAACTGCTGAATGGACACCTTTGGAAATAGTAAACCTTTAGCAGAAAGGTTAATCATTCATCTGCATGTAAGTTTCCTATCAATTTCCAAATCAGGTCGACAACAATGGGATGTGAAACACAGGGAAAGTTTTGAGTACCAGCTTAAAGACAAAGATGAACACATTAATTTTCTACATTTTTCTATATTCTGCTGGTTTTTCCACTTAAAAAGCAAAACATGTCAGAATTACAGAATCTGCTATTAGTTTCAGAAACATCAATTTGAAGAACCCAGAAGAGAATCTAAGCTTATGAAGCTAGGAGACACTGATAAGCAGTGCTGCTGTGCCCAGTATTCAAATAATCCAAGGTAACACTTCTAACTCCACCTGACATCACTCTTCTCCTAAAGTAAAACTTTAGAATGCTAAGCTTAAATCTGGGCTCCTTTATTTCAGGATGCTCTAATTTTTTATGTCTTTTAACATGAACAAAGTTGTATCAGACAGGCAAACTCTTCAGTGCTAATCTAATCTAGATTGCTAAAATCAATTATGAAAGAATTGCAAAGAAGCCTCAGTCTGCATCGAGCATAAGCCCTGAACATCCATCCCTGTCATCCAAAGTCTCACTTTATTCTCCTCTTTTCTCACCAACCTCCTCCCACTTTCTCCCGCAAAATAATTCTTCCTTCAGTACAGCAAACAAAACTGGACAGAAGACACCATTTACACAGGTGTTAAATTATTGGTGCATTTCTGCAACTCTGCCAAAGACTGCAGTTTCTACTTTCAGTGACATATTTTCCCAGCCTGAACCTATTAACAAGTTAACTTACCCTCCTCAAATACTAAATGAGATTCTCTACACCTGGTACAAATGAAAAGTGAAAAGAATGAGTCACAACACTCCAATCAATGTTGAAAGTTTAATGTTCCTGCTACATACTGCCTTTCAGAACTGCTAAACAAGAGTGTCATTGATAACAAAACTACAGTAAGCACCAGAACAGTTTTAATTTAACCAATGCCATAAGAACTGGCACCTCATTTTTAGTAGTCTTCTTTTTCCTGCAGTCTGGAGAGCACAAGAACTGCTGATTTAGAACTAGCATGTCAATCTGGAGAGAAGCTTACCAAAATCTGTCAACAGAATGTATTCATGACCCTGGATCTTGCAGGCTGCAGGTGTGCTTTGACATCTAACAACTCCCCTTTTCAAATATTGTATCCCATTGTATGTTATGAAGGTGTTAAATGAGAAAGTAATCCAAAAGCAAGTAAAATTTGTTAAGTAGTGAATTTTGAAACTTACAACTTTTAACAGTTTATTTTCTTTTTAAAATACAATTCGAAAATGCTGTAAGCAAAAATGGGCTAGATCTAAGTAAGGACTTCAGAAACTTCCCATGTCCAGAATTATGAACCCCAAAGCCCCATCTTAATGACTTCTTAAGCTCAGAACATACCATCACAATTTGGTCTCTACAGGTCAAGTTTAAACTTAACCCTGGGGAGATGTTTAGAGAAGAGACCATGTAAAACCCAAACACCTGGCAGGGTCAGTGCCTCAAAGGATAAGCATATTCTGATACCACAAAAACACAGCCACATCTACTTTTACACATAGCTACTGAAAGTGCTTGTAACTTTTGTAACTGCTTTTTCTATGCTATGATCTGTGTTACCTAAAAACCTCACAAGATCACAGCTTCAATGGTCCTGCTTTACATAAGAGTTATAGATAACAAGCTCCTTCTCCCAAATCCACACATACCTGGAGAAGAGACAGATGAAGCCTGACAGGGATTCTTAAATGAAGCAGTGTGGTACTTAAGCCTTCAAGGAATTAAAAAGAAAAAAAAAACAAAACTACAAGAGTTTAGTCAGAGGATACTAGACCCACATCTTGAGGGGGGGCTAAGGATTTAGAAGGGCACTTGGGATAAGCTTTATTCTGTATTACCTAGCTGCCAGCAAGAGACATGCTACAGAAACTCTTCCACCAGCCCTATCCTCATGTGGTCGTTGCCTCTTGCTTGCCCTGCTCTTCTCAAACCTTTATGGTTAAATGTCTAAGTGGCACAAAAAAATGTAGCTTCTGTAGAAATAGATCCATGGCTATCCAGACATTTCTTTCCATCACTACAAGGACCCTTCCATCCCTGAAAAAGCTACCTACTTGCTTAGAAGATCAGAACTTACATAGTTGTGTGAAGGACATGACCATACTAAGTACAGTAGCATGCTATTGACTGGAAAAACTCAGAATACATTGGTTCATAGCCTCTTTCAGCTCAGTATGTTTAAATCCACATCTCATCAAGCACCTCTACTGCTATGCTAGAGGCAAGGTCAGAACAAGACAAGAAAGGTCTTCTAGCCCATGTGTTAAAACTGATAAAAACATCCAATATGGACAAAGTATGAATCAGAATATGCAAACAAAAGTCCAGAGAACAGAACATTAGGTGAAGAAAGCAAAATCTCTTGGAGTTTGTTTCCTCGTAGATGCTTGATACAGTGAGGACAAACTAGAATACAGCCATGTGTTTCCAGCACTCCCTTTGGCTGCAGGGCAGGTTTTGTTCAGGACCACCCAGCTCCATCTACACAGACTGAAAATCCAAGGCACTTTGCTCCAGATTTCGTAACAGGCAGTGCCTTAGAGTCAGGCACAGCAATACCGAAGTCCTTTATCAGATCTAGCCCCACTTCTAAGAACTTGTCTTCTCTAAAATGGCAGTGTGGACCAATCACTGAAACATTGAGCTCAGATTCACAAGTATCACACTGCAAGTGCAAAGTATGGATCAAACTTTCCAAACTATTGTGTTTGTTTTTCAAATGCTATATAATTTACTTTTCAGTAATTATCAGCTTTTGTTTCTAGTAAAACATGAACTGCAGCATGTAAGATATGCATTACCAGTTTACACATGCAGATACACAATAAAACAAGACTAGCTTCTGAAAATACTAGGTTTTATTCACACCCCTGTGGTAAACAATAACCTTAATATGATGACTAGGTTTCTTTTGTAGATCACTATGTCACATAAAATACAAAACCCATAGCATAAACAAGCTGACAGTTATGAATGTTTAATGTGGTCTCGTCAGGAAATTAAACAAGTTATACTAGTCTTCTCAAGTAGTCAAATTCAAAAATGCATCATCATCTCCTAGTTAGTACAAGTCACTGCCATTTCTATAACAAAGTAATGAAGGCACAGCTAGTGCAAGCAGACTTAAACCCGTTCAGACTACTGGGCTGAAAAATACTTTGGTTGGTTCTTCAGGAGAGAGTTTTCTCTAAACAAATATTGGTCTCAGTTAACAGTTCTGATCATCTTCACAGCTGCAGTCTAATAGCTACATGACAAAGACTTCACAAGAACCAAACTATGTAGCAATGAATTAACATTCATGCTTTAGGGCATTTACTGCATTCTACATATTGGCAGAAAATTATACTGTTAAAATGCTAGGTAGATTGAACCTACATTTTAAACTGGTTCTTAAGTGTTCAATTTCTTTTTTTTTAACAAATTGGTTACTTAATTCTACCAAGATACAAAACATAAGGCTGTAAGTAACTAATAGTTGTGTTTAGGCTATTACAGTGCAGGTAATCCTCAAGGCCACAGACACACTGCTTCACTGCTGCTTGCATTCTGCTGGGTTTTGATCCTTCTGTTGAGAAAAAAGGAAAAACAGTTTACAGGAATCAGTATTTTTAAAGAATTATCAATACTGCTAGGCATGCTTTCTCAAACTGCAATAATCTTCTATCTTTTCCCTTGCACTCATTGTCTTGCATGCAGCAATATCCACACTGCATTTATTTGGGCTTTGTTGGCACATCAGGATACAATCCAGAATAAAAGCCTGTTCAAAACTAAGTGTGGTGAAGTACTCTAAAAGACACTGTAACTGGAAAAAGAAGGAAAGTGATGTGCAGTAACAAACAACTCAGCTCAGAAGCATGCAGATCCTCTTCACAGTTTGCAACAAAAGAAACTTCCTGTGGTCAGTAACAAGAGCATGGCCTTATGCTAGAAGACACTGTGCAGAGCAATGCAATGAAATGCCAAATCACAGTACCTAATGCTCTGGAAGCATCTTTTGCAATAAATTCCAGTTGTTAAAAATTCTAACATGGAAAATTTCTTCTGTTCTTGAAGCAGATAGCCAGTGATATGTCAGAATAATATGGGAATTCAAGAAAGTTGGGGGAGGCAGTTCAGGTGTAGGTTTTACTCCACTATCCCCAGCTACTCTAGGACCACAGCACTTTAATAAATTCAGCTGGCTTACAGCCTGAGATCAGCTTGCAACACTATAGTACCACTACTATCTCTAGCCCTTGAGCAGCTCTCTGAAACTGAGCATAGTCTTGCCCTTTCTCACTTCTGTTTCACTGAGAAAAGCAATCTGAAATGGTGGAAGTAAGTCCAACTTGCTTCTGTGTTTCATTTGGATTCCAAAACTTTCTTGACTAGGAAGCAATTTGAATACACTATAGTAAATCAGACATCACAAAGACGGCCATACATTTTTACAAGTTTGTACCCTGCCTTTCTATGTACAATGTTAAGATGATATAATTTTTTTAACACTACTTTGACAGTAACTCCATTCCTACTAAAAAATCACTCATTTGAAATGATAAATGCTCTTTTAACAGCAGGCATTTTGGAGCACTTCACAGAGTCCATGACTGCAACTTTTACCCACCGCATCAGATGCTTTCAGGTGGCAAGATGTACCTTTCCCTCAGCTATTAAAAAGCTATGAATTGAGCAGCTCACGATCATTTTTCCAGCCTGATTAGTGGCTTTCCCTTCCCATGGAATAAGACAGCTCACAGTTGCTCTTGGCTGTTCACATTTTTGGACTTGGCTGTCGATGCATTCCTGAACCTTGACTTCTGCTACCCCAAACAATGAAAGATGTGCCATTTACCTCACGTGGAAGAGCCTATTTTATATTCTGCTGGGAAAACCTGTGCCAGAGCCAGCTTGTAGCAAGTTCCCAAAACTGAAGCTGGATGACAGTTGGCTCCATGTCCTTAAAACCATTTTGCAAGTTTCATCATTATATAGCACTTGTTGCAAGACAAGTTCATAGAAAACCAAGCCTGACTAACCTCAGTGCTCAAAGCCAAAAGTTACATTTACAAAATGACTCCTGGAGAAAGAACTTGGTAAAAGTTTCTCTACCAATTCTAGTCTGTCAGAATTGGGCCCAAAACAAAACATGCTCACCCACAGGAACTACTGGTCTAATACTTAAATTAAAATCAAGATTCACCATACATAAAATTTTAAATGTCTATATGCATACACAAAGTTTAAACATTCATTTTGATTCCTTACTTTTGGGTCATAATCAGGATCATTTTCTTCATCTGCTTCTTCTTCTCCCTCCTGAAAGAAAACACTTAGTATTTCTCTAGCTTATCCACATTCAGCTTCCTGAGCCATTTTCATGAAAATTAAGATTAAACTGTACTGAGAAACACATTAATTACCACTTTATGTTATACATATTGTGTTAGTTTATCCTCCATAAAGCATATCTTTTTACATCAGTGGCAGCTTAATTGTTAAGATACCTTAAGGGTTGTCTTAGGTTGGTTTGGGTTTTGGTTATTTATGTTGTTGTCTTGCTTTAATTATTCACCTGAGATCCACAAAACAGTATGTTCTATCTTATTTCAGAAGTAAATCTTAAACTTAATGTCCAGAGCACTCAAAAGCTAAAGGAACTCTTATTCCAGGTAACAAACTACAACAGGGAAACTATTTGAATCAAGGGCATCTGTCATCTTACCTCATCATCTGCCTCTTCACCTTCTTCATCATACTAGAAGAGAAAAAAAAAATAGTTTTGATAGCATTATAAATGCAGCCTTTTATACTCAGGTAGATGTCAGAGACCACACTGTATTGTGATCTTAAGAGAATCTTAGAATGGTTGGGGTTGGAAGGACTCTTGAGGGTCATGTAGCTCCAGCCACCCTGCCATGGGCAGGGAAACCTTCCATTACACCAGGTTGCTAAGAGTCTCATCCAACCTGCCCTTGAATATCTGCAGGGATGGGACATCCACAGTATTTCTGAGCAACCTGTTCCAGTCTCTCACAACCCTCACAGTAAAGAATTTCTTCCTAACATCTAATATAAACCTGGTCTCTTCCAATTTGAACCCAGAAGCACCTGTGTCTGTCAGATTTAAAAATATTTTTTGCATCAGCACGAGCAATGTTCAACTTCCCTTGGTAAGCTCTGGCAGAACAGATGGTCCCTGTTCCATGCAGCCAGCAGGAGCTGATAACACTGTGGTACCACTTGGGCACGGCAGGGGACAGCAGAGCCCAAGGCAACCTGTCCTGTCAGTACCTCCCTCCCTCCACCGCCCCAGCCAAGCCTTGGCAACAATGACCAACAGTTTAGATTCTAAAAATTATTTTAGACAGGACATACCTAAGCCATCTTAACAGTCAAACTGTCCTTTTATGAGAGAAGGCAGCAACAGGAAAATGTTTTACACCTGTATAAAGTTCTGAGGCTTTGTGGTTTGTCAATTTTAAGCTTAGCTCTTTTAAAACATTTAAGTTTTTGCAGAACTTGCTTTAATTATTTTCGCATGTTTTCAATGTGCTTATCTAGCTTTCTTTTTTTTTAAAAAAAAA
>WEIU01014025.1:434654-456652 GCA_013389925.1 Aegithalos caudatus
CTTTTGAAAGGATGAGGCTTGAATCTCCTAAAACTTCATAGCCCAGTATCATTGTAAGCACAAAGAAGAGGCTGAGCAGCTAGATAAAACAGTTTCATTTCTTCTCTGGTATCTCATTACAGTTCCACAAAGTACTGGGTACACTTCTCTAGGAATGTCTTATACACAAAATGCTACTATGACATCTTCTAGATGATCAGTTTTACCACTGCTTTTGCCACAAAACTCTGAAGTCACTACTTCAAAGGTGAGTTATTGTTACGCTGCTCTTTCCTGAACAATCTAGGAAGCTCTGCTGCAACTAACATTGATAACCAAAGATACCAATGTAAGAAATTACTCAAGGTCTTTAAACAGCATTATTTCAAGGTTTTTAGTGTTCTGAATGAACATTATACTTACATCATCATCATCATCTTCAATAGCTTCTCCAGTGAAGTACAGTACTGACCGGGGGACTATACGTTCACGCAAGAAATGACCTATTTCAAAGTCTGCAGCAAGGATTGCCTCAGAATCATCATCCTGCATAAAACAATATTATTTCCTAAAGTATAAGATGGTAAGTACTTTTGACACATACACACAAGTTACATGGATTTTAATGTGGCCAGATTTACACAAATTCCACTACTGATTTTTTTGTTGCAGGACCTGCTTTACAGAACTGAAACTGAGAGGCCAAGTTTGACACTTTCAACAGCCCACCTACATTATACAGTGAGGAGCTGCTGCTTCAGTAAGCTTAATTATATACAGTTCTGGTGTTTCTTTAGTTCCAACTATAAAGATTATTAAATATCTCCCATAGACTTTCAGTTCATATACACAATACTCTCAAAGAACTGAACAATAGCCAAGTGAGCCTATCACATTGAAGACTTTACAATCTACTTCTGCTTCCCACACTTTATCTCCTTAATTCCCATTAGACAAAGCCACTACTGAAGCACCTGAACACCTAAACTGTTCTCTGATCCAATCCCAGCCTTTCACTCCTCTTGCTTTCATACCAAGTGTTCTGCTATCTCAAATCTGAGCAATTATTTTCAATTCAAAAGACTTCTTTTCAGGTTTTGTTTTTCTAAATGTTATGAATATACAGCTTTTGGTGTCCATGCCAACTAGAGTTCTAACAGCATGCTTCTGGAAGCTTTAATTTCATATTTCTCACACAAACTGCATAATATATTCCCTACCCTTAAGTATTTTTGCTAGTTTATTTCCTTACAAAAGCATGGCTTATTGCCATAGTGAGCACACAGAAAAGCAGGCTCTCGCAGTTTTCTGTTCTTGTTTTCTTTCTTCAAGAGTTAACAGCTTAAGAAAATTTTAACAGAATAAAACACAAACTGGATACACTTGGCCATTAGATAAAATCAGCCAAAGAATGCCTGAAGGGAGAGACTTGCATCACCCATTAAATCGAAGAATAACAATGTAGATCACTACATTTCTACAACTGTTAACAATTCACAAGGTAGCTTTCAGAAAGCATAAACTGATAAAGTTGACCAAACCAAACTCTATCATCCAACTCAAACACTCCTTCTAAAAAAGAAAACTGAAAATACATATTAGACTTCTTAAGTATTCTCAGTTAAAGACAGGAGCAGTTAAAGCTGAGGCTGTTGAACAAATTCTAAAATTCCATAAATAGTGTCATCGTTTTTTAAATAAGCCAACTTACCAGGTCTCCACTTTCAGGAACTGTAGAAAAAAAGAACAGAAGAAACAAGTGAGTAAGCTATAGTCTACATTTAAAGTTAATATAAATAAACTAGTAATCAGCCTACCTTCAGGAGGACTAAAGAAGTTGAAGAAAGAATCATTGGAAACAGTTTTTGTCACTGTTCTGACTGTTCCCCGGCCCTTATGTTTTTGCTTCTTCTTAATGGTTTTCAAAGTAACATTCTTTCCTTTTTTCCAGTCTATTTGGCAACTAAAGAGTAAATAAAAAACAATGACACAAAAGCCCACAACTATCTGCAGTTCATTACCACTCCCCTTATCACAAGTATCTACTGAGATTATCACAACTGCAAGAGACACAGGGAAGAGAAAATACTAAGGTAATATATATTTAGTGCTATCTTTTCATTATTTTATAAGTTGAGAAGAGTAACAGGTTTATTTTAGGATTATTTTCCATCCAGAAATTTTTCCTTCTGCACTCAATCTCTGAAATGGTAATTTTCATTAGCTACCAGGTACAGCCTATTTTTCTATCAACAACTAGTATTGCATCATTTTTAGAGCCACCCATCCATTATAAAGTAATGTCATACTTGGGCATGTTATGTTAGTAATATGCCAAAGTTCACCACATCTAGTATTATAACCAGCAAGTGCCTGAAACTTTAAACTGCTTAAATCAAGCAGGGATGTAGTTTTTGGCAGATCTTGAGTTGTTTGTGAAGGTTTTGTCTTTTTGTATTATATTCATTTGTTTGGGTTTTGCTGTTTTGGGGTTTTTAATCTCTATCCTGCTTACAGAGCAAAATCATGCCTACAGGCTTCTCTAACAGTCAAAGCATTCTGGTGTCAAGTAAATGAAAAAGTCACATCAGTGAAACTAACTGCATTTGCAGAAGTTTCTGATTAGATTCTTTTACAGACTTAAAGAAATTGAGTGAGTTGCTCTGGGACAAGAAGGGGCTGTCTTAGCTAAAAGAGAAAACAAGGACTAGAATTTTTACAGAGTAATTTTTACAGAACCAGTGGCATCTCACACCAAACTCTGCTAAGATTTATGATTTTCAAGTCAGTCCAAACTGGGGAAGACAAAAAAGTTTAATCAAAGCTACACAGGCACTTAAAACTAAATCTTATAGGACTTTGAAAAATATGTTATGTGACTGGGTAAATAAGTCAGTATGAGCAACTGGAGATAAGAGTAAAATCAACACTGACTATGCAGTGAGAGGCTGTGACTTAGTTGTTATCACTCAGAAGAGCAGTCAGAACATTGGAGACTTGAACACAAAAGCTACTGAACAAAGAGGCCCAAATGTACTCATAAGATAATTATGCACAACAGAGTTTTCTCTCATCCTTCTGTTAACAAAAAACGGACATGTAGAGAAAAAATTACTTAACTAATTTAAAACAGTAGATTTCACTAAGAAGGGTGTGTGAACGCCTTTTAAATTGAGTAACCCGGAATTATGACAACTGTTCTCTATTTCTCAAATAGACAGACATTCAAAGGCAAACATTCAACACTTATAAAACAAAATGGACAACTGCAATACAAAAAGTAAATCTGGAATAAACTCCCCAAAATGCTGCATGTCAGAAATACAAAAAGATTAAAGGAACACAGTTCCAGCAAAAAGCTATCCAGGCCTACTAAAAGATACCACCATCCGTCTTTCAATTCGCCTTTAGTGATTGCAGGATAATATTTCTAAATAAATACTGACTACATTTTTAATTTCTATGATTATATAATATATATACTTATAAATTATGCAATACAAATCATGTGGTTTTTTCTATATTGCATTGAAGTTATTGATAACAACTAAAAAAACTCATGCCAAACCTAGCTGTTCACAAGGTACTAGGGGAAGTATCTTTTCCAGCACCTCCCCAAGATGCTGTAAAACTCTACAGCTGGATAATGCTAAGGAAAAAATAATTATATTGCTTTCAAGCTATCTATTAGTACTTACCCTGTACAACCCATGATTTCTGGTCCATCAAAGGAAAAGGGATCAGAATCATCTGGCTCTGACCTCATTCTATACGTCTTTGTCAACACTTCATTTGTGAAGTAGTCGTTTGGTTCAAAATGGAATTCTAATGTGAAACTCTTAAAAAAGAATTGCAGAACAGTAACTTCAGTTATTTACAGACACCTTTATCTTAACACCTAAATCCAAACAATGCACATGCAACAGAATACACCTTTCTCCAATACATCCATAACTTACTCTAGAATTTGCTGCCCAAGTTGTACAATAAATCTTCAAATCTTTTCCTTTACTTGATCTTGCACTTTCTAATTATTATACTGCTTGCAGTAATGACAGATCTCCCAGAACACAACTTTCCTGTTACTATTGTATAGGGAATATTTCTGAATTTAAAAATATTAGAACTTGGAAAACTGTCTGGTTTCTGCCAGGGAAATAAATATATGAAATTACCGCAGTTACACAAAAAGTACCCAAAGGAATCAAAATGCAATGGTGCAACTTAAGTTATCAGATATTAAGGCCAATCTCATCAGAAGTTGAAGGTTAAATTTAGTGCACATTTATTCAGAGGGTGGTGCAAGACTAGCACTAGACCTTGTACTGCTTTCTCAGAAGCAGCAGCTGTGTATTTTCTCATGATTTCCACAAGACAATTGGCTATCACAGACCATATTGTTAAAATACAAATAATTCTTAAGATAACACAAAAGCAATCTTGTTTATTAATAAGTCAAACTAACCATAGGCTGTCCAACTTCTGAAAACTTCACTTTTATATCTTTTAAGTATTTCAGGATAGGTTCATCATGTTCCTGTAGAGAAAAAACAGTGTATTTACTTTTCATAACAGTCAGTTATATACAGACTTAAGGCTTTGCAGAGATAAGAAGCCATGTTTAGAACAAGGTTTCCTTTAAAAAAAAACCTTGTTACAACACTGAAATATTTCCATGAACATGACCAGCAGATGGCATCCATGGCTGTGTACAGTCCCCAATACAGTAAACAACCAAAACCCATGCAAACACCACGTACAGTTCTTAGTAATGTGTGATACACTTTTCACACACACTTATATAAGCACTTAGAATTTATTAGCATCATAGAATAGGTTCAAAAAATAAAACAGCAGGGAGGTATTTCAGTGCTCTGTACTCTTACTTGAAAAGTTACTAGAGATGACATCCAAGTGAGGGTCCTATTATTGCTCCCCAATAGACATATCAAGCATTGTAGTGTTTTCACTGCTTTCTTAAAGAGACTTGGATTAATTATCAATGCAACTTCAAACAAGGCTAGACCAGTGCCTACCTGAACCATATCACTGAGCAAGTCCACATTCTTGAAGACTGTCAGCCAAAACTCAGGGATTCCTTTAGGGTCTTCTTTTTCTTCATCTTTTTTTTCTTCTTCGAGCTTAGCTTTCTCTTTCATTTCCTCCTTGAGAAAATAAAAATATTGGGCTTCCTTAATTTTAAGAGTATCCGTAAGGTTCATAATTTCTTTGTGGATACCAGTACAATTAAGTGTCATGTGGATGCTTTAAGCAACCATTAAGAATTAGCATCATTATTAATATTACTGATAACAAGCAATCGTGACAAACCTGTTTATAAAACTTCAGCTTACTGAATCTTGTTTCATGATAAAGCTTGAGATATTAAGAAGAGCCAATTAAGATACTCACTGAAATTTCTTCATCAGCATCTGCTTTCCATTCACATTCTTCTTCTGTAGGTTCATAAATGGCATTGATGATTTCACTTCGCTGGAAGATTAAAACAAGGATATTTTCAAATTTCC
Source organism: Aegithalos caudatus (assembly GCA_013389925.1). Classification (NCBI taxonomy): domain Eukaryota; kingdom Metazoa; phylum Chordata; class Aves; order Passeriformes; family Aegithalidae; genus Aegithalos; species Aegithalos caudatus. The sequence goes on from WEIU01014025.1 coordinate 440,162, forward strand.
TAGTCATTGCAATCAGCAATGCCCTAACCAATAAATTCCTAACCCTAAATTAGACAGCTAGTAATACATTAACTACTTAACAAAACCTTTTCTTCTGGCTCTCTAAGATAGATTTGGCAGTTAGGAGGTTCTCAACACACTAAAATAAAACACCCAGAAAATAAGGCCCCAGAAAAGTTACAGTATCATCTGACATCTGCTCAATTAAATGAGGTCTGATATACTGAAGTCATTTTGATAACTATGGAACGAACTTAACTTTTTGCTCTCTTAATCCTAGTTGACATTCACTTGGATGGCAAAATTGTATCAAATGAATTGAAGGTGCACATATAAGACCAAAGTAATTCAGAACATGAGTAAGTTTCCTGGTTTTTACATTCCCTTGCATTTTAGATGAAGCTTTAAAGTACAGACCAGAGTAGCATTAAAATACCTTGTCAAATAAGGGCTGATAGAGAGCAGCATACTTTCTTTCCAGCTCATGAACTTCCTCATAGAACTTTGCTTCTATCTGTGCGCACTGAACTTGAAGGTTCTTGAGAGCATTCACACGTCTTTTAACAACTTTAGGCAAGCTGAAAAATTCAGTGACAGAACTGTTACTAACACTGCATTTTAAGCACATATTGATCTCCCCTTAACCAGACCCCTTGGAAGTTAACCAACTTGTACCACAACACATCTTACGCTCTATTTTAGGCTTTACCAAGTTTAACTAAAAACTGCAACCGATTTCACCAATGAGACTGAAATCCTTAGCACAAGCTCTTAAACTAAGGCTCAACCACAGAATACTAGTTCTAAAACCAGAGTACTCTAAACACCTGGGTAAATCATGAGAGAAGCCTATGAAATAAATCTTCATTCTAAAAACAAATTCTACATTTTCAATGAGTAACAAAATAAAATCATAGTAAAGAATACAACTAAGAATGATCTCACCATTAATTTGCTTGGTTTTATGAAAAAGTTCAAGACAGTTATTTTTTGCTACGAAATTTAATCTTCAAAATTTGCTGCTTTGTTTCACTGAGTGCAGCAGCTTGTAGCACTGTCTTCCAACACAGTCTGACCCAAAGTGAGCCAGGACTGGTGTGCTAAATGAGCCACTGTATTACAAATGTGTAAAAGGGAAAGCAATTACTGCATGTCTCAAATGCAGATCAACTAAGGAAAATTTTGGCAAGAATTTATAGCAAGTTTGGATACATGAGAAAACCACATGAAGTATTGTTAATAGCATTCCTGTATCAGCAAATGGTTACAGTCTAAGCATAAAATGACTGTATTAGAGACACCAGGCCTCCAAGTATCTGTCTATAATTTAAATAACTGATGTTTCATGACCAAGGCAAAGCTACAAAAGAGATTCCAAGGAGTGGGAAAGTATCCTAAGAAGCATGCCATACTGTAACTGCAGTGGAAAACAGCAGCCACTGTTAAGTATTAGCATTCTTTTCTTCATGAAACCTCAAATGAAAACTCTTCAGTTCTGAAATGCACTACAGACTGTATTAATTTTTCTGCTATCTGAGTAGCACAGTGGTACCACCACAAATGCCATAGACAACACTGTTCAGAAAACCAAAGAACTATTTTAACGCTCTGTTCATACTAAACAAATGTTGTACCTTTCTACATATCCTGCAGATGTTCCTACCAGACCATCAAGTCTTTCCTGAAGAGCTGCAAGAATCTGAGGATTTTGCATCATCTGCACAGTCAACTGCCGAGCTAAATTAAAAAAGAAAATTATGTAAGCACAAAGTGCATCTTTTGGACCAATCTTGAAAGAAAGAATTGTTCATAAAAAAGGGAAAATTAAGACAAGCAAGAACTACAGATGCAGAAGAACTGTTTAAAACTGTGTCAAGTTTCCCTGCTACCAAAACATGTTTCTGATTTATAACATCCAATTTCCTACAGTATAATATCCCCTCTAATTCTCACCTGTAATAGCTGGGAAATCACCAAAAATACATATTATTCATCTCTAAGTTCTTGTGGGACACCTGAATACTTCCCATTTAATTACTGTATGTACTTAATTACTTCAGCTAATGAATGTGTTCCCCCACATTTTGCAATCCAGATTTGAAAATACTTCTTCCAATAGATTAGCAAAGCCTAACACCTTGAGCAAAATGTTCTACTTTATTGTTATTATTCTGTTCAAGCAAACACGTAACATGCAGAGATCATTAGTTATTTCTCTTTTGGCTAATTGCTCTTTAGATTCCATCTGTTCCCCCACACTTTAAATATAAAGCATAAGAAAGACTTTTCAGCACTGACAAAACAAGTATTTTGATATGTGCTTATGTTTTTTTGTTGAGGGGGGAATAAAAAAAGATTTATTAATTTCAAGAGTGGTAACAGTAAGCATGATTTGTTCTGTTCACTGTCAATTCAGCAGCAAATTACTAAACAATTAATCAAAAAGATACACACACACAGATACATACATGCATGTTAATTTTTTTATACCCAAAGCTTTACATTTGTGAAGTTTTTAACTGCTTGCAGTTTTGAAATAATCCAGTCACATATCCACAACAATCCTGTCTTTTCCAATTATACAGGTGGCCAGCACTGCCTGAACCTGGCATTAACAACTAAAATGAGTAACTGCAGGCAACTAATAAAAATCACAAAATTTGAAAAAAAGTCCTTGTTTCAGAACTTAAATACAATTGTACATCTGAAATTGTTTTACCATTTCCTATTATTTTTGGAGTAAAATATTTTTAACACGCTAACCAGAAAGCATATATGCTTAGAGATTTAGAAACTCTTGGTTTCAACATTACCTTTGCTGTTGCCATCTTCACCAGTTTCTTCTTCTTCTACTTCTTCAACGTCTTCCATATCCTGCTGATCAAGTTCAGACTGTTCTTTGCTATTAGAAATATTCAATAACAGGATCAACAAGTTAATTTTATAAAATACTACAATGAGCTTAGCTCCAACTAGAGATTATGTGGGTAGAAACAAACTGTTGCATCTTTTGATCTATGACAAACAAGTCTTAATAGCCAAACAAAGCCAAATTTGTCTTCACAGCAGTTTCACATTTGACAATCCTGGAACAGTTTAAAGAATTAGCAACTTTCCAGAGCTACAAAGTTTCATTTTGTAAAAAGGACCTTCAATCTCCTGTTCTTATCAGCCAGTCAAAGCCTCCTTCTGCTCCACGTATCTTCCTCAAGATGTGCAGGCCTTGAGAACTGTGGGTAGGCTCAGCTAAAACTGTACTTCAAATGCCACAAAATAAGAGCACTCAAAGTATAGGAAAAACCCTATAGTGAAACAATAGGAATGGGCAATACCATCCTGTTTTACCCCTCCAGAATTCCAACTAACATAGGAAGTTGATTCATGCCTTCTTCCACTTTTATACTTACAATTAAGATCACAAACCCATTTATCGTGAGCAACATAAGCTTTGTTCCACATGCCATAAACCTCAGGTCTTGTCACAGTGCTCAAGGTCAGGACCCAGACCCTGCCTATGCAGCATCTGGAGAGCCCAGCCATGTCAAGTACAGCACAGGACACACTCAGAGCCTCAGTAACATACAGATTTTACTTACTTGTCTATGTCTGCCATTCTGATAGATTTCAAACACTAGAGGAAAAAGAAAAAAAAACAAAAAACAACACATAAGAACAGCAGCACTAGACTTCAGTTACAAACTTTATAATCACATGCTGTAACACTTAAAGAAACACAAACCATGTCAGCTTTATGAAACATGATAAATACATACTACAGTTTGAAGAGTGGCACATCTCCCTCGAGCATTTTGAGTTCTCAGTCTAAAACATACAGAAATATTGAAAAACTTTTTTCTGGTTTAGAACCTCTAGATCTACTCACATAAATTGAAGTACCAAGTACCAGGAAAACACCATGTTGAGTTTTGGATCTTAGGACTGTAGTAATATCACTGACTGAAAATTAGTTTTAAATATAAAACTGGAATATAACCTAAGAAAAACTGAAGCAAAAAGGGTACTGGTAACTGCTTACTCATTTCCAGCATGTGACTGCAGACAGAGAATACTTACAGCTAAGTAAATTCAGGAATGAAGATGCCTTTTTGTGGCTTTAGTTTTTATCTCAACTTTACAAAACCAATCCAAGTAGTTGCTCAGATTATCCATAATTTTGCAATATTTTACCAAAAAAAAAAAAAAAAAAAATCGATGCCAGGTACCAGGCTATTTAACATGAATAATTCTCATGTCCTGAATGATCACAGAATTCTTAAATAACTCAGTATAATCATATACATATTCCATACACAGTAAATAGAAACATTTAATATTGGGACTATTGCAAATCTTGCATACCATGAAGAGCCTATGTTCTCAAACATACTACAAAATGAGTAACATTTTCTACCTGTAAAAGAATACTTGGGAGTCTAGTCTCCAAAATTATGTTTTAGGTAACTTGAAGTCTAAGACAACACCGTGCACAAGAAATATTCTTGATTCATTTTATTCAGATCACATTTGCTTGTCTTGTAATTTCAATATTACATATGTAACAATTCCCTAAAACAATTCCAAAGACTCTCCTTTGAGTATCATTCTCAAAGATAGCACGGACTGAAGACCTACAGAAACTGAAAGCACCCTACAATTACAACTTTCACATACAGGTCCCTGTTTTACTTGAGCAATGTAACAATTAACATTTTTGATGTACACAATGCTGTATCTATGACAAATATACAACCTTTTCCTTGCACACTTCCTCTCAACTTGTTTTTAATGCAGGGCCATTTCAAGGAGACTGATAGTATTGCTGTGCAAAAAAACACAAGATGCACAGCTCACCTGCCTTTCACACATTTTTCTGCAAATGTGACACAGTGGTGCTCCTTGCAGAGACAAACGTTTCCTTTCTCTGTTCTCCCTATCAAAAAAGCTTCAATTTCCATAAAAAAGGTGGTTCTTTCAACAAAGGTGTGACCAGTGGCAGCTCAAGTCTCTCCAAGTCAGTGGGCTAGATGAAATAGCAGCTGAAACACCTTAGAGGTTTTCTGAAACACACCAACTTCCAGTTCATTTAAACATTTTTGGTTTTTTTCCTAAATGAAGACAAGATTGGCTGTGAACAAATGATGCCTAAAAACTTTAAGAAGCATCCAGCCCATCTCCAATAAGGACCATTAGCTAATACCTTGGAAAAAAGCAATGACATGGTAAGAACTTCCCCAGAAACACTTCCAGCTTTCAATTACATTCAGAAAAAACACTGGCTCAGAAGTGCAGGCATTTGATAATGTCATAACAAATTTTTATTTGAGAAGCTAGTCCTCCTTTTCCCCAAAACCATGCAGTTAAGCTGATGATATTAAAGTTTTTGAGTTGCAATATTCAGCACAGATCTATGGTTTTTCTACACCACGCAACTGTGTAGCAGAGGAAATTTCGCCGGGAGTCTTGTGTTACTGAATTCATCACTGGGCTCTTGGTCTCACCTCTGAACAATTACTTGCCAAAACACACTTTCATCCATCCTTTTGCTGTTCATCCTCTAAGATCACTTCTGACCATGCTTAAGGCATTCACCTCACTACAGCACCCTGTGGGACTCCAGCATCTGCCTCTCTCTTCTGCTTGCAATGGGCAGTTTTCACCCTCTGCTTCTGGCTCTTCAACAATCCATGCAAGCACTGTGTTTTCAAATTATGGCCCAGTTTACTCAAAGACTTTGAATAACATTCTTCAAAGATTTTTTTGAAATTAAAATAGATTATATTAAAATTAAAATAGCTGTATCAAGCAGCTGTCAACTTCTGAGCCTCCCTCTAGTGTTTCTCTCTCATCCAATTTTTCCTATTCTCCTTGCAGCGGTCTTTTTCATGTCCCATCCTTTAATCTTCCCTCCGCTTTTTACACAACTCAGTATCAGAATGTACACAGTTGGAAGAGCTGTTCTGCAAACTGTGGAGATACTAGTGTCTGTCGTGACAATTTACTGCCAGCTCTAGACAACTGCTCTGGAGTAAGGAGACTACAAGGCACTGCCAAGAAAACTACGCTGGCAGACATTTAGGCTAATCTGTGCAACCCACTAGCATGGAAGAGATGTAGCTGCATCACATTTTGTTTACTGTCATTTACTTAAAGAACCATAAGCTTCTATGCAAACACAGCTCTACTAGCTAAAAAAACCCAAACAGAAACAAAAACACTGCAGAAAAGCACTGAGAAAATGCGTTCCTTAAGAGCACACAACCTCCACTGTCTCTGTGCAATGCCCAGCTCAAGGTCCTGGTCTAGTCTTCAGTTTCCAACACACTATATACCACAACCATTAACACTAGAACACATCACTGCAATACTTATTTTGCAGTATCTCCCCAACACTAAATATTTAAATATAGAATTTGTATTGCTCCATTTTCCATAAGACATGGCTGTCCTCCCAAGTTCATTCATAGGTACATTTAGGTCCATAAACAGCAGCTGCACCTTGGCACGTGAGCAACAAAACCACTAGCATCCCTCCCTGAAGTAATGCCTGGGAGATAGCAGTTCTCCAGTTGTCAATGCAGAATTATAACAAACCTGGATACATCTGATGTATTACTTCAAGCCTCAGTGTCTAGGTGATTGTTTTGGACTAAAACACTGCTTGGAATCTGGACCTCTCAACTGCATGAAGAGGATCATAAGCACAAATAAATAGTCAACATCCCTGTATAAAGCCAGCATGCAAAAAACCTTACTAGTAAAATATTTTATTTCCCTGTTACTTGAACAGCTACAGCCACTAACTGTTTGAATGCAGTAGACTGCCTTATGGTCAAATACAGAGGTGCCCACAGGCTTCACTTACAATGTTTTGCTGCTCTTTGTAAAAATATGCAGAAGAAAAGCAAGTTATCTTCTCAGGGCTTGAAAGAATGTGTAGGAAGTCCCTGCTACAAAAAGAAAGCTACAGTGCAAGTTTCCTAAAGGTTCAAATTTAAAACCTCTTTCATACAGGTGCCTTAAGCCTGCCTGCCACCACAAGAAAGCATGTTCTTTATCAAAATTGAAAGGTCAGAAGACTTAATCCGGAACCAGCTTACCCACAGTTTTGAGTGCATCCTGCAGAATTACTAATCCCTCCCTAAATTAGCAAAACCCCCTAAAACTTATCGAAATCATGTGACAATTTGCTATTTTCATTAGGTTTAAAGGACACTTGATCTTGTTAAACTGTCATGTTTTTCAAGAAATGGAGTTTGATACATGCAGAATGTTCATGTAGTTAGTCATTAGTGAGCTTTCACTTTTCAAGGGTTATCATTTCTTCACTAAGTGATTTTACATAACTGAAGAGAGAAACACAAACTAAGTGTTCAACATTTCCTAATCCTTCCTTTACCCACACAGAAACTAATCTGAATTTGCACAGAGGCACTAGCCATGTCACAGCTAGGACGCAGGCTTTGGTGAGAAGCCTTTTCTTTTCCAGATCAGCTTTACGTGTCCCAAGTAAGCACAGCACTATTAGATTACCCGGACATCCGCTCGCCCTCAGGAAGACAGGTCACAGCGAGGTGAACTACAAGTCTGCTGAGGCAGCAAGACATTCCTGAGACACAGTTCCTCCGGCAAAATAACAGCATTTTTGCACAAGCCCCAAGGCTGGCAGGCTGACAACACATCTCAACTGTTCAGGATCTCTGAGAATACCATGCCACAAACTGTATCCATACCTTCCCTTTCAGGAAACACCTCTTCCCCTTCTCTAGACAAATTGCTCACACAATTACCTTGGAACAGCAATTAAAAGAAATTTCTCAAGTTGTTCAAGAGTCACAAATGGGCTTTTCTGAGGCTATCAGACCCCAACTACAGCCAAGCCTCATTAAGTCACATTTTGCCCAAACTGATTTCCTCAGAAGTCAGTAAATGAGAGCACTACAAATACAAGTCAGCCTCTTCCTGTCCCTGGCAAGCCTTGGGCAACTGAAAGCAATACATTAACAGAACATACCTAAAACAAATGAGCCCTATGTGAGATTCAGGAGCTGCAACACAAGGTAACAAACTAAGTGGTGGACTAAGTCAGATGTCAGGGAAGAAAGAGGTCCAGCTGGAGGACAGCTAGTTGTACTTAAAAATCATCAGGATTAAGTCTGGTAAACTATTTGCAATGTGTGCAGAAACCAAAGGTGCCAAACAAATGACATCATACCAGCCAAGTTCAACTCTCACTAAGGACTGGGAAACTCAAAAACAATACATTCACTAGAAGTTACTTCTAACTGATGTTCTTGCCTAGAACTTGGAGGACAACTTGTAAGACTTCTCCTTACATAATCATCATTAAATACAGAAAAAAAATTAAAATAGTGTAGAGATCCATTTAAACACTCTTTGACTGCAGATGTTTAAAGTAATTGTCCAGGGTAGTTTGCTCAAAACCTCTGACAGAGGTTCATAACTTTAAAGAGCTCAGATGCTCTGCACAGTGATCATAAAGGCCTTTTCCAACCTAAACAATTCTGTGAGAACTGAGTGAACTGTTTAAAAAGTGTACAGTACATGGTATAGTTTCACACTTCAAATGTCTTGGTACTACAAAATTAACCCAAAAAATGCATCCCTCATTCCAAAACTTAGTAGACGCAACGGTAGCAATCACTGGGTAGGAAAATTGTTATGACTGAAAAGATCATACAGTTCACTAGTAACTAGAAGAACACTTAGCTCTTCTTCAAAAAGAAGTAATTGAATAATGCATTGGGTTAAAAACATCATTTTAAAAGGGAATAAAACAGAAGACCAAGTGTTTCCTTTACACTCCTGAGATCAAATTCAAGTATCCATTACGACTAGCATGAAAACTGGACATGAAACAAGGGGATATTGTATCTGTTATTACACTGAGGGGAGACCTCATCACTCTGTCCCACAACCCAAAAGGAGACTATAGCTGGGTGGGGAGTGGTCTCCTCCAGGTTAACAAGCGACAGGATAAAAGGAAATGGCCTCAAATTATGCCAGGGCACGTTTAGGTAACATATTAGGAAAACTTTCTTCACTGAAAAGGCTGCCAGGCATTGAAACAAGTAGCCTAAGAAAGTGCTGCAATCACCATCCCTAGAAGCCTCAAAAGATGTGGTACTTGGGGACCTGGTTAAGCAGTGAACACAGCAGTGCAGGGTTAACAGCTGGACTCAATATTAGAGGAGAGGCCTTTTTCAACCTAAACAATTCTATGTTTCTATGATTAACACGGCAGATAAACATGTTAAACAGACTATATAATTCATCTTAGGGGAAAAAAAAAAATATGCCTCCTTACCAAAGCTGAAGGTCCAAAAAAACCCAGTCAATCTCAATCAAATGAGCAGAGTAGTGCAGTGCTAGAACATCAAGATACCATATCTATGTGATGAAAGACATTATCAGCCACTGAACTCTCCAGAGACAATTCCTTTATTAGTGTCTCAAAGTTATTCTGTTAACAAAAGATTTCTGTTAACGTAGGAACAAAAATTGACAAAATTTATTTAACTTTTCAAATCTAGAATAGGTAATTAAAACTGTCTGCCCGAATACAAGCACAGAAAAAAAGCAGGATGATATAATAAAGAACATAATACTAATACAAAAGCTATTAAGTTCTGCATAAAGAGACTAAGGAGCTAATGGTCAATGGAAGCAAGGAATCCAAATGCCTCAATACAGTAACAAGGAGGTGACACTGGACCCTGGCAGTAACTCAAATCCCCCAATTTTCACACAATTTACATCAACTCATCCATTATATGCAAAAGACTCGCGCAGTTAACAGCAGAAATGCTAACTGGCATGGCAGTATATGGGAACCTTTAGCAGAAGGTGAAGTAAGGTGTCCTGACAAAGCAGAAAAGGGTAGGAACTTTGGACAAGAAGCAGTGTTTCACGAAACACGCTCAGAACTTGTAGCTACGCGCATGAGCTTAAATATCCAAGATGGGAAGCACTCATATCACCACATGAGAGATACATTCCTTTCATAAAGGGAACACCCAGTTTCTCTTCTGAATGATCTTCAAGTCAGAGAAAGTAAACCCTGCTGGAAAAGCTTATTGTAGATCTTCCTTAGCTATGCATAACTCCATACCCCTTTCCTTTCATCAACATCTAAATGACAGTAAAGTTAAAAAATGTTCAAAGCACTACTTTGTACAGTGTTAGACCTTCAGCTGCATGAGTAACAGCAGGGTCAAGATACAGAGGCTGTCACAGGCAAGTACCTTTTATAACAATTCATGAAAAGGGTTAGGCAAGTTTGAAGTTACTGTGAAACTGTACTGCTACATCTTGTTTATGGTAATACAGCAAAATTCAGAATCTGGCTGTAGAGAACAACAAAACACTAAAGCATGATATTGCTCAAGCAAGTAACACAACACAATTGAAACTGCTCTCTCCCCTTCAAGTGGTATTTTTTGCACTCCCCAGTAACTCCTGAGGTAAAAGCATCAAGGCATTTGCCAATGCAACTATTTCACTAGTGCCTGCAGGCCTCTGCACAATACAAGTATACATGTTACAGCATGAACACGTTTTTCACATTTCAACTTAAAAGTGCTTTGCACTTGTATGAGAATGCCAGTTGATGGGAAAAAGTCAAATTCTGCAAAACAAAACAGAGGGATAATATATGTAAGTAATATTATTACTCAGCTATTAGTAACTACAGGACTTGTTCTCATTCACATGAAAACCCATTCTAAGCTTTCCCCTGAACTAATTTTTCAATCAGGAAATGAGGATTCAATCAAAAAATACTGAACTCTCCTCTTTGTAGTATTTTTACTGCATTTTAGATAGTGCCTGTTTACTCATTCCACAGAAAAGAGCCTCCATACTGAGAAGGAGATGGACTACAAAATTCCAAATTAAAATCAGGACTAAATTATACCTGCATGCTTGTCTATGCTACTGACCTGAGCTCCCTGATCACCTTCTAAAAATAGGGTAATTAGCACGCAATGTTGCCTTTGTTCTGAATGCCAAGATTCTGTAGCAGAAAACCTAACTATTTCTACTTAGAACAATCTTTCATTATTAAAAAAAGTAACAAGTTTAAATCCAAACTTAGTAAAAATTAAGGATTTTTTTAAAAACAAACTACTCAGTACAGCTTTTTATAGTTTTACTTTTCATCATGGATAATAGGGAAAACAGCAGCCATACTAGAAGGTTAAAATCAAAGTCTTTATGTATAAAGAAATTTTCTAGGACAGTATTTCTCAATACAGTTCGTGGTGGTACAGGTATTCAGTTTGTTAAAAAGTGGCAAAGTAATAAAAGAATAATTGTGTTTTAACAAAGTCCTTCAGGTAGCAGGATGCACTCTAACAGCTAAAAAAAAAAAAAGTGTGCATGCCACAACATCAAACAATGGGAAAGAAAGCATTAATTGGCTGCCTAGATTGCCACATAATCAAACACAACCATATCAGCAATTATGCTGCTATCTGCAAAACTCACACGCTGCAGTGCTAAAGTTTTTTATCCAATTTGACTTAAAAATCATCTAAGCATCCTTATGGGAAAAGAAAGTTAAAAAACACTAAAAAACTATGTGCAGGTTTCAGAAGTGTGTTTTTTGCTAGAACATCTAATGAATGCCATTTTAAATTCATTCACTAACCAAGAAGCCACTGAAAATCCTAAAATGTATTTAGAACCTTCTTTGTTAGCTTCCATTCAGTATTTTTTCCATGGATGCCAGGCCACTACTAAACTACCAACTTTAAAACACCCAGTTTTCAACTACCAAGTTAGTGAGCAATAAATAAAAGGACACAATCACAACTTTAATACATTTTGGAGGCTGTTGGGATGAGATGTTACAACTGACAGTAAAGACCAACAGAAGAATGCCCATGGTTATGGTTTCAGCCAGTCACTTTCAAATGCAGGTGCAGTTAAAAAAGCAATTATAAACATGTAGTAGGGCTATAGGGAACTGGAACCATGGAACTTGTGCACTGTTTACAAAGTCACCTTCAGAAATACTCTCTTGTGAATTTCACAGAATCTTGCCTTTGGCACCAATATAGAAGTATGTGATACCTCCAAAACACTGAAGATAATGGTAAAAGAATCAAGAGGCTGTGTTATGAAGATCTCACCAGTTCAGACATAGCAAGCATGTTTCTGATAAAGCCACCTTGAACACACAAGAAACAGCATAAAGCACTATAGCAGCTCATACTTAAACATTCAAAGATGAGCAATTGCCAAAACTGTAGTATCACAGACTAACAACTGCCTAAAAGGGTGACCCAGGTGAGGCAAAATAAATAGTACTGAAATCTAAAGTTACAAATGAAAAGATGCAATTCCAACTACTTTAGAGGTCAAAAACCTGTTATGTAAAAACATATATAATGACATGCAGCCCACTGAAGACTTCTAGTCAACGTGCAGAAGTAGCAAGATCTGAAATGAATGCAACTAAAACAACAATACAAAATATGATCATTGCACACTTCAGTGATGTATCCTTAATGAAAATGCTGCATTCACTGCTCAACACTGAAGAGAGGGACTAGCTCAGTTAAGGACCTAGCAACATGAACACCTGAACAGGAGAAGCACTTCATATTTTATATTAATAGCATTTGAGAGGAGAGCAACAAGAAACAACACAAAAATACGTACATTAACAAGAAGTTCAAAAAGAACTGATTCAAACTTGGTTTCATTATAAACAATTTTTTTCATGTACCCTCCCTGTGGTTCCTCAACTTGACTTTTCAATGCCTGTCAGGTTTTTAACTAGGGCCTGAACTAAACCAAAACTTTCCCTCATGAGTAAGTCTTCTCACAAGAAATCTGAAAGAATTGCTTCTCCTTCCTTTAAAACACTGCATGTTAAACAATACCTAAACAAAGTAGTGGGTTGAACCAATCATAGTCTAGATGGTCAGAAAAGATAAGAAGCATTTATGTTTCTAACCTGGGTCTTAGAAGGCTGGGGGTTTGTCCATTCCAGATTTCAGGCACCCACTTCATCAAATCTCTTAACATGAATCTCTAACACTTGGCTAATTCTACTATCTCTCATGTTTTCAGTGAAGGTTTCTTCATTGTTTGTTATTTTGGTGGTGGTAGAGATAGTTTTTAAAAGAATAAATGTAAAATTGTCAGCTGAATGCTTCGAAGCTACAGGTGCACCCAAATCCCACAGTATTTGTATCTAAAATTTGCTTTCACCTCTAGAACATAAAAACCTACCAAGGAAAAACTGGCAGTACTTTGTTCTGTAGTCCTCAAAGACCAGGGGAAACAGTTGATGTGCAAACTGTCTATTCATTATGGCAAGTTGAGATTTAAACTGAGACGTCACCATTACAAGTCATGTCTGTGTAGATGTACATTTCAGCACACAGTCCCCAAATGCATCTGTATTTTCCAGTACTGAAATCTGAACAGCTTTCCATCTAGGAAAGATCTGGAGTTTAACTTTTGACAAGTAGTTAAGATGCAGATAATGTCTTCATTTAAGCAGATGATGCAAATTCATTTAAAAGATTAACCTTTCAGGAAAATACAAGTTACTCCATATCTTACATTATTTCTATTTTTAAGTAATTCTAGAGCATCAAAGGTAAATTAGCAAACTCTTCTCTTTTTTTTCATGCAACTGAAGCTTTAATCTGCAGTAAGTGAAGTCTTCCTGAAAACTTAAGGTCAGAAGTTATGACTAAATACACAAGGCCACATTAGGATTAGGATTCTTCCTTCTGCATTAACTGTGCTGATTCAGAAAATAATAGAATCATTTTGTGCAGGAAGCCTTCAAACGTTGCTTCTAAATAGCTTATTTTTCAGAAGGTCATCAAATGCATCCCCAAGCTGATGCCTTCTGGGCATGTCTGGTTCTCTAGACAAATACATTATGACACCAGACCTACTCTCCAGATTAACAACGTTGGGTGATGAGGAAATGCACTAACCTCTGAGCTGAGAGAGAATCAGCTAGATTGAATTAGCTTTAATTATAATCACTTCTGAACGCTAAGTAATTTGGGAATGAAAACTGACCTATAAGCATTAAACCCATCATCACAACCCTTCCTCAGATTAAACACATACAATGAAGTTCCACTCTATTATTTACTAGCAACTTCCCTAAGGAGAAGCTCGATGGAATGCAGTTGCCCAGACCAGTTGAGAAGACTCCTCAGCTGTACTAAAATAAAAGCAGCATTAAAAAGTCTGGTTTCTGTCTGCAAAGTTCTGTCCTCTGTATAAATGGATATTAGTACCTCACAAATACCAAAGCACTCCCAGCTCAGGGAAAATCACAGAGCTGAAGACACTGAAGGTATATGAAGAAGAACAAACAGGCATTGAAAGAACACCTGCATCTCCATTTTCTGTAACCTGTCCAATTCTTGCAGTTTCCTTTAGAATCAGATCCTTAGTTAGAAATATGCCATGTTTGCAGCTGTTTCACAAGAACCTGAAGATGAACTGCATTACAACTACATGAGCAAAAAGGTGAAGATACCAGAGTCAAGTTCATTACACCTGTTGTTCTACTGGAATAAACTGGCTTTCACCAAAGGATTGAACCAAAATTCAGAATAAAAGATTCTTGTCCTATTCTCCCCTAAGATTTTTCACAATTGAAATTAATATCCTCAAGCTATTTTACTCCCTGAAGGAGTACAACTTCTGCCTTGATGAGTCAAGCTCTTCATGTTACATTTAACTTTTAGGAGCCTAGTGAATAAACAGATTTTTATCAAATGTACAGGGTAAGCCAAAGTTTCCTCAGAGACATGGATTCTGTATCAGAGGACATGGCCTGGAAGATCCAGGTCTCACTCAGGGTTGTGAAAACCCTGTTAACAAAGGTTCATAACACCATGCCCACAGCACCCTGGTTTCAGTTTCACTTGTGCACACATGCTCAAAGCTAACAAAAAACCCACACCAGTCCTTTCCAGGGCGCTCAGTAAGCAGGTCACCATAACAAGTCCCCCAGCTGCTTACAGAAATAGTTTCTGAGAGAGGCAGGGGCCAGATGATGCACAAGGATGGTGGAAGCATTACAGTGTATATGTAAACAGACAGTGCTGCAGCAGATCTGGCACTTTGGGCACTTCTTGCAACACTGGGCTGGCAGCACAGATGCAGCACAGTACTTCTGCGTGCTTCCAACACTCACTTCCTAGTCTTGTCAAAGCCAGGAGCTCTGAAAAACACCAATCTACCACCTGTGAACAGGACCAACACTCTACAATACTCTGTCCTCAGAAACCAACATGATGTCCAAGACTTGTCACAAAGCACTGAAGAAGTGGGGGGCAATAAGACTGCTAACATGTATCACTCTCACAGGACTAAGTGGGACACACACACACAAGCTCAGGTGACAGTGGCCGGTTCTAAGCACTTGCAATCAATGTTTCAGGTACGCAAACCTGAGAGGCCTCAACTTTTGTCTGGTACAGAAGCATTCGAGCCACTTAAATTTCCATGTATGTACATTTTAACAGCTATCTTCTCCTAAGGATTAATATAATTTCTCGGTTTACAAGAGACTGGAAACCACTCAGCCTGCTTCAATCAAAGTACAGTGCTTCTCTAATTCCTTAAAGAGTACCACTGTAAAATGGGCACAGCAGGAAGGCTGCTAAAAAACTACTAACATTTTTGTCAACGACTACCTTCAGCAGTTCACAGCTTTAGGCCTTAACTCTTCTCTCAAGTTTCATTTCATTACTGTAATTGAAATTATCAGGCACTATCTCCTGCCTGATTAATGTAGGATCTACCAGCAGATGTTAAAATCCCGAGAGGGGCCGAGCAGAGGAAAGTATTTGTCATAGCTTACAGACACTGTGCCCACTTCTCTTACCTCCACAAATGAGTTAGGACATTAAATGTTAAGTGTATCTCAACAGGGCTTCAAACATATACCTAACCGCAGTGAGCCTGGAAGGTGTTGCTGTATACTATACCAGTTGCTTAAAAAAAGGTTAATGTTTTTTCTGCAAGCAAATGAGGTAAGTTTTTTTTTATTCAGTATCGAAGGCCTTACAAGTATTGTCAGTGTGAGGTCCCTAAACATTCAATACGGAACAGAGACAGGATGTTTTATACGTATATACATCTAGGCGAATGCTGAACACAAGATAATACTGCTGCTTGTAGTTACTAAATCTTCCAGGTAGTTCCGCAGCCTTCCTTGGGGACACTAATTTGGGAGATACCAGCTAACAGGCACCCGGAGAAGCGACATGTTGAACTCCCGGCCACCACTTTACCCTGAAGCAGGACGCGGGAGCTGCCCGTCCCCTGGCTGAATCTCTGGGTCCCCCTGCCAGCAGCACAGCACAACACACCCGCGCCGCGGCTCCGCACGGGAGCGGGAACAAGGCGCGGGAGGCGGCACAAGGCCACGGCGCGCTGCCATTCGCCGCCCCCCGCTCCGCCATGTGCGCACAAACCGCG
>WEIU01014025.1:457338-472225 GCA_013389925.1 Aegithalos caudatus
CCCGCCAGCAGCCCCGGAGGGTGCGGCCCCGGCAGGAGCGCGGCGAGGGCAGAGCCGCTCTCCAGCCGGGCTGGGATGTTGCCCCCACTGCTTCGGTGCTGCCTTAAACCCGAACTCGGGCGCTTCTGAAGGCATAAATAGAAGTTACTCGGGCAGGTAAACTCTGTTCAGGCGGGCCACAGGTGCCCCAAAACCGCAGTCAGTGCTAGCTTACTTGAAAGACCAAGCTGAGCACTGTGGTGTTTCATCAGAGTTTCGACCATTTCTGCCTTGGCTGGGGTGAACACCCAGAGGCAGAAACAGCTTCAACCCTCCCGTCTTGGCTTGCCGTACTTGTCTGCCAGAGACTTGGTTTCCTGCGAGTGCCTGTCATGCCTGATTTCGAGCTCCCAACGCAGCCATTCCTAAAACTGATTCCTTTCTAGGGCTTCTCTTCCATGCTCATGGCCTTGAGTAATAGCATGGAGCACACTTGTAGAAGACATCCGTGATCTACGCTAAACTTATGGAAATGTAAATGTCTTTGAGACTTCTAGCTCCCCTTGGCTGGAATGATCCCATGATTCCAAATATAATTAGGTGGGATGGCCAGACACGTGATGGCATAAGAACTGTTTGCTGAGAATATATTGCAAAATACCTAATGTGTATTCTTTGAAATTTACCAAATTCTTCCATCTACTTGTCTAAGCAATCTGCAGCCAAAATGTATCTATTTAAATAATGGAAATGACAACAGAAAGCAAAAGAAGAAGAAAAAGTGGTGTATCTGCCAAAAATCTGCAACACATTCTATTTTAAGAACAAGGAAACTATAAAGGATTCTATTCTGTATGGTACCACACCAGCTTTGTTCCAGTGTTTGGCGGTAAAACCTCGGCCCCCAAAAGCAGATGTCTGTGGCAAATAAATCCCATCTGCAAGACAGAAGTTTATGGAGAGAACTTGAGGATGCCCTCCTATTCTCCAGCACTCTGAAATTTTGAAGGTGGCCTTCTTTATATCATGCAATTTTAAATAGTTTGGAACCACAAAAGGAAAAAGAAGGATGCAGGACAAGGGTTGTGCAGCATAGTCCAAGTGATAGGGAGAAACAGAGATGGAGATGCCACATGATTCTAAAATTAAAATACCTGTACCTCTACTTGCAACCCTTTTAAAATTGTACTGGATACTAATGTCTTATTTATCCAAGGTGTCTGGTGCTTGGGAATATGATGAGGGCAGAGAAGGCATTTGGTAAAAATGAGCAGTCAATTGCTATTATTACTACAACAATTATGTGCCATTGCAGGCGTTCCCTTTATTCAATCAGCTAAAGTGGCAATCAATTGTAAACAAGTGATTCACAAGGCAGTGGCTCGCCTTGCTGCTTTCTGAGATCTACCAGCTCATGTCATGCCGAGCCCTGAGGTGACACCCAGTGACCCCTGTGAAGGGGTGCAGAGGAAATGAGACATGCAGAAGCCAGCGGTGTGAAGTAGAGAGCGTAAGGTAGTCAACAGCCACAGTTAAAGACTGGGCACAAGTCTAAGCATGTCTCACATGGAAATCTACCTCTATGTTAGAGGGAAATGTCTTTTCAACCAGAATTCGAAAATGTCTTTTGCGGTTTTGAATTAATCAAGTAAGTCAGCCCGTTCTCATGAGACAAAATAAAACCTAAGCCATGAACCAAGGGCTTTTTAGCAGTTTTTGAAGAACAACAATTATGGCAACATTTTTCAATAAGAAGCAGATTCTGTGAAAAGCTAGAAAGGGACAAGTGACAGGATAGCAGGACACAGCTCCTGCTTCCACATGGCTCCTGCCATCACAGATGTGTGGAAAGAGGAAAAGACAAACTTAGTTCTTACCTGAGTTGTATGTACATACAAACTTTATAGTTTGAGTTGTTTTGCTGTCAAATCATTCAGCTTATCCTGACATTTACATGGTCATGAAAATTATATAAAGGAACTTCAGTTAAACTTGAGTTTTAATGGCTGATACCTTTTTCTTTGCTTTTTGTGTGTTTTCCAGAGAAAACTCTGTAACTTTTACTTTCAGACTGTCTGGATAGTTGAAGTACTGCCTTGGAAGTGCACAGAACATCAAACTAGTGCCATTTTTTAAATAATGGGAATAAAATCACCTGAGAATACCTTAGATATTGACAGAGATATATTTTCCTTGCGAATGTGTTTTTGTGGGTTTTTTTTTTAATATTTCATCTTGAAGCTTTTTAAAAAGACTCAGAATGTGTGTAAGAAACATTCAAGTGTGGTCACTGAGTGCACAGAGACACACTGTTTTCTCCTGGCTGGGACAAAGACCCATGATAAGAGACACTAGGAGAGCTGCCCTATGGCATAGAAGCTGGGATATGTCTTCTGGGGACAGCGACTTGAGGTCAAATTGCTGCTCCAAATCAGCAGAAGAAGAGTTTGAATCAGGTCCCTCACGTGCTAGTTGAGTGTCTTACACACGGAGCTGTGCAATACCAGGGAATCTGACCTCTCCCACAGTGCCTAACACTTACCAGGAATGTTCCTTTCTGCATCCTGCCCCCCAGAGCTTGCATCACTGACTCAGTCGTTGCCTGTGGAGGGGGGCTCAAGCAGAGGCTGTCTCCAGAAGCCTGGGGAGCACTCAGGGACCAGGCACAGCTCTGGGTTTGTACGTGGAAGGCCCTGAAGAAGGTCAAGCACTGATGCTGTTGCAGGAGGCTAAACCAGTATTTCTGTAACAGCCTGTTGCAACAGATAAGTTTGGCATTGAGATCCAGGCTCAATCTTGCTAAGCACAGCATCCAGCGTGCTTGTGTTGCATTCAGGCTACAGCCAAGCTAAAGCAGAAGTGCCTTAGCTTAGAAAAATGTGTTGGTCATGTAGCTTAGTATTCTTACTTCTGATCAAGAACTTGACTTTGGCAGGTGATTCATTTAATGTAAAAGATGTTTTCATTCTCTTTTGTACTAGAAAAATGCTGAAGGTCCTTAGTATGAACCTGGATGTGGTTATCTGAACACCTAGACACCCCATTCAGACTACTAGGCATGGGTTTGGCACCACATGAAGGCTCAGTTTTACAGGATTCATATCCTGCTCAGCACTGCAAACCTGCAATGTACAAAAAGCTATGACTACACATTCTCTTCTGATCATGGCTGATTGCAGAACAGCTCACCCTGTTTTCCAAAGGACCAATTGCCCACGGTTACCCCTCTCCTGAAATCTGTTGGCAGATGTGAGCATTGAGTTACAGCAGTGGGTGATGTGAGCACTCGTTGTCTACTTGTGTCTCTGGTAGCTGGCTGAACTACAATCACCATGGAAGTTATCATCAGTCACTGGAAATGAGAACACTCACTGAACTATTTACAGAGCAAAAAGTCCAAGAGTCACAAAGAGATGCCTTTTCCTCAGTACAATTTCAAACAGCACTGAAACCCTGTGAGGAACTACCAGGTTTATCAGTACACAGTAAAAACAGAGAATCCAGAGTGTTTCTTTAAAAAAGACTAGATTACTTTCTTGTGGCTAAAAGCAATTCTTTCAACTCTTACTGGATGATTATTCCAAATTACATGGCTAGACAATGAATGACACAGCACAGAGCTGGTTCGTTTTTTCCGTGTATTGTTTATTTTTGAGGAGCTACTTGTTTTGTAAAGGAAAACACATCATCCCAGAAAGCAAGTCATAGTTTAGAAACAGTGCCACAGGCAGCATAGAAAGTTCTGCTGAACTAACACATGGCAAATCATGCAAATCCCCCTACAGAGCTGAATGAACAGCTCTCATAGGTTTTTGGTTTGCACTTCTGCTTTTGTGAAATGAGTGCAAATTTTTCTCTGGGAACACAGGGGTAGCAGCAACCTAAAGAAATACAGTGTGTGTAACCTTTGACATACTGTAATAAAAGACAAAAATTACATAGTTTGAAAAAAAATTGAAATGCTGAAATAAGACTATACAGTTTTTGATACAATAAACATTTAACATCTTTAATTTTTCACTGTTTTTACTTTCCAGGACTAAATCATGACTCTTCCTTACATTAGAGGGATTGTTCATAGATACAGAAGGCAGAAATGAAAACTAACCAAAAAAAAAAAAAAAAAAACACACACACACACAAAAAAACAAAAAAAAAAACCAAAAAAAAAACAAACAAAAAAAAACCAAAAAAAAAAACAACAACCACCTAGAGGAGAGATAGACAAAATAGGGATATGGTGTGTAGTGATAAACCGGGGCAAAAAAAGTAAATAATTCAAGTGTATTAAAAACAATGAAGAAATGTATGTACAGTTATTTTAGAGGTGGTACAGAAATTAAAATCTCCAGTATGGCACACTTGCTGTTTTTAGGGTCATTGCTGGGGGCTAGGACTCACTGCACATTTGGCTTTTTTTAAATATTGTACTTACTGTGAAATTATTTTATTGGTAAAAAATCAACAGTGCTAACTGAAATGTCACTGTAGAATAGACTTTTAAAGGAATCTGTATGTGAAAACTAATGAATTATTAAATCATTACATCAGAAAAAAACTTTTTATAATATATGTAAATTAGTTAAGTAATAAGAGGAAAAGAAGCTGTATCTCTTGTAGTGCCTGTGATTGCTGCTAATGCACTCAGTATCTAACACTAATGTATCTAACACTAACAGTAAATATGTCCAGAGGGGTTCTTGTTTCTACTACTATTGGTCACTTCACTTGATAAAATAATGGCCGTGAAAATGGATAGTTATAGTCGAGGTGTTTGCTTTGGTCTCATAAGGATGGAAGTAATATACTGTTTAAAGGGTGTCCAATACCTTATACATAAAAGGAGCAAGCTCACTCCCTTAAATTACTCTGGTTCTTCTTCAGGTTTAATGGTTTGGAGTTGGATTTGATTTGGTTTGTTTTTTTCACAGTAAGAGAGTATTCGAGCCATGCCAGAACTCTCTGTTGTTGTTAAAGTGCCCACAGTAGCACCCCTGGATATATATTCAGCCTCACAGTGAGGCAGAAAGTAGTTTGGAGCCATATGAAAAAAAAATAGTGTCAAAAATAAGGGGGAAAAAAAACAATAACCTGTTCTTGTGAGCAGAATTCCCTCCCTGCTTTTTCCCCTCTAAAAAAATCACAGATGGAGCAATTACAAACATTTGATTCAAATCATCTTCAATTGTTTCATTTTATTCTTACTATGTCACTATCTCTTTATTAGTGTTAATTCCAATGTTTGCAATTAAAAATCATAAGAAATCAAATCTTACATTTTATAATTTAAAGATATTAAAATGAAATGTTGACAATTTTAGCACTTTTGTCCAATGCACACCTCAAGGTGAAACATTTGCTAAGATTAACCCTTTTTGGACAAGCAGTTTATTTTCAATAAATTGACAATTACCTATTTAATCTATGATCTTGACATTTAAAATAAAAATTCTCAGCAGCTCTAGTCAGAGTATGACCTGACACAGGAAAGTTACTTCCTTCCTCTCTTGTAGCCTGATTTCTCAGAACATGATGAACCTTCAATGAGCACAGACACAGACTCTACTTGCTTTTCTCAATGCCTTTTTCTAAATCTTTGTTTTCTTCAGCAACATGAGCAAAACTTTTTTTTTCTTTTTTTTTCTTTTTTTTTTTTTTTTTTCTGAAGGCAGGTGCCTTGGCACCACATAGCAGTACAGAATACAAGTGGAAAGAATTATACCTACTTCAGTCAGCAAAAGAATTAAGGGTGCCTCAAAATTACAGTTCAAAACACAGCACTTCAAGTAGATGACATTCAAAGGCTGATCAGCTGCATGGCAAAAGCTGCTGTAAGCATGTCGACATAGGGTCACGAACAAGCTTTATTAAGTAAATTTGTAAGAAATGGTGCATATTTAAAACTTTGTGTAAGGCTCATTTTTTCTCTTTGCTACTCTATTGCTTCCTCTGTAGCTTTGACTTGGAGCTAGAGCTGAGAGGAGTCAAAAGGAAAGGTAAGGATATTCTGCTGAAGATCTTTGAGTTTGGGTCAATGGCTGTAGTATCTGGCATACAGATTCTTAGGACAGTATGTCAGGGGCTGACACCAGCTCTGTCCCAGAGGGTGTCTGGAAGAGTTTGTACCAATGGGGTTCTCAGATGCTTAAATCCTGTTTACTGCAATAGCCAAAGCACACTTTTGATGGGAAGATTGTGCTGGATATTGATATTTCTCCGTGCCCCCATCTACCCACCTGAACTGGTTTCTAGGGAGGTTTGCTACTTGCTGGAGGCTTAATCTGGGACATTGTGGAGACACTGATGTGGCTTGCCTAGTCCTCAGAATATTGACCCCAGCTATGCTTCCAGGTGAACACCAAAGCTGCTACCAGGGAAGAAATAAAGTGTGTGGAATGTATCTACATGACTGTGGGTGAGAGCATGGAGGCCAAATGGGTTTGTTCTTGATCCTGCTGGTGAGGGGGAAGGGCTTGCTGTGGAGTGAATGAATCCTCTGGATCAACAAGTGGTTGTGCAACTCGTATCAATGAACAAGGATATTGTTTTAATGAGCCTGGGTTCTTTGTGAGGATCAAAGATCATTGCGGAAGAGATGGGATCCCACCACAGTAGGCAGACCAAAAACATTTTTGCCAACAGGCTGGCCAATGTGATAAACACATTTTGAAAATGGGAAAAATGGGAGAGGGAAAGGACAACCATAGTCAAGTGAGGAAGGGATGGGCTGGGCTGACAAGTAAAAGATATAGGGTGAGCAAGAGAGACCTTGAAACCAGCAGTGCAGGACTGAAGAGGACTTTGAGCATATGCACCCAAATAAGAAAGTGCTAAGATAACAACATTATAAGGGAAGGTCTTACACTTTTTGAGGTAAAAGGCCTGCTCAGGGATCTACTTAGATTAATCCCACAGGAGATGGGCCTGCAGAGAAAAGAGGTCCAGATGAGTTTACTAATTTTTTAAGGACCCCCTCCTCAAAGCTTAGGAGCAGTCCATCCTGATCTGCAGAAAGCCAAACAAAGGTGGCAGGAGTTCTTCATGGACAATGAGCTCCTGAAAAAACACTCATATAAAGGAAGCATCATCACAAGAGGTAGGAGTAGGGATAGGTAACCTGTGAGGAATATAGAGATGCTGTCTGAGCATGCAAGAATTGCATTAGAAAAGGCACAGCCTACCAGGACCTGAATCTGTTAAGGGACATGAAGGGCCACCAGAAGAGCTTCTACAAATATCTCAGCAGGAAGGGCTGTGTTTAACAGGACAAACAAATGACACAAAAATGGCCAAGATGCACAATGCCCCCTTTGCCTCAATTTGCACAGATAAGATTTGCCTTTGGGAGTTCCAGGTCCCTGAAAACAGGGTGAAAGTTTGGGCCCAACAGCCTCTTGGGTTTCCTCAGGTCTAGGGAGATGTTCCCCTCTGGTCTGCCCTGGTGAGATGTGTCTGTAGTGCTGAGTCCCATCCTGGGCTCTGCAGCAAGACATGGATATACATACCAGCTCTGGAAAAGAGCTGTCCTGATTAGGAGATTGGGGCATCTCTCCAATGAGAAAAGGCTGAAAGAGCTGAGACTGTTTAGTCTTGAGAAAGGAAGACTAAGGGCAATTTTATCAGTATTTATGAACACCTGCCTGGGGGTAATAAAGAAGACAGAGCCAGACTCTTCTCAGTGTTGCCCAGTGAAAAGACAGTGGGCAGCAGACACAAACTGAAATATGGTAAACTTCATTTAAACATATGAGATAACTTATTCACTCTGAGAGTGATATCTCATAATAAGTGTAGATAAGAACACCGCCCTAGACCTGAGGAAACCCAAGAGGCTGTTGAGCCCAAACTTTCACCCTGTCTTCAGGGACCTGGAAGTCCTGAAGGCAAATCTCATCTGTGCAAATTGAGGCAGAGGTAGCACAGGACACCAGTTTGAATCCTTGGAGATACTCAAACCCCAACTGAGTACAGCCCTCAGCAACCTGCTCTAGCTGTTCCTGCTTTGAGCAGGAGTTTAGACTAGATGACTATTCTGTGATTCTATGATATTTACATAAAAAGCTTGTTGACATTTGATGTTCAAGGACGTGTGGTGGAAAAGCTGCAAAAAAAAAAAAAAATCTCAGCTAAAGTTTTCATTATGAAAAAGTGCAATGTAATACCTTTAGTTTAAAACCACCAGAATTTGCCTAACATACACATGCCTAACATACACAGTGTTCACATGTAATCTAATTCTAAAATATCCATGAAGAAGGCAAATCAAAATTATTTGCTGTGGTTTGCATGACAGATTTGTATGGGGAAAGAAAGCATTCATGGGGAAGTGGAAGTTGGCTGCTATTAGGTCTCTTTCTAGAAAGCCACACTGAGTCCCAGTTATAAATATAGCATTTTTGTGTTCTGCAGGAGAGCAGACTGCTTCTACATCATTTGGCCTTATAATCTCTATGCATTTCAAATCATATCTGTAGCCTAATTTAGGCTGTTTTCTTATGAAATATACCAGTATTTAAAAGCTGGTGGTACTGCTAAAACTGCTTTGACTTTTTTGCTTGTCATTCTGTTTTGTTGCTTTGTTTTGATGCTTTTTCTTTTCATCTTTCTCTGTCTCCCACTGCAATAAGCAGACTTCGGGTTCTTAAGAACTCTGTGGTATTGCTACATCAGCTGAAAAAAAGATGCAGGGCAGATACTAGGCAGAAAAATAAAGGGAAGTTGCAAAGTATGAGAGAAGAGAAAAGGAGAGGAAGTTTGGTGAGTGAAGTAACCGAAACTTTTAAAAATAAGGTGGAATTAATCCCACCTGACTTCAGGTGTTCTCAACTTCAATATCTCCACTTTTCTGTGTTGCATTAATAATAGAGAAAGATAAGCCTCTGTACAGTATAATTCACCCAGTCTGTTTTAATTGTTGGAGGGTGGGAGGATTTATGCCCTAGAAATGCCTCTTTCTGTTTGTTGTCAATACAAGGACTAGAGGATGATCTCAAATATGTGTGTGCATTTAATGAATCCACATAAATTCTCTAGCACTGTTTTCAACACCTAAAGTGAAGAACAGAAAGCTGAACATTAGGAGCAGTCTGGGCAGCTTGTACTGCCAAAGTTGAATGCCCTAGAATATCTGGAACACAAATTGCACAGGATATTTATTTTGCAAGATTAATATTGTTTTTCCTTTCTGTTTTGCACAGTGGTCTCTGGGTCTGAAATGCAGAGGGTATACATACAGTCAGTAGCTTGTTTGGCTTGTGTTTAGATCTGTAAGCATAGCATCTCTGCTCATTTTCATCTGGCTCCCTGAGTCCCTTTTCTTCAGGTGCTCTAGAATTGCTCAGATGGTTGCAAAATTCCAGGTGTGGGCAGATATGCAATTATACAATGTGTTTCTCCTTTCCCTTAGAACAGCTTTGTTGTTTTGGTGCAGATGTGGTGTCTGTTGTCAAGATACCTTTTCTCATTAATTTGCTGCTCCAGGAAGCAACATATCTTAGTATTATTGCTGATGCCAGAAGGACAAGAAAGATGGTCAAGATTCCTGAAAGGTCTAGATGATAACCTAGAACTGCTATGTGTATGTGTCCCTTGGGTGAACAAATCTGCATTGAGCTAGAAATACCTGGTTATGAAGCAGCATTTAAGCCTGGGAAATTCATCCAAATGAGACATTATACAGGTAAAGAAGCAATCTGATGCAACAGTGAAGCTATGCAGAGAGAAAAGACAGAAAGCAGATTTTTTAATCCAAAACTGCATCTGTTACATAAACAACTTCTTGAAAAAACATCACTGTGGAATAGCTTTTTATTTTTTCAGCTCAAAAGGAATAATAAATGATAGATAAAGTAACAAGGAACTCAGAAGACATGGTAAAAAGAGCCTTTCTGACAAATCCTTTAAGGGATTCTGAAAAACTTTTCCCCATATGTCAAAGGCCAGGATCTCCAATTTCTTCTTAATAGCTGATCATCCAGTCATTTATTCACTTCTAGTACACAATGAAAAATAATATTACAACATAAATAATTTTAAGCATTAGCCATCACTGGAAATACCGACATAGTTAAAAAATATTCCCACCCTTTATTTAGGAATGGACAAGCATAATTACATTTTTTCTGTAAAAATCAGATGTCCTATGTAAATTCAACAATACACAATTAAATTTTTGACAAGTCTTCAGTAAATTCCAGAATTCAGAAATTTCTAAGGAAGACTTGTCTGATCACAAAGTGAATTGTACATTGGTGCCCTTGTGATTTCTCTACCAAAACAGTTTTATATTTCAGGTAACATATTGATTTTAAATTATCTGTAACTACTCAAGTAGTGGCATTTCACATATCAATATATTAGGTACCATAAAATACTAATGTAAGTATTTACTGCTATAGACTACTACATTTTATTATGCAGTCTATCAGTAAAGCATTTTTTTAAAATATTGTTTCCCATTAGATATTCAGACATGAATATATTTGTTAGAATGTCATGGTATTTAAAATACCTTACACATTACATAGCATTTTATAACATTAAAATGGAATTACTTGTATTAGAGGAATAGGAATACAATAATTAAGTAATTTGTAAATGGGATATAAATTCACAGGCAAGTAGTGCTCCAAATACTTATGAATGTCTAGCATGCTCAAAGCTCTAGTTTTTTAAATGGTAAAATATGAGTTGATGAAATACTGCTTTGCAAATCTATACTCTTGACAGTCAATGAACTGGAGGAACCCTGCTTCATTAAATTGATTGCTTACTCCAAAAATATCTCCATCTACAGCTATTCCTCCCAAATCCCATGAGGCAGACAGCAGCAGCCAGCCACCTGAATGCTTTTCAGTCTCACAAGATCTCATTAGATGCTGAGTATCCCAGCCAGGCTTCTGTTCCTGCTGCCCTCATTCCAATCAGTCTAATCCCAGTCCTACTGACTCCTTGTCCTGTGCCAAAACAGGCAGTACTGCTGTGCTGCCCTCTGAACTCAGCCCCTTGCTGGGCTCCTGTGTTACTCTTCATTCTGGATTGTGTGGCCTGCAGGCAGCCCAAGTCTCCTTCCTTGGCTCCCCTTGGTGCTGTACTGCAGCTCAGTGGAGTCTCTACTCCTGGCTCCTGGCTCCTAGAGTTTTAGCCTTTGGTTCCTGTAACCAATAACTGCAACTGATAATTGGTATCTAAAGTCTCACTAGCACTACTCCTATTTATTTCAATATTCCTACCAAGGAACTGAAAACATGTCCTAGGTGGTGACTGGGAAAGCAGGTACAGAAAGTGCAGCTGCATGGACCTGAGGGTTCTGTAAGGAAACATAAAAGTTTTTCAAACCATTAAAACAATAACTATTTTCTGTTTGAACTTTGGCACCTTAATAAAAGACACTTTCAACATAGCTAAAATGAAAGAACAGCTTCAAATGAAATAAGAATGTGTGGCCTCCTGAATTTTAATTCATTTGCTTCAGCTAATTAACTATTTGCCCTTTATGTATAAATATGCTCTTTACTCTCACTAGTTTACTTCCCACTGTGGGTTTGGGGGGTTTTGTTTGTTGTTTTTGTTCTGGGATATTTTTGGGTTGTTTTTTTTTTGCTGTCAGAGTGTTATGGAAAAAAAAAATTGAAGCAGATGCAGTGATAGGTGATTTGAGACCTAGTCTTCTTCATGCATTACTCAGCAACAAAAATAATGAAGTTGGTTTATAGTGTGCAAAATACTCACTTATTGCTTTGGACTTAGATGGATATTGTCAAGACCGGTTGAAGTGTTTGGATAAGAGTCCGCACACTGCAGGAAATCTGTGGAAAAAGGCAAGTATTTGAAGTCCTGCATAGCCATTGGAAAAGAATTAAAAATCCCCCAGGATTAAGCAGCAGGCAGGATATGCATCAGCAAAGAAGATAGCTACACATCTTTGCACCGGTCCTTGGAAGCACTCCTGCATGGATCCCAACCTGAACAGCCCAGCATCTTTCAGCCACACCTAGAATTGCTCCTTGCTTTGACTTTTCATCCTGTTGGTGTGCAACTTTTGTTTAATGGGATTATTGCACTGGAAGAGTATAATTGAAGTTCTTTTCTTCCTTAGTATGAGCACGTGTATTTCATCCGCCTCATCTGCATTAGTCATGTTTGCTGGGGACGTGCAGCCGCTAAGTGGGTCACTTGGAGCTGCATGGCGTGCCATCAACCACACACAGTCCTTCCCAGCTCCCTCCCACTGCTGCTTTGATGCCTTTGCCCTCATGGGTAGGACAGAGCACTTACTACTCTGTTCCAGTGTTCCTGAGAACAGACATTATTCTGTACTATTTCTTATCTTAACAAATTAGTCTTTTTCCTCCTGGAAACAGAAATTTCTGCTTGCAGCTCTGCAAACTGCAGTTTGATGCTCCTTTTTCTGTTTCCTCCTCCTTTCCACAGGAGCCCAGTGCACTTCAGAAGTTCCTCCAGTAGCCACATGGTTACTAATGGCCACTGTGTAATTTTAGGGGAAAATGCAGGCTGTGTATCCCTTTCTTAACTTCGTGGTTATGGCATGCATTTAGAACACTTTTCAGGGCTCTAGATATTCCATTTGATCTGTATATTGCAGTCAGAGTAATCTCTGTCAAGCACAGGTGGCGTTTTGCAGGTGCCACAAATGAAATGCAGAGTTGTGACAAACAAAAAAAAACAATGAAAATTCTTATTTAAAATTTAATTTGGGGCTCTGGCAAACCCCCAAAGACATTTTATGTGGGAAGAATGTAATTTTGAAATTATTTTGCAAAGGGAAGAGATGAGGCAGCTGGGAAAATGAGGCTACTTACTTGTTCTTCCTTCTCCTTTGCCCTGTCATTCCTTATCCTGCACTTAACCAACAAGAGGTGACTCAAAGGGCAGGTTTTTTCTGTTCCCTACAGAGTTGATCTGAGAGGCAGGAGCTCCCCTATGCAGCACAATCATTTCATTAAAACACCATCCAGCCCACAGCCTTCAGCAGAGCAAAACCATTAAGAGCATCAGCCTGAGCATCTAGCAAGGATTTCCTGGATTACAGCTCAAGCTGATTTTACATCAAAGATGGCAGATGAACCTGGAGATTAAGATTTTCCTCTGTTTCTGGTGGATTTTACTAGAGGCCATGCAAGCACTGTGAAGGACCTCGCCAGGTAAGATTGCTCATCCTGAAGGGTGAAGACAGACATGTACAGGGAATGTGTAGGCATCCACCCCTCTTTGATAGCCTCCATATTTGACAAATAAAGTAATATACAGAGCAAAAATAATCTCAGGTCCCTAAATTAATGGACTACATGGAACTTCAAAAGAGAAGCACAGATTGCAGGAAAACTGAGGAAATGCAGGCAGGATTTCAATGGCCAGGAATCTGCTTGCAGTCATAGCATCATCAAAGAGAATTCTATTTATAAGGGATGGTCAGGCCTTATAAGGAGACAAAATTCTTTGCTCAGCACATGGTGTAAAAAAGTTCAAAAGAGGCAAAAATACTATGAGTAAGAAATGAGTAAGAAATTTCTGACTCTGCTGACTTCATCAATGGGCTCATTAGCACCTTTTCAATTATTAATTGCTCTGGCTGCTGTCGTTATTACTGATCCATATTAATCCTCCAAGGAAGACAAGATGACAACACTGAGTCATGATGACCTTGTCTTGCCATATGCTACTGCTGGTCAGGAATTTTCCAGTGAAACAGCTGTTCATTGGAAAGTGTGAATTTAAAAAAAACAAAACTTGTTTTTGTTGGAAATAAACACATTTCATTGATTTTTGTTGGGAACATCATTTTCAATCTGACATGGCCTTTCTACAGCTGATATTTATGAAGAGGGATTTTCCTGAGGATATTAGATAAATAGGCTCTCTTTCTTCCTGGCAATTCATACAAAGTGAATGAGAGGAGACTGAGGAACACCTAACACGGACTACATTCTAGGCTGACCCACTTTCAAGGTCAATTTTGCCTACACAGGCCTCACACAATGTAGCAGATAAAAAATATAAACCCAGACATTAACAAAACAATAGGGAAGTGACATCGACCTTTGTTCTATTTCTCATGAGTGTTTCAGACATTTTGTAACAGTCACACCTGTGTGAGAAGGAAACATCAGAGATTAACCTTCAGACACCATCAGTTCATCCAAATATTAAATTAAATCTATTGTATTCTGAAAGAAACAGGTTCTTCTTTTTAAATATACTTTAAAATTATTTTAAAATTTTAATGTACTTTAAAATACACCTGTGTCATTTGGTTCAATATCTTCTTCCCAAAGTCCAACCAAGCTCCAGTAAACCTAGGAACAATACAGATAGTTCTGCATGCATTGAAATACTTTATAGTATTTTAGTATAATTATAGGATTTTTGCCTTTCCTTTTCTTTTTCCATATTCCTGCATGGTTCAGTGCTCTTTCTGTGTATTCAGCTGGGTAGTGGTTCTGAGCAACAAAGAATTATAAGTATGTGATTAATGGTTATATTGAAATGAACACATTTATCCGTTATATTGAAATGAACATATTTATCCAGTTGGGAAAGTCTGCAGGAAGCCAACAGATCCAGGAAGATATTAACTCAGGCTTTGTTATCATCAAAGTTTTTATTCATCTTTGCATGTGAGATGAGCAGTGGTCTGTAGAAGGTTCCAGAGGAACCAAAGAGTTGTTCCTTTTAATGTGAGAAACAAAGATCAGGAAATGGCCAATGTGCGAGTTACAAGGCCAGAGTAGAATGAGGCAAAAAATGGCTAGAAAAGGGAATGAATGAGATAGCAGATTCATGAAAGAGGAAGAAGATAGAAGGAAAACCAGAATAGAAGATGAATGAAGACAAAAAGAGAAGGTTGAAATCTGGTTTTATAGACTGAAAGATGTAAGACATAGTAATT
>WEIU01014025.1:473153-487887 GCA_013389925.1 Aegithalos caudatus
AAAAAAAAAAAAAAAAAAAAAAATTTGCAGTAGAACTGTGTAAGAAAAAATATGGGGCAGCTGAAATAAAATGGGTTCTTAGACTTTAAAATCAGAGTATCATCAGACTGAGCATGTCCTTCCTTTCAACTCTCACTGGAAACTGCTTTTGCTATTCACTCATGTTTTTTCAATTCTCTTTTATTCCCAATCAATGCAATTTAATAAAGCTGCATTGCCTGATAGGCCACAACTATGTTTTCTGAACATTAAGTACAAGGAAATTCCCTGGACTTCCAGGTTTTGTTTATGTTTCTTTTTCTACAGCTTTATATGCACATGGATAAGCACTTCCAGTGCTGGAATTCACATTGCAAGGGGCCTGTACAGACAATCCTTCCTTATAAGAGAAAACTTAGCAAAGTGAGTCCATTCAGTAATAATTCTCCGGAGAAGCACTAAATAACCCTAAGCAATAAAGAATTTTGCCTTTAGCTCTTTTCACCCTCATGGTTTTTAATAGGAAGAAGGAAGCAAGGAAATGTGTGTTTCTCTCTTATTCATGTCAGTTTCAGTTCATGCTAAATGAACAGAGATGTTGCGCAGGTAGAGTGGATTTTTAGCAGTCAAGAAATTTGTCTGGGTAAGATTTTTCCTCCTCAGTGCCATTTAGCACCATTATTTTTGGATGAGACATGTTAAAGAGAGAAGAAATGGGCTGTGTGAAAAAATGTAATGCCATGCCTAGATGCAATTTTCATGTGAATTATTTTAAATCTTCACTTCCAGGATGTCGGACATTAGGGAACAAATGCAGACAATCCTAGTTTCTTTCTGAAGGAGATTGTAAATATGGGCTCACACTTTTTGGAAGGTCAGATGATGCATTAAAATCCCATAATTCCAACTCTGAGTAGGCAGTCCCTGCAGCAGCTGTAGAGATCATTCTGTGCCTGTTCCCTTTTAGGTTGTTGTTTCTATATCCACACTTGGAAAGGAAAAAGATGTTCACAATACCTTGATCTGTTTATTTATAAATTGCCAGATCTTTGGCTGGAAGCATCCCAAGCACAAGGAAAAAAAAAAATCAAAACCAGAACAAGCTTAATATGGAATGCTATAGTTTAATTAAATGGGTTTATGTTATCCTAGAATTTCTTTTCTAGTTTATTTTCTTTCCTGATTTAAAAAAAAAAAAATCCATTAGTAGCAATGTACTTGTCTCTCATAGGTGAAATCAATCTTCAAAATAATGGGAGTTCTGACTAAAAATTATTTAAACTTAGAATTCTGATGCAAAAAAAAAAAAAAATGACACTGGTTTTGCATTTAGCTCTTATCCTCACTGTCTACATTTATATTTTCAGGAGAATTTGGAGCTCAGAAAAGGTGCCAGACTGGCAGTGCTGAAAGCCAAGGCCATTTCTTTCTTCTTTCAATACTGCCATGCTGGTGAGGAGACTGAGGGTGTGTGGGAGGCTGGGAGGAGACACAGCCAGGACAGGTGACTCCAGCTGACCAGAGGGAGACTCCAGACCATCTGACATCATGCTCAGTGTATAAAATGGGGGGAAGAAGGAGGAAGGGAGGGACATTTGGAGTGGTGGCTTTTGTCTTCTCAATTAAACTTCCTTCATCTCAACCCACAAAGTCTCCAGTTTTTACCCTTCTGATTCTCTCTACAGTCCCATTGGTGGGGGGGGTGAATGAGCAGCTGTGTGGGGCTTGGATGCTGGCTGGTCTTAAGCCACAACAGCTGACAATAACAGCAAGTTACTGGGCTTGAAACTATTCCTGCAGGTGGTGAGGAAGAGGACAATCTTCCATCAGGAAATTGCTATGTAATCTGACATTTCTGTAGTTCATCTCAAATTAAAGGTCTTCTTGCAAAATCTCCGACTAGCAGTACCAAAGGGGAATTCTGGGGAGGAGGGAAAGAAACTAATAACCCATCCTGAAACTCCACCTTGAGTCGGAATGAAGCTACCTGAGATGTGACAAGGGACTTCCAAAGTGAGAAGCCATTCAGAGCCATTCATTTTTGCCATGTCTTGGCATTGAATATAGAGGATGCTTCTCAGCAGGGCAAATGAATTTGTGCTGAGTTCCCTGTTGCAGTGGTAAAATTACATTCTGCATCCTTGGTCAGCAGGAGTTCACTGCACTCCTCTGCTCCTCCCTGGGGCCTGCAGAGGGGACACCTGATGAGGAGCTATGAAAATGGTGGAATTTTGCTTTCTCCCCAGCAGTTTGGTTTTCAGAAGGACAAAATTGTCAAAACCAATAGTGCTGTTTCTTATTCTGCATGTGTACAAGAATTGAGTCTGGGGCATTGGTAGGTGTCCTGGTTTAGGGAAAATTTGGGAGAAAACTTCCGAATGGGGTCCCTCTGGGAAGCAAACCCAAATGGCCCCTCCCCCAGCTGGTCCGGGAGAAAATGTCCTCAGAGAAAAGTGGAAAAAACTATTTAACGAACAAAGTACCCACAAGCACAAAGAATGAATAATATGAAACAAAAAAACCCTCTTGTCGTTCCAGAGTGAGATGGCAAATTGAGAAAGTCCTTGTGGTGGGTTAGCTTGGCTCACCCAGTCTCTTATCAGTTCCTCTGGTGGTGGTGAAACCCATCCTGAGCCTGGTGGGCCACAGGTGTGAGATCCCAGTGCTCTGTTGGGTTTTTCAGTCTGGACCAGGTTTAAACAGTCCCAAGAAAAAGGAAAAAGAAATCAGTCCATGGAGCTTCTCTGCCTCAGCTAGCTAAAACTAAAAGCAAAGGAGATCTCTGTCCTGCTGTCTGTCTGTGCTTCAGACAACACAGTCCAGGAGCACAATGTGGAGGAGTGAACATTGTTTCTCAAAACAAACTCTGCGCTGNGTGGTGAAACCCATCCTGAGCCTGGTGGGCCACAGGTGTGAGATCCCAGTGCTCTGTTGGGTTTTTCAGTCTGGACCAGGTTTAAACAGTCCCAAGAAAAAGGAAAAAGAAATCAGTCCATGGAGCTTCTCTGCCTCAGCTAGCTAAAACTAAAAGCAAAGGAGATCTCTGTCCTGCTGTCTGTCTGTGCTTCAGACAACACAGTCCAGGAGCACAATGTGGAGGAGTGAACATTGTTTCTCAAAACAAACTCTGCGCTGCTTCTTTCTCCCCCTTCACTCTCAAAACCAGTTTTAAAGGCACAGAACTCAATATATAGCACAGACCAACCAGACAACTGGGGATACAAGCATTATAAAGTCACCCTAGGGCAATAGGTGAGAATGAAAAAAACTAAATGCTCAATCTGCAGTTGGAGGAGAAGAGCACGCTGAGGAACACAGGGACATCAGCATGTGCATATCTCGCTGGATTCTCTGGCACTGTTTTTATTGGTTTCACATGGCAAGGTCTTGGTGTGAAGTGACCCAAACTCCCATTCCCCATCTCCGTGCACTGATGGAAGGGAGAAGGAATCAGGAGTGAAGTTAAGCCTGGGAAGAAAGGGGGAAAGGTGATTTATTATTTGGTTTTATATGTCATTATCCTACTCTGATCTGATTGGCAATAAATTCAATCAATTTCCCAAGTCAAGTCTGTTTTGCCTGTGACAGTAACAGGTGAGTGGTCTTTTCCTGTCCTTATCTCCAGCCAGGAATCTTGGATTATATTCTCTCCAGCTGGGGAGAGGAGCGGTAGAGCATCTTTGGAGGCCACATGCATCTAGCCAAGGTCAATCTACCACACTATTACAATATTTCCACAAAGGAAAAGCCACTTCATTGCTTAGAAATAGTCCAATTTTTATTGTTTGCTTTTAAGGTAGCACACTATATACAGAATCTGTGTTGTCATTTGCTGTAATCCTTGCTGCATTAAAAGTTGTGTCTTGCTCATTTGCACGTCTGCAGTTTATGATGTGAAACACAATGTCCCAGCTGACAGGACATCACCAGTGCAATCCACATAATCTGTCTCAGACACTTGTTCCAATTGCAAATTTCTGATATAAATCTATGGCAGTTTGAGTGCAAACATTCAAGACAGGTAAGATGACAATCACTGTGGTTCAGCAGCTCATCAAATGATTTTCAGGTATTCTATGAAGGCTTTTTAGTGAAATTTTTTCCAATCTTCTAAACTATTTCACTGAAGAATAAGATTGCAGTGTTTGGGCAGGGTGTGGGTTTTTTTGGTGGGATAGCTTTGCAGATGGCTAAAATGAGGTGATAAGAATTACCTTCTTGTTTGTCTTACCTAGCTGTTAATCCAACTTTCAAAAGATGGATGGAACTCAAAAGCTCTCTGGTCAGGACACCGGAATGTAAATTGTTTGGGACAACCCTTCCGAAGATGATCTAAAAGATCACTACTAATGAGTTTCCATGAAAATTAAATGTAAACTGCCATTAAGTAATGGTCACACTACTGTCACAATACTGTTTTTAACTACTACTATCTCCTTTTAGTATACTGGGGCTGTGCCTACGGATGCTACATACAAAAATACAATATGGAAAATGAAAATAAAAACAGGAATAGAAGATTTCGTGTTCACTTGCTGAGTATTTAAATGTTTGGTTTCCAGAAATTATTTCTATCCCATGGGAGAGAAAGTGCATCTTGACATTTTAGGAACAGGTGAGAATATTGCCATTTTGGGCAGCAGCACAGTGAGCAGAAAGCCTTAGGGGCAAGGTCTTTTTAACAACTAATATAACCTGGCAAGCAAGCAAATATGAAAGACAAGGTGTGATGATATGAGCTAGTCAGAAATGAGTACAACTTAGAATCTAAAAGCCTTTTTATGAAATATATGTGGAACCAGTTATCCATGGACCTGAATTCTGAAAATCTCCTTTTCCCTGCTGTTATCATTTTCTGGCAGGTGAACTCTTACCTTTCTCACACTGCTGACTACTTTCTTCATTACCACAGCCCTCAGCTTACATGGGGGGAGTTACTGAGCCCATGCACATCAGTGAATCTGCAGATAAATCCAGTGTTACCAACAGAATTACCTTGTATTTCCCCCAGGGGAAAAAAAAAAAAAGAAAAATAAAATTATTTGCCCTGAATAAGTAGGTGTTTTGTCTTTGACTCAGTCAGGTGTCACAGCACTCTCTCAGGTCCCGTGTCTTTTTTTTTTTTTTTTTCCCAAGAGTTGGACTTCACCTGCAAAACTGGGATCCAAATCCATATGTCTGAACTTGTTTGTTACCCTCCAGACCACCAGTGTTATGAAGTACTGTCTAGATCCCCTTTTTTCTGGGCTATTTTGAAGTACCCTGTTCCAATGCAGTGTCATCCTACAAATCACCCCAAGTTTATTATTTATTTCTTTGTATCAAGATATTGTTAAGCTACCGACCTTCAATAGCAGGCAAACTAAGTTTTTGTGTTTTCTTCATGGAATTTTCTTCCCTCTATTTCTGTTGCTGGCAGAGTACAAAAACATGAGACACACATTTGCCTGAATATATCTCAGAGGGCATTGCAGCAGCTTGGGTGGTAAACACAGCCTCTGTCTTCATATTGACAAAATAAAATAGGCCAACACTCTCTCAGAAGCTGCATAATCTGCAAAAGCTGCTGACTGTGGGTAGCAGATGCTTGTGATTATCCTGGATACAAAGGGAATAGGACCAAGGAGGTTAAGCCAGAAGTAAATAGGGTCCACAGGATCCAGGTATGCCAATGTAACATTAAAGATGACAAAATGGTGCTAATGCAGATGCATGACTGACCAGTGGAAGGACCTGGTGAGGAAATTTGTAACACCAGCTTAATTTTCACCAACAGTAAAAAATCTCAGAAAGCTACAGTAACACTCACAGAGTGACCCAGTATGGTATTGTATAGTACAGGAGAAAGCATTTGGTCTCTATATTCCTTTATTTTGCTCTCTCAGGGCTCTTTTGTAGCACTCTATGGGTCAGAGCCATAATGTCCTAGCAGGATAGACTTCAGGACAAGGAGCTGTGCTTTTTTTCCAGGGTCTGTGAGCTCTGCTGAGGACAGGGTGAGAGATTCTCCTGGTTGTATATTATGCCTTGTTTTCACAAATGCATCCTGAAAAAAAAATGAATGCTTTGACTGCTAAAGTGCTTTTCCTTTGAACCTGACCCAGATCTTTCTAAACCGTCTCAGCTACAGAGCTAAGTGGAATGTGGCAAAATCCCACTGCTTGCCCTGGCACACAGCACACCTCCTGCTGCACGACTGGAGTGAGGGCTCAGAGGAGTGGAGGCGGCTCTGTGCTGCACACAGTCTGCACAAGCACTGGCAGGCATGGTGGGCATCTGTCTAGTCCCACTGCTGGCAGCGTGTTCCTGTGTTTTTACAGTGGCAGACTGTGACAGACATCTTCAAAGAAATGCTGCATTCTTTAATATTTAAACTGGCATTACTCTGAGGTGGGATTGCACTGTGTAGGATGTCCTCATGAAAAAATCCAACGATACACTTTGGCTCAAGGTTTCACTGCAGCGTACTGGTTGAAGACCAAAGGTTATCTTTGTACTCCAGTGCATTGTCAGTACAGGATTTCAGAAACACAAGAAACAATAAAATAGGTGGGTTGGAAGCTGCCAGTGACCTTTCCCAAGGACTGACCTCCCCAGAAGTGTGTGGCAAGGATCCAGTACTGAAAGATGTGTTTCAAAGAGACAGCCAGCTGAAATCCTAGCCTGGTATAAGTACATGGGAGTCCTGATCAGCAGATTTCCACCTGGTTTGTGTAATAGGAAGGCTGAGGTGGAGCTAACGTTTCAGTTTCAAACATTGGGTTTCAAACATGGTAGCCAAACAGTGAGCAAAGTCAAATAATAAAAGCAGGACCTTGAGGACAGCAGAGACAAGGTCTGTGTCTACTCTTACTCCAGGCTGGTTGGACAACCTTGGCAAAAACTTGGCATCAAGGCATTCCAAGGTTGCACCAGAGAAAAGTAAATGGAAAGATGGAGCTTGCAGGAGACAGCTGTTCAAGGACAGAGACAGGGCCATGGCATTAGAGTGAGACCAAGCAATGGGTGGGGGAGAGCTGGCTTTTGGGGAAAGAGAATCAAGCACACTACTATTCAAAGAGCTTAGCTAGAAAATGACAGGTACTGACAGGTGGGAGCAGGGTAGGGATATTTTTCTCCCCCAAATAGCAAAATCAGTGCATTTTGGCTCATTAATGCCTGCAAAACACTGCTGAATATGCAGAGCCCCACCCGGGCTGCTAACGAAAACATGAGTGTATGGATAGGATTGTCCTATTATTATTTTGCAACATTCCCAGGAGTAAGATCAAAGGAAGGATCCCTGCTCCACTGTAGATAAAAGGTAATTTTCCTTCTTAAATAAGAAGAGTGACGTTTTTCTTTTTTGCTCAAAGAAGACTTCAGTAGAAATAATTCCCATGTAAGTGTCTAGAGGGCAAGGCTGGAAGTGCTCAAGTGAAATCCTAAATTTTGAGAAAACCACAGCAAAATCATATTCTTCATCTGGTCACAAGAACCAGAGAATCAAGAGATGCTTGTTGAAAGAGCTTTTCCTAGTGGTTGTTATGGTCTCAGAATGGGGTGGGGGAATCCAAACAAAAAATATTAGAAGAGGCTGAATAAAAATGTAGCTATTTCCATTTCCCTAACCGTTATGAATTTTGAAAAGATGTTTCATCTTTTGAGCAAGACTGAATTACAGACAGGATGACAGATGGGGTTTGGGTTGTGTACAAGGCTCTGCTGACATCAGACTGCAGGGATGCTATCAGTTTAGGGGTTTAGAAATGCTACCATTCAAATGCTATTTATTGATTAGTTTGCATAAACTCGCAGGTTGATAAGATGCTTTTTCCCCCCATATGTGAACTATGTGTGATTTCCTGATTAGTGCTGAGAAGTGTTTAAGCAATTAAAATAAACCAAACCTTGCTATGGTGATGCAGCTGTTCTGCTTCTCTTTCTGTGGTCACCCCAGATGTGCTTACTGCCTAGCTCCAGCTCAATCTCCTGGTTCCTTGCCATGCTCCATTCCTGGGAGCTCAGAAGCATCACATTGCCAGTGGAGCAAGGCAGAAGAGGCACATCTGTGACATGGAGCACAGTGTGGCCCAGCAAGTACTGAACGTTCCAGAACTGGGACCTCCTCAGCTGTGCCTGGCAGGGTGCTGAGCGGGCTGCAGGCAGCTGGCTGGCACAGCCACCTCCCTGGGAAACTCCCAGGCATGAGGCTGCATGTGGTGACAAAGTGCCACATCTGCGCCTTGCTCCACTGCTTGGATGTGCCCAGTAATATCCCAAAGCACTATTTTAGGATATCAATTCAGCATCATGGTCAGGTTTATAGGTATTCCAAAGGAAAAAGACTTGTTAGCTCTTTTGTCTATCCTTGCCTAGAAAGGATTATGGGATCTACTGAGACCTGAATTTGCATCAGTCTTCCCATGTGTTCTCTTTGCAGAAGTGTAATCACTTGGCTGCAGGTTGTTCCTCAGTTGCACCTTCTGAATCAGACACACCATTACTAGCAGTGCTTAGGGGGAAGCAGGGAGCACCTGGGTGCAGCCTGCCAAAGGACAGGGCAAATCTGTGGGCAGCAGTATTCATTCTTCCTAATCTGCCTCATGATGTTCACAGAAGAGAATAAGAAAAGAGAATGGCCTAATGTGTGACAACGTCATGCTTCTCCTGCATGCACTCATCCCTCCTGGTGCCCACAAGAGAGTCAGATTTCCCAGTGTTGGGACTGGATATGTTAGGCTTAATTCCTGATTTTGTCAGTCAAGGCAAATATATTAATTCTATCTCCGGAATGTGACGAGGAAGCGACTACCTTGCCTTTACATGCTTATTATTGCCTCCTGGGGATTGGCAGAGCCTGATTAATGGTTTTCAAATTGGGTTCTTAATTGCTTTTGGGAAGTACACAGGTACTGCTCACATTGCCGAACCAAGCACTTGCTTTGTTATGCAGACTCAGATTAGAGGAGAGAGAAACAAGAACATACTTGCGAGCTCCTTTATACCCCTTGGCATCAGGAGCATTTCATCTGAGCCTGCAAGGGTTAACCTGGCACAGAGCTGCTGGGAAGGACAAGAGAAACAGGCCCCATAGCATACCTTTTTTTTCTTGCTAGCAGCTAATTTCACTTTTGGATTCTTCTGTTTCCCTACTGCAAGAAGTTCCCGGCTCCTGACAAGTTGCAGGGAAACTCATTGGAAGCACAGCCTCCCTCCACCTCCGCAAAGGAGCCAAAACTCTCATAATGCTGGTGGGCTGGGAAGGTTTATAAAATATCTTAATGTGATGCTGCTGTTTGTTAAACACTGAGGGCAGAATACATAAACTAGGAAACAGCGATCTTGGCGCTATAGGATGATGGATGAGTGTTTGTTCTCAGTGCACTCAGCACTTCCCACCTCCCATGCTAATTCAGCATTTCTGTGGGGCTGCCTTTGCTGCTGCGGGCAGCAGACGGTGAGCACTGGCAGTGCCTGGCTCTGCGGGGTAGGTGTGGCATTGCAGGGACACCCCGGACAGAAATCTGACAGTACCACACTGATCCTGACAATTAATATGCTTGGACAAAGCAGCGATTGCAGCAAAACCAGAGAAATCGATGCTGTTATCCTGCCCAGCAGCAGCTCTAAATGGACAAGGAGAGCAACAGAAGCAGACCTTGATTTTTTCTTCAAAGAATAAAATCCCTTTTCTTTAATGCAATATTCCTTTAAATTGGTGTTTGATTTTTTTCAGACAACTGAACAAACACAATAGCAGATGGAGTCCCTGTTTCTTCTGGCATGTTCGCAGCTGGAATGTGCAAAGCCTTAATCTCCATTTATAAAAATATTAGGAAATATATTTACATTCAGTGTTGCTATGGAGGCTGAATGGTAAATAATTATGATCTCAGTACACTGAGATGGTTGGCAAGATATTAGTAATCAGTACTACAATAGTTTTGTGTCGTACTGCAGTACTGAAAGATTTCTATAGGAAAATACCCGTTTGATGCATTAATACATACCACAGAATTTTACTGGTATAATCCTACATAATACTGAGGTCATTTATATGGACTTTGTTTTTAAAAAGAACAATTCATAAACCTATTCTTTTAGTATGAAAAGGCATAATTTTCCAGGGACTGTCTAAGGACTAGAATATTTTTAAGATACAGTTTGGGAAAAAGAATCCAACAGCTTCTTTAAAACATGTTCTCTGGGGTCAGCCCTTCAGTTATCACCTCAGTATGTGAGCCTGCCAATTAAATTTGATATTGACACAAACTTATGAGGTTTTGTTGGTCCAGGGGCAGATGGTGGGGTGGTGATCAGATGACCCAAAGGGCTGAAGTAGCAGGAATCAAATTGTATCTAGCAGAGCAAGGTGGAGGACCAGGTACCAGGGGACTAATAAAATGATAAACTCAGAGTGCATCAGCTGGAAACTGCAGGGGAGGAGAAACACTTGGGTACAGCAGCCATACTCAGGGAGATTATGTGCTGGCAGTGTGATGCCTCAAATGGTCCCTGGGGACGTATTTCCAGAGGCAGGGAAATATGAGACAGTGGCTAACTTAAGGCACTATAATATAGTTTGATACTATGAATTATTAATATCATAAATGTTAGAGATTATCAATACATCGAGACCAAACATAAAACAGAGCAGCACAGCAAACTCTCCCCTGCCTTTGGTGGGGAGTTAGTCGTGATTCTGGCACAGCTGCACGCCACTGCAGTGGATTGAATATGAAGAGCCATCTTCTTCCTGTCTGGAATCTGCCCCACCTGCCTTTAAGGACAGCCCCTACATCATCCAGACTCCTTCGTCAGAGCCTGCCACCCAAGCTTGCTCCGAAGTTGAAAGGGAGCAGGTATTTTAGGAGCTGCAATGTGTCTGATCTATTTTAGAGAACTACTCTGGGGTAAGACATATCATGTCCTGAAGTGCCTGTTTCACTCCATCGCTAGACATCTACATCTGCTCCGATGGCTCCCACCCTGCCTGCCACCAGCAGGCTCAGCCCAGCCCAGGCAGCCCAGCTGACTGTGGGAAAGTTTTGCTAAACAGACAGATGCCTCTCCATATATTACTATTTTATTTACTTTTCAGGAGGGTGTTATTTACTTAGGGTTTTTTTGTTCAGAGTCTCTAAACAGTTCAAAGGGTGAACTCTGTGTCTGAATTTTGAACTGCAAGTATGAATTTAAATACTAATTTCTTTAATAATAAGTATTTTTGCTGGAAGCTTCTTTCAAAGAGTTTCTTGAAAAAAAATAACAAGGACTTTAATTACTGCTGAGTTTGTGTATTTGCTTTTAGAAAACTGGATTTTTTTTTTCAGAAAATATATGACAATTTGAGATTTCTAGCCCTGATCTAATTTAAGTAATCTGGCTCTGACTGTGTGTGAGAATCCCAACTGCAGATATTGGACCTCAGTTTGACTGACACGTTCTTAATTTCAATATGGCAACAACTGAGAAAAAGCAGTATTTAACATCTGCTATTGTGGTTTTACTCCAGCAGTAGGAAATGCAGCTGCTGTTTCAGTCATGGCCCGTAAGTGATTGAAGGCCTGTTTTGCAAAGCAGTACGATGCCTGTGTATACATTCCTGGGCTGATGTTACCTGTTTGTGCATAGAATCATAGAATCCTGGAATCATCAAATGGTTTGGGTTGGAAAGAACCTTAAAAACCATCTAGTTTCAATCCTCCTGCCATGGGCAGGGACACCTTTCACTAGACCAGATTACTAAAAGCCCCATCCATCCTGACCTTGAACACTTCTGAAGATGGGATATTCATGTTCCCGTATTTCCCAGAACAAGTACACGGAGCCTGTATACTGAGGACCAGAGCCTGAAGAAGTATCAGTGCTTCCAAGAGAAAGCCATAGGCAGTTTTTCTTGGAAAACAGAAAAAAGGAATGTATATTACAGGCTTCACATTTCTGACTGTGATTGTATCCCTTCCTTCACCATTGCTGAAACACCAGCTCTGTCCCCTAGCCGACAGCCATTATTCATTACATCTAAGCCTTGCCATTATTTTGAGGCTTCAAAATTAATTCTGTTGGACTCTGTTATGTTGTTTGAGGTGTTTTGAGGCAGTTCAGGCATCCACAATGACTTCCAGGCAGTGCAGACCTGTCCTGTATTCACGCAGGTGATTCCCACTCACTGAAGAAATCCTGCTCAAGTAAACGTCAGCAACAACACAAGTACAGAACTGTATAACCAGACTGAACACCCTGGAAAATTTTGCCATCAAAATAGAAAGGCAGCTCCCTAGAGCTCTCCTTTTCATATTCATGAAAGATGGCAGAACTGCAGAGGAGTGAAAGTAAACACCATGCATAATTTAAAAAGTATCGGCTGCAAAAATATTTTAAAGATTACCTGCGGAAGACCCAGAAAAATGTGACTAATTCATGTGGTGTTGTTTGAAAACAAGAGAGACCTCATGCAGTTTCCCATGCTACCTGCCTGATGGTACTGCTGAGTGATGGTACAGCTGATGGTGCTGCTCTGGTGCAGCTGCACCTGTCTCTGGTAGAGATATCCCTACAGAGTGGTGGTGGTGTTCCCGGTGCCATGCTCGGGCTCCTGAACACACCTGCAGCCCCATTTCCACTGGCAGGCAGTACATCTGCTTCCTGCCTGTCCTGAGAGCCCAGCCCAGCCGTGTGGTGAGGAGAGCTGGATTTTGGCTGGGTTTCCCTGGCATCTGCCTCAGTGTTATTTCCATCTAGCTGCTCCTTGTCATGGCAGAGTAAATGCTGCTAAAGGCAACTTTTTGACAATTTGGGATTTGGGGAGGACAATGGATGGAAAAGAGTGGAAGTCCTGTTGGGATGCCACATCTAGCTACATACACCTGCTTTGAAATAAAAGGGGAAAATACAGAAGACAGAGTATGAAACAGCAATTA
This sequence comes from Aegithalos caudatus, assembly GCA_013389925.1. Lineage (NCBI taxonomy): Eukaryota > Metazoa > Chordata > Aves > Passeriformes > Aegithalidae > Aegithalos > Aegithalos caudatus. The sequence goes on from WEIU01014025.1 coordinate 486,038, forward strand.
TTAGCAAGAAGCAGAAGACTGGCTATATTGAACTGGCACTCCCACCTGAGCTGTATCCTCCCTCAAAAGCAGCCTAAAACAGCTGCCTCCAAGTAGTGGAGCTACCAGGACACTACAATTATTGGGTAGTTTCCTCTGGGTAAAATGTCTTTTGTACCTGTATTAAATGAAGGAGATGTTTTGGTCTGAGAAATGAGTATTTCTTTTTATCCTTAGGAAATAATCACTCCCAGCAACATGAATAGAGATAGAAAGCCTTTCTTAAACAGAGGCAAGGATTCCTGCATTCCAGTCTGGGCATACACTTTGATTTTCTTCCAGTTTAAAGTCAGTGAAAATAAAGACTTGTAGTGAAATGAAGACCAGAAAGAGCAATCAAAACTATGACAAAACAAAGCCAAAAATCTTTAGGAATTTAATTTCAGAAACCAAAGATGGGAGGCACTGTTAGGCATTGCAGAGTGCAGGAGAGAGGCCATTGGCACTCCAAGCTGGGTTAATGTAAAGCCTCAGAGCCCTGAGAAAGTGGTTTGTTTTCTTCCTTCTTTCTCTACCATATAGATATGGCCTTTGGGTAACCTGGGCATACAGCATAAGAAATGTCAAGAAATCAAACTGAGTTTATTTTTTGGGGAATACCCATCAAGCTGCAAGAAGGAAAAGGTCACTATCTATTTGACAGGGTTTAAAAACGTTCCCTAGATGCTATGGCTGGTACAAAAGCAAAGCATGTGTAATTCTGGGGTAGCAGCAGTGGTCTTAGTGGTGTTTCTTTCCCTGTTTTCTGGAGAGAAAAGCAATTAGAAAAATTAGCTACACTTTTTAAATTCTTCTAACTGCATAAAGTGTAGGCTTTTCTATTTGCTTTACTATGTTGCAGGCACTTCAATGGTTGGATGAATGGTAATCACTGGGATTTGTGGAAAATTTAACCTTACGATACACCTCTTTCAGGACTGGTTGCAAGTAAGTTCTCCAGAGCACCATTTAATCGAATGGTTGTAACCATATATTATTTTTTCACTGGAAACCAGATAAATTTAAAAGAGTGAGATGCTGAATCTTGAACACTCCAAAAACAGTGAACAAAAACTCCCTAGCTTCTTGAAAATTGCCTTGAGTTACTCAGATGTAATTAAACTTTCATTTTAATTAAAAAATAAAAAGAAATGAGAAATTGTTACACTTCTACAAAAAGCTATTTTTAAAATTTGAACAGCCTGTTTCTCTTTAGCATTTTTGTCTGTGTTGAATGAAGTGTTAGGTATCCAAGCACAGCATCACTCCCCTCCCTGTTTCAGGGCTGTGTGGGCACTGGGTGCAGAACAACATGTTTCTGCAGGGTCTTCCAGGCAGGCACTTGGGAGCCCTTTGCAAATACCACCCAATATCTGAAGGTGAGATCATTAGATATTAATAGCCATGCTGGTTTGTAGATGGCACAGAGAGCCCAAGGGATTAAAGATTGCATCTCATGCCTCCTCCTTGTGCACTGGAGGGATGCAGTGCCCAAGCAATGCATCTCTGTGTTTGCACAGCTATCAACTGCATCTGTTGTCCCCAGCTTCTTCTCCAGCCTGGGCCACGCTCCTTCCAAAAGGATTGTGGGCAAATGTCTGAGCAGTTGGAGCTGATAATAGCTCCACAGGGGTGTGTGTGTGCATGGGGGAAAGTGGAAGCACCCTCCAGCACCTTCCTGGGATGAGGCCAGGGCAGGGGCCAAAGCTGGCATGAGAGGAATTGCCCAACAGCTGAGTCCAAGTCTGGATGCAAAGAACCACTACAGCCATGTGATTCACAGCCCTGCTTGAGTCCATAGGAAACACAGTCGATTAAAAAAAAAAAAAAAA
>WEIU01014025.1:487906-525040 GCA_013389925.1 Aegithalos caudatus
AAAAAAAAAAAAAAAATCCACCCCCATTTTATATGGAAAAAAAAAGGCCTGTTTTTCAAAATAGGTTTGATTTCTGCAGGTTTTGTCAATAAACCTAACACAGACTGGTGCTTTAGGTTCCCAGACACCCACAGGTTTCCTATGCCCTTGAGAGGGAGTCAGGGCCCTCTGTCCTGCTGCTCCCTCTCCATGCAATGAACATCACCAGTTTCCTTATGCTGCAGGTGTGTGGTCCGGCTAAGGGCACAGAAAGCCAGTCTGGCAGTAAAAATGCAGGCAAGTACCCACTCTCAAATCCAAAAGGCAAAAAAACCCTCTTTCTCCAGAAAACCTTTGTCTGCAAAGAAAACAGTCCTGCTGCAAGCCCCTGCATGGGAGGTGCAAGTGAGTTTCTGCATCCAAAGACCAGAGTTCCCCTGGGAAAAGACTTTTACTGTAATTCCCACCTCATCCATGTTTTTCTTTCTGCCTCTGTTCACTGTTAATTATTTTTTCAGACTCTACCAATTTTTCCTGTCTTTTTCCCCCAGGCAATTGCTTCAAGGTACTTCAGCGTTAATGGGCCATGGGTTTATTTTTAGCTCTGCATCTCTTTAGTGTAGGAGAACCTGGTGGATAGCAAAATAAGTACCTCTAGCCATCATGAACAAATTCTGCCTCCAGTGCCCTTCCAGATACTATTTTGTCATTTTTTTCAATGAAGTGACAATAAATACATGGTGACCTGCTGCACAAGATGCAACGTGTGCATCTCTGTGACAGGCACCTGCAGGCAGAGACTGCCTGGAGGGGCAGAAATGCTTCCAGCAAACTGTGGGACACTAGCTTCACCACTCTGCAAGTGCACAGAACAGCAGAGAATGAAAGAACATTCCAAAAGGACACCATTCCCCAGCACAAATTGCAGACTACCCCTTCCACCCAGCTGGAAGGACTTCATAAAAGGCATGTCAGTGCTGAAGCATCCCAGAAAATATGAAACTGTGCTGAAGGTCTAACTGGTGGTGAGGAGGGTTGGGATAAAATGCTCACACTGGCACAGGGACAGCCCAGAATAAGCCCCTAGGCTTCTGAGTAGAATTTGCCAAACAAGTTCCTGGCTCTGGCCTGTTGTATCTGAAGCAGCTTTGTGCCAGCACTGCAGGGGGGGCAGAGCCCTCAGCGCTACAGCGAGACCTAGGAACAGAGCTCAAATATGACAGCCCTAAATTATATGCACACACACACTCTCCAAGCAATGAGAATTCCCATAACATGGAGGGACCAACCTGAAATCAAAAGGTATCTTCAATGTTATATATGGAATGTATAATTTGTATTTTTATTGTATCATTTCTACCTGTTGTAATATAGGTATTATAAAGTTTAGAGCAAACCTAAATCAAACCTATATCAAGCCCTCTCAGTACACCAGAAACATGTGGGAGTTGCTGCCAAGAAGGGAATGTCTATCTTGATAGCAGCCTGGACAGGACAAAGGCCAGGAAAACGACTATCTCCCCAAACCCCCATTGCTGTAGAAAAACCTGATTCTGATCGTCTATCTGATACCGGGACAGAGGATGTGAATAGAGAATTCCTGGCAACTCTATTTACATTCAATCCTGTCTCCAGGAATACATCTGCATTTCTACAGTAAAGTCAATCAGGACACCAGCAGCTGTTCCAAGATGTCATCATGGGACCAGCAACCAGGGGAAGATCGGATCAGGGCTTGAGTGGAACCATCCTGTCCAGTCATGAATAATTCCTGGGAAGCAGCAAGACTATTGTCAGCATTGTGGACATTCTATTCACAGACTCAAGATAGTCTTTATATACCAACAGAAAACAAACTTTACAATAATAAACTGGGAGTTCCTCAGGGCTGAAAAACTGTATAAAAACCCACAGCCTGGACTGGCACATGGTGAACCTGTGGAGGATCAGTGCAGGCGAGGCTGATCCCGGGTTCACCCAGGCCAACTCCTGGGCTCGGTCCTGATTTTTGGTGGTGGCTTTTTCCAATTCAATTGTATCAGAGTGAATAAATTCTTTGCTAAAATTTTATTCAGCTGATTTCATATATAACATTCAATATCCTCAGGTACCACAGAGGGAGGTCTAGTGCCAGAATTATTGTCACTGGGGCAGAAAGTCCATGAGCAATGGAAGTGGGTAAGACTCACTTTGTGTTGAAGTGACTACATAGGAGGGTAGAGGAGGTCAGGGTGCAAGTCATCAGAGGGACTGCAGATGTTTCTAGGGAATGATTAATCTCACTGCAAAGGAGATGTCAGCATTCAGTCAGAGGAACTGTACCATTTCTCCATCACAGGACTGCAAAGGTGCATCCCTTTGTCATCTTAAGGGAACATTGACAGAATGGTTCAGTCACCAGTGATTGTTGGGAAAAAAAATAAACACCCCCCCCACCCCCCAAAAAAAATATGTCATTAACCACTGCCCAAGGATAGAGACAGATCTGTTGGGCTACAATACCAGAAATAGCATTTTGTATGATGGGACACAACCTTGCAAAATAATTGTCACAGTGTTTAGCACTGTAAGGCCAAGGAGGATCCTTCCCAGACCAAGCTATGTCTATATGGGAAAACTTTCTTTGCTACACAAGGATTTTTTCAAAGACATCCATGTTCATTCAAAGGACTTACAGGAAAAGCTGTTTAAAATGTCAAATCTGAACTTTTTGATTAATTCTTTTCGTTTCCTTAAGGAATTGAGAAGTCTGAGGAAATAACTAGATATATTTTATAGGGGTCTTAGATGAATAAAATTATTGACACATTTCATAGACTTACTGATACATTTCAAGACTTACTGTGTTTGCACAAGAGCCCAGTGAGGTAAAACAGGCCTTTCTGGGCAGCATCTGGACAAACCACACAAATGTTCTGGCAAAAGGATATGGGGTCTAACTGTGGGAGCTTTCACCTCTCCTCTGAGCAAGTGCTGCTCAAAGGCTGCTGTTTGGCCTTGGGATTTTTAACCCATTTTGATTGATGATCATTTGATAAGAGGCAAGCACATACAGGGTACTGGAGTAGCAGGTCTCACTCAGCAGTGGTTTGATTGCTGAAGCATCAAAAAGGGAGAGGCACTTTCATCACTGCACCCTTCCCTGGTGTCACAAGGGATCAGAGCTCCTTGTTCTCCCATCCACCCTCGCTGCTCTGCCACCTCCAGGACTACACTGCTGCATTGCAAAACATCCATGGCCTTGTGAGGGGCTGTGCAATGGGCTCAGGAGATTGCTTGTCCACTAGAAACTCAAAAAGCTCCAGAAAGTCAATATACATCAACACTAGCTTTATCTCCTTGAAAACACGTGTGTGGGAAGGGCTCACCAGCTGCACAGTTTCCCTTACAACTTTTTAACATGGGATTTTTTTGACCAGTGCTGTGGCGTCTTTTAGTGGCCATGTCTGCCACAGTCCATGCTTGAATATTCCATCCTGGAAGAAGCATGCAATCCTGGAGCATAATGGTGTGACATCAGGTTTTTCAAAGAGTTGTAACCACTCACACCAGAAAAATGAAGGATCTATATGGCTTAATTAACTGAAACAAGGCTTATTCTTGCAGTGTTTTGGTTGATCTGTTCAATGTTGGGCATGACTTTTCACCAGTGGGACACTCTTGGGCTGGCATTTATTTTATATCCTGCATGGTGTGTGTGGTGCTTTTAAAGCTTTTCAAGCTTTTCCTGACCATTTCCTAGACTAGTTTTTCCTATTGACACCTGGGGTCTGCAATGCAGAAGTGACACCACCACAGTGTTCCCTAAAGGACTTCCACAACATTTCACTCAGCACCTTTGATCCCCTGTTGATGCCAACAACTTACCCAGAAGCTGGGAGCAGCATTGTGGCTTTGCTGGCTGTAGTGTAGCAGCCCAATTACATGAAATATACAGCTCCCATGACTGATTTCCCAGCCCAGGCACCTTGCTGATTGCACAAACAAAACCTGTAGATGAAGGCTGTGTGTCACATGGTCTCTTTGTAGGATGCTGACACAACAGTGTCCTGTGCAAGAGGCAGGAAAAGCAGGAGCCAGGGCAGGTCACCCCAGGACTGGGTCATGCTTCCAAGGAGAAATGCCTTCTGATGAGCTCCTCTTTTGCACAGGCAGGTCTGCATGCTTATCTCTGGGGCTGAAGGCTTTCTTCAAAGCAGGCATCAGGGAAAAACACCACCTGTACTTTGAATGCTCCTGGCCTCCTTCTGACCTTTCCTGAGTTCCCCTCTGGGAGTGAAGTCTGGATGAAGGTGAAGATTACCTCTCTCCTTTCATATCAGTAATTAAGTGCAAAAGCATAAGGGGAAAAACTCGGGGATTTCATCCAGGCCCAGGACAGGGGACAGGGAACTTCATGTGGGTAAAAGTGTGGAGGTCAGGAGGTCACCCATCCTGGCGTAGTGCTGGACAAGGATGGGTGAGCAAGCCCCATTCATCTTTGTTCCTCCAGTTGCAGGATTTTAATAATGTATGATGCAGGAAAGTGCTGGATAAAGCAATTACTCATAAAGTCCATCTAACTCATGTGTGAATGAATTCCAAAATATTAAGTTTGCCCTTAGCCCTTAATAAAGAACAGGTTGAGTCCCATTTGGATCACTGATTTTAAGTGAGAATTCAATATCAAAATGCTTTTGACATATTTGCCACCTCTGTAGATTGTAGAAGTTATCTGCTGTTGCTGCATTTTCGATTTGTCTCCCGACTCTGGGAGCAGAGTTGGCAGGTGTGATCTCGGAGAGGGGGGCCTCTCTGGTTAGCTGGCAGCTGGTAGCTGGCCTCCAGGATGACAAGGTAATGAGATTTGCTTGCAGAAGGTGTCAGGAGCCCCTGTGCCACAGCCAGCCTCTCTGGGGAAAGCACAGGGACTAGGCAGGAGAAGGACAGGGATACATCCACTCCCGTCAGCTGCACCCCATTTCACACTACAGAGGTCAGCACACGTGCTAGGAGGACGTGTATGCAAGCTCAGGAGCTTTTTTCAGTCCAGGGGGAAAACATGTCACTGAATTGTATGGCTTTTGACCCCATTTGGGTCCATACAATGCCACTAATTTGTGGAACCTTATTTAGCTGGAAGCATTTCTCTGAGGGAAACCAGTAAATTCAGTGAAAACTGTTTTGCAAATTTTTATTGTGCATTTTATGTTTTTTTTCATTTTTTTAAGAGGAGAATTCCAGACCGGATGTTCTTTCATCTTCTTGCTTTCCTTCCCTGCTGTTGACAGTGATTCAGATCCATTGAGGGCAGAAAAGCCACACAAGTACTTAGAAGGTGAAAGATAAAGCTTAATACTTACATAAAAACTTGCCCAAAGATTAGGGAATTTCTTGTAATTAATACCAATCTATAAGTTTTATTGATGAACATTTCAGCCAAGAAATAAATTTTCTAAGTCTATAAAGTCTTGTATAGAGTTATTTTCCCAAGTTCCTTCCTAGTCTTATAATTACCAAAGCTTGATGTGTTATCTCCATAACATAACTGCCAGCTTCCTGATTCCAGGGATCAGGAAGAAATGTATCTGTATGTCATACAGACATGTTCTACTTTCCCCAGTGCATTCCAGTGTGGATTTCTTGTTTTGGAGGCGGTTTTTTGTGTGTTCGGTGGCTTCCTAAATAGGTTGCTGCTGAAGGAACCAGAAATGAGACCATTGGCAAACCCTGGTGTCACAGTTCACACTCCTGTGCAATGTGGGGGCATTCCCATTGCAGGCAGGTTAGACTAGGTTTTCTTTAGAGGTCCCTTTCAACTCAAACTCTTCTATGATTCTCTCCTGGCCTCTGGGTCAGTGACATCTTGGTTTTTATTCCCAAATCCGGTCTATTTTGCTGAGGATTGGGATAACATGCTGGAAGTTTTTGCAGGTGTGTATATTTGTGGCATAAAGTTGCTTCTTGGAGTCCAAAAGAAAGCCCGTGCTAGTGCAGGATTTGACTGCTGGCGATGAAGTGTGATGCCATCTCAGAAACAAGGAAATTGAAGGAAGACATTCACACATGAAGTGTTGGCCATGGCTGTCCTGCAGAGGGGCAAGAAGGTGTTTATCTCCTTGAAGCCATGTGAGGACAGGGAGAAGGAGAGGGCACATGGTGCTACAGAGACCAGCACCCTGTGTCAGAGGGGACTGAGATGGGGACTGGAAAAGAACCACCTTCCAGTTGGAGTTCTGAGTTAACAAGTCAGACGTCAGGCAGGGAGATGCATTGCCTGCAATTGCTTGCAGCCCCCTGTGTGTTTGTTTAAAGGGAGGACTCTGATGGAGGGTGCAATAGAGAGAGGCTCTGCCAGTCCTGCTGGATATCTTTTGCATAGGGTCACAAACCCAGGGCACAGACATGGAGCTGCAAATCCATGTGTCAAATACTGGGGCAAAGCCTGGTTGTTCAAGCTGACATGTAGCCCCAGCCACAGGGGCAGCAGGCTCTTCTGCAGGCAGTGGTGCAGGCAGGAGTCAGTGGGGGATGCACCTCTGGGACATAGCTGAAATGATGCTCTGAGGGATCCCTGCAGGGAAACATGAGGGCAAAGCATGAAGAAGGGTCTTTCACCACCCAAGTGGGGAACTGCACTTGGTGTGAAGTGTTGCACCCACCTAAAATTCCATGTTGCCTTTCAGATGGAAATGAACATTACTGAAATGCTTTGAAATGCTGTGTCAGAATTCCCCCAACCCAAAAAGGCAGATGCTAAAGAGCACTTTGTGATGAATAAATGATGTGACAAAAAGGAACAAGAGTGAGTATGCAAGCTCTTCCCGCCCTCACAGGCATGGGCTGAGCTCTTCCCTGCTGCTTCCTCTCAACCCCTTTACCCTTTCTATTTTGTGATCATACAAATATGCACCCTGTAGTCTATTATACCCTATAACCTCGCTTTAAAATGCTCTGGTATCTCTTCATCTTCCAGCACCTGACCACACCACACTGCACAGCCTGACCCACCTTTGCAATAAGTCGTGAGCTCTGTCTTTGAGGGACTGACTCCCTGCTTTTGTGTCCCTCTGCACTGCAATGAAAGCAGGGCATGGCATCCAGTGGGCTCCCTGCCACGGGTGGGCTGCTTTCCACAGCCCCCAAGTTGATGTCTACTTCTGCTGCCTCTGTGTAAATGAAAACTGCAGGATCAGAGCCCTAAGGGCTAGAAAACATTGTAGTGTTAACATTTATTCAGTCTCCTTGGGCAACTCAGCTGGCAGGTCGTTAAGTAACAGCTGAGAAGGAAGCAGCAGGCAGGAGTGCTTGAGAAGAGAGAGTGAGAGGCTGGCAGAGGGGATGGATGGGGCTCACAGCAGGAGCTCCTAAATCTAAACCCTGAGCAGCTCAAGCAATATGTACTGCATGTCAGAGGCAAGTAACAGGCAAGGAGACAGTAGAGGTTTTCATTTAATAGGAAAACATAATTTCTGCAAAATGCCGCCTGCAATATTTTGCCTCTGCAGCACAAGTGGGAGACATCAAGTGTTTGCAAGTCATCGAGGAGGAATAAAACACCTCTCATGTTCCTCCAAGTGCCTGACTGCCTGGGGAGCAGTCACTGGACTCATTGAACCAAAATCAGTGGGAATTTAACACTGTGGATCCGCTTCCCCAGGATACCAGCACCCATTTTTCAGGCAGTGTGCTCCACTCCTAGCAGCTGGGCATGAGCTGCATGGCACCAGAGCACTGTGGTAGCACAGGGCAGTGCCAGGACACCCAGCTTGCTAGCCCCCACCCAGAGCCAGGTTCCAGGGGCTCTGCTAACCCTGCCAACATCAGAGACAGGGCACAGGCTGAGCAAGTGAAAGGATATTTGGACTTCTCCCAACACCCCATATGGTTTTCCCACTTGGATTGCAAACTCTTTGGGTAGGGGTCATCACTAGAACAAAACCCAGAAACATTTGGGATTGGAGATAATCCAATAATAACAGGAGATATTAGTTCTTCAGAAAGTTTGTTGCTGGATGCTCATCTCCTTGGATGATTCATTATTGATGGTCTCCACATGACTTTTTTCAGCAGTCCCTTTTAAGTTCAGTTACATGCTTCTTCATTTGTAGAGAAAGAGGAACTGAATGAACATGTCACCAGGTTGTCACTTTTTCATTCCTCTTTCTGCCACAGCCCTTCCTTTAATAGTCTGAACCAATTTTAGAAAAGTCTCTGATGTCCCTGATGATCCATGGCCTCTGAGAACTGGAGAGTCAGCTACCAGTCAACGTGGGCTCGCTGTCACTACTGAGGAAAGAACAGAACTAACACAGGCAATGTTGGTGAAAAGCTGATGATGTGCTGTACGAATCTCCTGCAGCTGCTTCAAAAATTCCATTTTTAGTCCTTTTATTGATAAAACTGACAGATCCTACCCTTGTTTAGGAGACATTTTAGGTTGAACTGAATGCAGCTATCAGATATAGAGGTATCAAATATGCTACAAGAGAAAAACAATGAATCTTTCAAGCCCTGGTGCCCCACAAAGACACAACTTATGATCCACTCAGTGCCCTTGTGCAGTCCAGCACTGTGCTCAGTCCAAGCCCTTGGTCCAGGCATTGGCATACCTCAAACTCATTGCAAAGAATAGTAAGTGAGGACTGGGCTCCCCCACAGCTGAGCAATGGGTCCTCATTCTGGCTAAACATGTCATTGCATGAATAAAGAGGCAAATCTAGTTCAGTTCTGCCTCAACCTCACTGCTGCATCAGTACCATGGGCCCTGCAGACAGAGCCTGGGAGAGGCAGCTCCCTGGCTGGGCAGCAGGAGCTCCAGATGACAGCTTGGCTCTGTGCCTTTTTTGCCACAGTTGGAACCAGAACTAATGAAGAAAAGCCACCCAAGGCCTTTCTGGTTTTCCTTGAAATCCTTCCTAAACTTCCCTGGTTGGGCAAGAGCAGTAGGAGTCAGTAAGGACAGAAAAAAAAAAAAAAAAAAAAGTATTTCTCATCTCTATCAGAGAGAGGGAGGAAAAAAAGATGAGGGTGGAATCACAAGGGTGAAATCAGCACCCTACCAAAAGCCAGTCAGGAGTCCTATATGGATTTCAGAATATGAGAGAAAAACCCAACATATTAAATCTAGCCACGCTTGAAAACTATAGCACAAAATCGTTCCTACTCAGATGCCAAACCACAACTGTGGTGAGAGAGAGATTTTGTTCAGCTCGAGGTTGGGCTAGCAACACACTCAGTACCAGCCGCTGTGCAAACTGTGTTAGTGACTTCTGTTCAAGACACATATTGAAAGATGTTGCTCAAGCCATATAACTGTTTCAGTATTATTGCTTATTGCATCAACTAGGAACAGCCTGAAGTAAAATCCCATCTCCCAACAAAGAGCCTGTTTACAGCCTGGCATGCAGGAAAGGCAAGGTTGTAGCTCACAAATCCAGCAAAGTCACCTGGTGCCTGCACATGTCCCTAGGAGAGCCTTCATCCTGCAGGATCAACAGAGGCCTGGTGTAAATGGCTTTGCACAGCCAGCCCTGGAAGTACTGGAGGAGAAACAGCAACAGAACTTTGATGTATGGAAGCTCTGGGCCTCTGGGTCTTCTGCATGTAGGAGCAAGACAGGTAAAACTGTACTGACCACTCTCACTGGCTGTGGCTGATACAGCAGCTGAGCATCTCAACACCATGGGAAGGCTCAGAGCAAAAGTCCCTGTCAGGCTGGTGCCTCAGTGGCTGAGCAGCTCAGAGACATGAAGTTCTCAACCCCCTAATCTGAATGCTCCCTGGATGATGGGGGTAATTCAGCACACACACTGGCAACTTGTCAAAGCCAGGCTGGGTCCAGCCTTTGCAGGTGTCCTGTGCCAGTGATGAGGATCTTCCACAGCAGAGGCAACTTTGACAAGGCCATGGTTTATGTCACCACAATCACTGACCAGGTAGATGTTGTGCCATGCCTGGGGAGCAACAGGGGCCAAATCACACACCAGGCAAATTCTCCATAAACAAAGTCCTATGGTTATGCTAAATGGAATCTTCCCACATCCAGCTGGGGCTTTTGTTTGAAGTATCCATATGCTTTGATTTGTGGGTGGCAGAAAGCTCTGCTTGAGACACATCCATCACAAATTAAAGCTCTTTATTTTATGCTCGACTCTTCTTATTTTATGATCTTGAATGGTCTGAAGAGATTTATTGCTTTGCTGTCACTCTCCTGTCACGGTGCCACCCAGCACCCAATGCTGGCATCCAGAGGTGTGCTGAGGCATGCAAAGGCACTGGGAAAAACAGGCTGGGCTGGTTTTATTTCTGTGCTCATTATCATTTCAGATTTATAGGTGGCCTTCATGTGCTGAAGTCAGAGCAGGGTTCAAGCAACATAAATTCAAATCCAAGCCATGCCTAGTGTTTCCCGTGTTCTCTGCAGGAAGTCACACAGACTCCTAAGCTACAGAATGCAGACAAACCCTCCTAAAACTTTGCTTCTCCTAATGCACTGTCTGGATGATCTGCTTAGACTAGTCCCTTTGGGCTGTTAGCTGCTTCTGCAGAGGGGTTTGCACATCCAGCCCTGAATTTGGCTGAAAATTTGCTCTCCACATGTGACAAATCCATGAATAGCATTTACTCCTTCTGGCCTTCAGTAAGGTGAGCAGCTCCACAAAAAGCCTCTGCAGGGCTTGGGATGCAGCAGCCCCTCTGCCAAATAGGATACAGCAGCCAGGCAGCACAGGCAACAACTCAGAGCAACAGACAAGCCAATGAGTGCATTACCAATAAAACTGTGCTTCGGTGTAGCTGGAGAGAAAATGGATTGATGCCGGGCCTAGACATCTGTGAGGTGACAAGAAGATCCTGTTGGGAACTTGCCATTCCTTAGATCCATGTTTCTGCCCTCACACATCCCCAGTGCTGTTCAAAAATGTTGCTGGGGGGGATCTGCAGCTTGTTCCCATCAGCTGTCAGCAAATCATCAGCAGTGCCTGATGCTGAGGAGGTCAGGGCAGCTTGTGCCAGCTAAAACTTTCTCCACCTGGCAAAAGCCATGTCAGGCAGTCAGGACAGCCTACCCCAGAACTGAGGAAGTGGCAAAGCTGTGCTCTCATAACAGAGAGCAGATGACAGCTCAGGGATATTTTATTTGTTTTAATTTGTGGTATGCAAATTCAGATGCTGCAGCAGATGTTCTGTAGTCTTTAGTCAGAATATGTTTTCTGAATGTCACTTTAGTGATTTTTCCTGCTTTTTTTGTCAGTCTGCATTACATTTCTTTTTAGTGCTTCTTTGTTATTTAGTGGCAAAACACCCTGCAAAACAAGCATTTATTCTTCTAGAGGTTAGTGTGATCTGAACATCATCTGGCCTATTTTATATATTTTGTGAAAATATCCACAACCTTCTGCAAAGCTAATGTGGAGAGACTTCTGACAGTCATCAAGCTATGCAAAAAAATCTTAAATTATTCCGTTTGGGGAATTTCTACCGGAAAGATGACACAGAGTGATGCACTTCACTCAAGTATCCTTGAAAATACTTTTTATCACATCACTTTCATGTCAAGAAAGTGCTGAAAGTACTGATGGAAAAAATTTAGCATTTAATGTGCTTTCTGAGAGCTTTCTAGCAAACCTACAGGAGTGCAGCAAAAGTCTTTATTTTTCTTTTAATATTTGCATACAAGTCCTCATCAGAAATCCAGGTGTGCTGGAACTAGCAAGTTCCAGAAGGGCTGTGGCCAGGTAGCAAAGGGGAAAACATTCCCTGGTGCAAAAAAAATAAATACAGTTTTCAATCTTGCAAAAAACATAGTAGCCTCTTTGGCTGGTCAAAAAGCTGAAAAAAGGGCTGAATGATTTCCCCGGTCTTTCTCCTGAGAAATCCATGAATCAAGGGCCAGGGCATTGTGCAGCCTCTCTGTGGGCTGTAGGTTTGTAGTCATGTGGAGAAAATTTCCATCCAAAGATGAGTGGGATCTTCCTCTGTAGCTCCATAGGGATGCTGCAAAGCTCCTCTGTGAATGCCAGTTTGAGGGTTTCCTTGCTTCAGCCTCTGCTCATCATCACCTCTCTCAGGGCTGCTTCTCCCAATGGGCTGTCTTCCCTCCTTCTTCATTTTGTGAATGTTCTTCATTTTAGTTTTTGTGTCATTTCTGAGCCTTGCCTGAGCAAGAGAAATGTAAAAATCTTCGTCTAGAAAATTATTTTAATTAGCAGTAATTTACTAAAGCGTTCTCATGTGAACAATGAGAAAGATTAACATTACACATTGAAAATACATTCAAGTGACAAATGTGTTTCTTTTACAAGACAACATTTGACTCACTTCAATTTCAGTGGGTACTGGGAGAGTAGTCTCTAGTAAATATGGTCCTGATCCAAAGCTATCTTGCTGAAGGGGGCAAATGTCTGTTTACTCAAGTGAAATATTGATTCCTCTGACAAATGCTAAGCTAACTTGAAATCTCAATCATCTGAACTGATTTCTAAAGCAAAGTTAGGGTGACAAAGGTATGATGTGTCCAAACCAAGGGTCTTTCCATACTAGATGCCTCTGAAGCCATGCCAGCACACATTGGCTCTACATAAGCTAAAATGTGGGCATTTTCATCCTATTTTCTGTGGCAGTGACCAGGAAAATGTGTTGAAATTTCTGAGTACTGCTTATCATAGGGGGACCACAAGGTCAAAAACAGGTTGATGATTTTGACCAGCTATTTGCATGGGTTTTGTTTGCTATAGATCAAAGCAGGTACTCAAGTAGTGTGTAGAACAATGTGCATATGTTAATGTGTGCACTCATATATATAACCTATGGAGGAGTTTGGTTGCCTGTATGAACAATTACTTAGGGCTGGGCTTCAGGAGGGGTTGGGTGGAATAGCAGCAGACTGCAGAGCAGCTTCAAACAACAGTGTGTACATGACACAAAACTGGGAGGAGCTGCTGTCTCCCTTGAAGGCAGGGAGGCCCTGCACAGAGACTCCACAAATCCGAGGGCTGGGCAATCACCAACCACATGAAGTTCAACAAGGAAAGTGCTGGACCCTGCACCTGGGACAGGACAACCCTGAATGTAAGGACAGACTGGGAAATGAGATGCTGGAGGGCAGTGCCATGGAAAGGGACCTGGAGGTCCTGGTCCATGGCAAGCTGAACATGAGTCAGCAGTGCCCTGGCAGCCACCAGGGACAACCCTGTCCTGGGGGACATCAGGGACAGCATTGCCAGCTGGGCTTATATTGGGTGCCACAATATAAGAAACTATTAGAGAGTGCCCAAAGGAGAACAATAAGGACGGTGAAGGGCTTTGAGAGGAGTGCTTTGGGGAGTGGCTGAGGTCATCTGGGCTGTTCAGCCTGGAGAGGAGACTGAAGGGGGACCTCATGGCAGCTACAACTTCCTCAGGAGGGGAAGAGGATGGGCAGACCCTGATCTCTTCTCTGTGGTGACAGAGGACAGGACCCGAGGGAAAGGCCTGGAGTTGCATCAGGGGATGTTTAAGTTGTTTCTTAGGAAAAGGTTCTTCCCCAAAAGGTGGTTGGGCACTGGAACAGGCTCCCCAGGGAAGTAGTCACAGCACCAAGCCTATCTGAGTTAAAGAAATGTTTGGACAATGCTCTCAGGCACATGATGTGACTCTTAATGATGGCCCTGTCCAGGGCCAGGTGTTGGACTCAATGATCCTTGTGGATCCCTTCCAATCCAGCATGTTCTGTGATTCTGTGAATATCTAGTAGTCAGTGATAGAAGTCAAGGAGATCAAAATGCCACAGTTCTGAGCGAGGACATCCCAGTTGTTCAGGCTTAACACTGCTTAGTTCAGGACAGGACTGGAATCATCATTATGGACAAAAATAAACCCCAGTTGTTGTTGGAAGCTTTCGGAACAAAAGCAGGCTCGGAGCACAGCCAGTACCCTTCTTCTTGGCTGTCTCTCCCTCAAGAAACAGTTGGAAAGGCACAAAAAAGTGGGATTTTATTTTTGTAATTAGTCACAATAGTGTTTCCCCTCCATCTCACTTGTCCTTTCTGAAGCACTTGTTGGTGCCCACCATTTTTTGTTCACTACTATATTTCTGTGAAGAAGGACACAATGCCGAGAAGGCTGTTGCCACTACCATGGTCTAAGGTCAGAGGAGCAGCAAGATTTGAAAGGAGGAGTCCTGTCTTTTAGACCAAACAATACACTCAGAAAAAAATGGAGACACCTGAATGCCCCAAAACCTTCCCACTATTTTCTCCTGCCTGTGTCTGATGATCTAATAAAACTATGAGCTCTCTTGACAAAGCCTGTCTCCTGATGTCAAGGGATGTTCACTTTGTTCTAACACTTTTTGGTGAGCAGAGAGACTGCAGGGTGCTTTGTCCCTGCATTCAGGAGTCCCATGAGAGCCTTCCCACATCCTTTGGTGAGGTCAGACCGAGAATTCCCAAGTAGGAGACAATTCCCTGTTGTTTAAAGCAGTCCTTTGCATAGTCAGACATACTGAAGGCACTGAGCCACCTGGTCAGCTAATTGTCTCCAAATGCCTTCCAACATGTGTAGACAAACTTGAGAGCAAGGAAGCACTGTATGTATTTAGTCATGCACTGTGGGAAACACACAACCAGCCAGCTGCCTTTGTCCCCACCAGCCAGCCATGCCAGATAATATCTCCAAGTTGAGCCTGTTTTGCCCTTGATAGTATTTAATGAGTTATCTCTCTCCCTGTCCTTATCTCAACTCATGAACCTTTCATTAAACTTTCTCTCCTCTGTCTGGCTGCAGAGGTGAGTGAGCAAGAAGCTTCCATGAGTGCCTGGCATGTGGCCAGCATCAAACTACAACAGTCAAGTCCCAGGCATGAGAATTGCACTGTTGGGCTGGAAGAGCCCTCAGCACAGAGGCTGGTTTAAGTGCAGAGGACAAGGTCTGCAGGGAGCTGTGTTTTTCCCATCCAAGGGCTAACGTGCTTTGGGCTGTGCAGGTCAAACTGGAGCCTGCTGAGCACAGGCTGGGGTTTCCTTGGCCAGGTGCTCCTCACCCCAAGGTCCCTGGCAGGCAGGTGGCTGCTTGCTGGCCCAGGGACAGGGGCTGCCAGCAGGAGCTGCTGGATGCAGGGGACATGAGGGATGGGAGAGCATCCTGCTTTGCGCTTTTGGGGTTCCTGGGATCCTAAGCCCTGCAGCTGTGTTCTGAGTACTGAGATGAGTAATTTCTCCTTCGGCCCTAAAGAAAGGGCAGAACGGTTTCAGGTCCCTGCTGGCACTGCTGACACACCTTGCAGCAGCCATGGCTGAAAATGCTTGTTTCCTTGAGCAAGGATTAGATAGCTCATCAGAATAAGATTGCTGTGGTTTCTGACTTTTGTCAGTTTGCAGAAATATCAAAAGAGGGTAAAACCAGGGAAACAGTTCACTTGCTCTTACATTCAGATTTTTCTTTGGAGGCAGTAGCTGCAATGACCACTCATCCCTGAGCTCCTTTCCCTCTCTCTGTGTCCTGGCTGAACAGGGCAGGACATGGGCAGCAAGGCAGCTCCTTTTGTGTGCTCAATTTTCACACCCACACCTAAGCAGTTTCCTGTGGTCACATGTAGCATTATTCAGTCTTAGGACTGAGTATTTTACAAAAATTTTGCAAAATGATGCTCCTTCTCCTCCAAGGAGTCTGAACTCTGGAAACTCATTTGGCTACTTCTTTTAACACATTATGTCCGCTTCAGTTCTGAATCCAAATAAAGATGAGGAAACTGCAGAGATCTGCTAGGCAGAAAGAGTTGAATTTATCCTTTTCCAAACCTGACAGAGAAAGGCCAGTATAAGCAATCCTGGAGGAGACATGCTCCAAGGACAAGGACAAGAGCTGGCAGGGACAGTGGGTGGCTTGGCAAACCACCCTGCAGTGAAACCCAAGTGAAACCACAGCTCTGCTTTCACCTCAGGACTGCTCAGCCTTAAACCTTGCCTGAGGAGGGAGCCCAGAAACACCCCACATGGCCCCAGCCTCACCTCCTCGTGGTTTGTGTTTTTCCCTTTCCATGGGCTAAAGTGAAACAGGCAGCCAGCCACTCCTGGGGCCTTTCCTCTTACAGCCAGGGGATATTTTTGGAGGTGGATTAGGTGGACTTGTTTGGTTGGCTTTTGCTTGTCTCGCCCTGGATCAGATACCAGCGGCTCATCTTCCCAGGACCAGAGGGTCTGGCAGGGAACGTGCTGGTTAGACATGGCTTAGCCAGCTTTCCTCTCCTTGGAGAAATTGCCTCTCTGCATAATGAAGGCCATATCCTTGGGGCTGGCATGTGCCAGGTAATCCATACTGCAGGATGACTCGGCTCCAGAGGTCCTGAGAGCAGCATTAAAACCATCAGCACTTTGCCAGTCAGTCAGGAGACACGGCAGCCTCAGTAACCTCCAATCCCAGCCAGGAGATACCCTGAAGGAACCTGACCTCCAGATACCTTTAATTTTAGCCTGTACTGAGCTTCAGAAGGGTAAAATGAGAATCCCTGTGGGTGACTCACCTCTCCAAGAACGTGACAGACAGTACCTGTGGCCACTGCTCTCTGCTGTGGATGGTGCTAGGTGGTGTCTGGGGTGCACCTGAAGCCCCTGGCCCTGGCGAGCAGCTGTGAGCCATGCCAGCCACAACACCACGAGCCCCCAGAGCCTCCGCTCCGGGTCGAGGGGCTGCATGCTGCAGGAGGTGTTTGCTCTCCCTGACAGCCAGAACTCAGAGCAGCCAAGGGCACACAGGGAGCAGCAGCAGAGCTGAGATTGGGGCAGACACCTCTGTAGGGTCGGATGCTGCATCAATACCATCACAGCGCATCACAGGCTCTGATGTCAAAGAAAAAGCCACCTGAAGCAGAAGATCCATATTCTTCCTGAAAGCCCAAAAGGCATAACAAGACCAGTGTGAAATTCCTGTTTTCAAGTTCTGGAGGGCACACACATCTTGATAGTGGAGGCCTCGTGTCGGACTAACAGCCTGGGCAGCTGCTTTTGGCTGATATGGTTGGGGCTGAAGGCAAACTGATGTCCTGAGGGTTCTTCTTTCCAGCAAATAATGAGGGTGCTCAAGATGATTTTTTAAGAATTTGAGCAACAGCAATAGGGCAAGAATAATTCTTTAGAGATAAGGGAGAGAAAGAAACAAAGAAAAAATGGCAATGGCAAACACCATTGGGAGGGCATCTTGTCAAAACAAAGCAAGGTCAGCTGGGGCTCGGGACAGATGGCTGCTTTTGCTCAGCTGTGATTTTGTTGTTTATGCAGCCTCTGAAGCCAGCCTAGGTCACTGATCTCAGCTGTCAAGGATCACAAGCCCTTGCTCAGAGGAGTCTGCTCTCAGGTCAGCACAGACACACTTGCAGAACACGAGGCATAGATCTGGTGTTAGGTGTTATTTCTTCTAGACCAGCCTCCCAAGCAAGGGATGAGCTGCCAAGTATCCCCCAATTAGACATTCCATCTGGATCCCTCGGGCGGTTTCTCAGGAACCAGGTTGATAGCTCTCTCGGTTAGAGTCAAAGCTGCTGCGGAACTCCCTCTTACCAAGCTGGAGTCAGCAATGCTGAGGCTTTGCTGGAGCTTCACAACAGTCATGGTGCAGTCATACCACTTACTAACTAAGGAGAAAGTGAATTAGGGAGTCTGTGTGAGCCAAACCTCCTTTGTGTCCTCACCTACAGAATATGCAAGATGAAAACTTCCCACAGCAGAGCTGAACTCCCAAATCACTTTCCCACTGTCAGTTTTTAGTCTCCAACTGATCAGTAATGCGAAATGAGAGATTAACAGTATTCAAATACCTGTGTAGCGCTCCTCACAACACCATGGCACTCTTGCTGTTTGTTTACAGTCCAAAACGAGTCACTAGCCTAGCACAGGTCTCCAGAAGCCTGCATGACCCTTGTTGAACATTTTCCTGTGCTGATCATCCATTTTTTACATCCCTACCCCTACCCACCAGATTCCAGTCTTCCCCCAAACCTGACTGTGCAGCAGAGCTAAGCTGTTCATTGAGACTGAGGGCATTGACCTGCGCAGCCAGTTCAGCTGCTACTACACGTAAGTGTACATACCTGTATCTGTGCACATGTATGCACACCTAAGCCAGGTGCACACACGCACTCCTGTGTGTGGTCCAGAGTGAGCAGAGAACCTTGTGCCCAGAGGCAGGAGGCTCTGCGCACACGTGCTCCTTGCACGGACCCGTCAGACCCTGATGGCTGCCGAGCCCTTCCTGTGCAAACATGGTGCTCCAGAGGTGCAGAAACAGGGAGCGCGGCACCACCAAGCCATGAGACAACTGCACCCCCACAAGGTCCCTCTCCACTGCCTTGGGCAAACACGTCTGAGGCTGGGCAGCATCCCTGGGGACAGCAGGTGACGTTCCTTTTGTGCCCCACGGCCAAGGCATATGAGTTCTCTGGCTAATTTAGCAGTGCCCACTCAAATCACGACTGCTCACCGCCATGTGGGCTGCCTGGGGCCGCTGAGGTGTCCCAGGATGACCGTGCTGACCGCGCTGGCAGGGGCGGCGCTG
The DNA here is from genome assembly GCA_013389925.1 of Aegithalos caudatus. Classification (NCBI taxonomy): domain Eukaryota; kingdom Metazoa; phylum Chordata; class Aves; order Passeriformes; family Aegithalidae; genus Aegithalos; species Aegithalos caudatus. The sequence goes on from WEIU01014025.1 coordinate 506,393, forward strand.
GCTGCCCGCCGGAGCACAGCGTGTCCTGCCCCTCTGCCAGGCCCGCAGCTCCCTCTGGCAGCCAATTCTTCAGCAAAGCTGAGGTGACGCAGCAGAAAGAGCCGTGTTCACTCACAGAATCACCGCAGGCTTCGAGCTGGAAGGGACCTTAAGGATCACGTAATGCAATGTCACTGCCAGGTGCAGGAGCACCTTCCACTTGACCAGGTTGCTCGGATTGCCCTCTAGTCTGGCCTTGAGCACTTTCAGATGAATCTCCTTCCCCTTCTGGAAGGCAGAAGGAAGGACCAAGCTGGATGTTCAGCTGTGTGATCAGACACCCCAGAGCCACGCACGGGCACCATGCAGGCAGGACTGGCAGGCAGAGATCTCCTAGAGCCTGCCTGAAACCCTCCAGCCTTCAGTTCAGTTCCAGGGGAGCTGAAGCAGCCAGGAGCTCATTCGGATCAGGCACCCACGAGCTGTGCAGCAATTTCTGCCTGAGCACTAATGCTTGTACCACACTGTGGCCTGAATTAGCAAGAGAAAGGAACTCTGCATAGTATATTGAAGCAACTCCACAAATTCACATTTCAGTGAATTCACATGTGTTCTTCAGAAACTCTCAGGGAACAGATGCCTTTATTTTCTGCAGATGGGTACAGGTGTTAAAACTGACACAAGTACAAGGTAGGACAGGTTGGTACCCAGGCACAAAGAATAGGAAAATTTGCTGCAAAAGACTGCTGGGAGGAACCTCCCTCGCAGTTGTCCTTCCCAGGTGTGACAAGATTTACTCAAACCCAGCTGAAGCAGGTTTCATGAGGAGACCTGGTGCAAGAGGTACAGGTGAGTGGCCTCCCCCAACCCACCTGCACCTGCATCTCTCCTTTAGACCAAAGCTGTTGCTTTGGGCCATGCAAAGTGTGGAAACACCTCAGGAGGAGACACCAGTGAGCAGGGAACCTGTTCCCAGCACTGGGCAGTGAGCCCTGACCAGCTTATGGTACTCTGGGCACAGCAGCCCTTAGCAAAGGTGGAGGCAAGCACTGTCTGGATAATGTACAGTGGTCATGGGTGTATTACAACAGAAATGTGCCAGCAGGCAAGCTGTAACTGAATGGATTTACACCATCTGAGGCAGAGGAGTTGCTCTCTCCTGGGACCACCCCTGCACGGACTTTGCACATGTACTCCTCTGGGGTCAGTTCCCCAAAGTTTTATTCCAGGTGCAGTCTCATGGAGGAAAAAAATTTGCAACAGATGAGCTGATGGTGCATAATATCTGCTTGTCATCTCAGGGATGGGTGAGGGAAGGAGAGATGAAGAGTTGTAGGTGCACAAGGCAGAATAAAGGGAAAGAGGAAAAAAAAAACCAGGTGAAAAAAAAACAAAAGGTGAAAACAACAACACCAAAAATACCCAAGCACAACACCCCCAAATTAAGCCAACCTGCCTCTCTTTTAAGCCAGTCAGTTCCTCTCTTTCACAGCTGATTTCTCACTTTCTTGATACCAATTGCTCAGGCAGGAAGTATCTAATTATAGGTTGAGTTTTCCTGGAGTTTGCCTTACTACTCAACTGTGCATGATTCCCTGGCAGCATCTGTTCCAGCAGCTACTGTCTGCAGTCCTTGTATCTGGTGTGCTTCCTCTCCACAGGAGAGGCATGAGAAGGTTGCTCCCACTTTTCAGGAAGATTTTTGGTTGCAGGCCACACATAGCTGATAGCTCATGATTCCTGCTGTTGTCTTACAGCCAGGAGAAAATAGTGAGATTGACTTCTTTCACTTTTTCTTAATTATTTTCTATTTATTTAACATGGGCAACACTGTTCATCCTATAACATTTATTAAAGGCAAGAAAAAGCATGATAATGACTCATTCACACAGAGCAAATTCTAGGGGATGGTTTAATTTATTTGTTGAGAAAAGGATTAAATTAAAACCAGAAGGGAAAAAAATTAAGAAAAAACAGGGATAGGCAGGGCAGGGGTAGTCAGAAGATAGAGAATTGGGTGGGAAGGTGAGGCATCTGTTGTCAGCCATCAAGAATAAATTGGAATCCACTTTCCATTGATTACATCATTCACACAATAACTGAGGAGGCTCCTGCTGCTTAGTCCATGGTTTTACCAGAGGAAAGGCTGGAAATTTCAGCAGCAACCCTATTCTTGTGCTTTTCTAATGCCAAGGGTTGCTGTGGCACAGCAACAAGCCAAACTCCCATCATGCCAGCTGCTTTCTCACCAGCCCAGAGGGTGCAGCACAGGGGAAAGCAGCATCAGCCTTTGGCAGGAGCCAGCAGTGCCAGCAGGGGTTGGTGGCCAGGTTGCCAGCCTAACTCCTCCTTCAGGCCCTGCTCCTGATGGCAGCTGAGCCCAGGTGAGGTTTTCATTCTGCTTCACTCAATGGATTTACAGATACAGGATTATTAGCAGATTAATGCACAAGTATTGTAAAGATTTTTTCCTAACCAGTTAAAAAAAAGGAATGTGAAAACATGGCTTTAGCTTTCCAATGTTAAAGCTGCTGTCCTGGCTACACCAAGGACAAAACCACACATGGGAAAAGATGCCCTTTTCATTCTTATTAGCATCCCAGGAGCTGGCAGATTAAAAAGATACAGTAAACAAGCAAATATATTTTCACATGTTTGTGGTTTGGATCTCTAGCTGACATCAAGAAAGTACCTCTTTTTGCAGTGAAGAAAAGGCCAGAGAGAGAAATATTTACAGCAATAACTTTCTTTCTATGCTTGGACTGGTTAAAGAAAGGCCAACTTTGTACCCTGCTGTTCAATAACAGCTCATTTCTAGGTCTCTGACTCACTTGGAGCACAGCAGCCATGTACATTGTTTACTGAACTGCAGCAAAACCGTGTGCAGTGCTTACAGATAAAGCCTGATGCTTTGTAGTGTAGCAGGCACCAAATGCCTGCTGTGGGTGATTTATACCTGAAGCAAAGCAGAGGTACACAATGAAACTCAAAGTTGCAAGGACTTGGGCTATTTCTGCAAGGGGAGAGAAGGCAGCAAACACACAAACACCCCCTATCCACAGCCTCTGGAGGTACACCTGAACCAACTTCTTTTCCAGAAGTGTGACTGGGCAGGCATAAATAGCAGGTTGTGCTCAAAGAAGTCAGCTGGGGAGAGTAAACCAAAGTGGTATCAGGGAAAGGGATACAATATGCAATACTTTAAGATAGTAAGTAGGAGTGCTTTGGTAACTCACATTACCTCTGTTGAGAAGGAAAGCAATTCCTGCTCAAGTTACCATGTTACTTTACAACAATGCAGCAAAAACATGCCTGCAGTATGAATCACAAAAACTGGAGATATGCCAATCATTTAAAGGTTATTTGATCCCATAGCTTACCCAATAACTTCTGGACATTTGAGGCTTGCTGCTCCTCTGCTGGCAGTGCAGGAGTTCTATACAGACAGCAAGATGTGAAGAGAGTTGCAGCACTTGAGCACCACATGCCACAGTGGCATTTGGCTGATGTCCCTTCACAGGGGGGGAAATTTGGAGTTTGAAGTGTGCTCTGCCATCCTTGCTCAGAGCCACAGCCATCACTCACCTCAGTGGCCCAGAGCTCCTGCAGCAGCAGCTGCTGCACAAGTGCACCTTCCTCTGCCGAGAGCATGGGACAGAGTGGGCCTGCCTGGGAACACTGCTCTGCTCTGTTTTCCATGCCTGCCCAGGGCATGGAGCCTAAAGTGCTCCCCTTCTAAATGAATCCTGAGGAGCTGGGATCCCTTCAACCCAGTTCTGAGATCTATTTTAAAAGAAAACCATGCAAAAATGACCAATTGCTAAGAGACACTGTAGTCTCAATGGGTTGCTCATAGTCCCAGAGTACCACCTCTCAGAACAGGGTGGCAGGGATTTTAAATGCTGACAATTAAACACAATCCATAGGTTTTGGTGGGGCTTTTGAAAAGTATTTTTTGAGCAAAGCCTTGTGACAGAACACAGCTTCATTTTCAACAACAACTTTTCATACTTTGGGGATTTAATTAATTATTTTCCAGCCTTTGAAAATTCGGGTTTCAGCTTATTTCCTAGCTATTATTCAATGTTTTCACTGTTAACTAAATCCAGGGAGCTTTTGGAGTTTTAGTCTGAATTAAGCCTTTATTCCTCATTGTTTTAAATTCATGGAAGTCAACCGAGTTGTTTTGTTTGATATTCTCCATGCCACGGTGAATTCTGTGCTGGTAAGACTGTAAATGGGCCATGTTGTTCATGAATTACTAATCCCTGCCACTCACATTTTCTGGGGAATACATGCTATATTTAGTCCATATATTTAGAAAAATAAAGCTGGAGAAATCTGAGGCTTTTTTTTTTTTCTCATTAGGAGTCTTTAGAATATTCCCTAAAAATGATAATTCAAGTCAGATAATTCAGTCACCAAGTATAAGTGTTCTTCATTAACCATGGTGGAAATTAGACCCTTGAATTGAGAGGCTAATTAAGATAATTATATCTAAAGCCTGAAAGGAAACCATACAGACATTTCTTAAAATCTTATTTGTCCTTATGTAAATCTGGACCAACTCCACTGTCATTTTCTGGATTTACACCCAAGTAATTGAAAGCACTATTGAGCTCTTCTAAGCTCTCAATATCAGCAGAAGGCATTGAAGTAAAACAATTAACAGTCAGGCTGTGTTTTTCTCTGTAACTTCTAGATGAACTTAATATCACAATGCTCTTCTTTCCAAAGGTATTTTGCCATTCTGATGGATTACTTCTGTAAGGAAAAAAACAAACCAAAACTCATGATGTATTTAGAGGGCTGTCACCAACTTAAATAGCTGCCAACTTTTACAACATTAGCAAATGAAGAGAGTTGAAAAGTTCCAGTGTTAACTACTTCCTCCTCCAGGGGTGATGTTATTTTTAATCTGTGTCTTTCCCTTGGAAGGAACTTTCTCCTCTGCTGTTTCTTGTGACTGCCAACTGCACTGAGACCACCACTTACTAAAAAACACTAAGTGAATGCTGTACATGAACCAAGTAGAAAGTGGATAAAGTGGGTGAAGAACACCATTTAGTCATATACAGCTGTCAGGAAGGTGAACCTTTCTTGGCTTATATTTAGCAGGAGAGTTGGGCAGATTTCTGACCACATGACATGCTCTTCTGCCCCGCAGCCCATCCCACCAGCGTTATCAGCTGCAGACAGAGCTGTGTCAGTCTGTCCCACACAGAGCAAATGTGAACCAAAAGGCAGCCTGCCTAGACAGCTGTGAAACTCTGAGCCCTGCTGTCTGCTTACCTCTTACATACAAAACCTGTCATAAGAAATGGGGAGATTCACAGCTCTCTCTGATTCAGCTCACCTAAGACAATTCCAGGAGGCACATACCCTCACATCTAAACTCTGCAGACAGGCAGGCATTAAAAAAGCTAAAGACCCAAACCCTGCCCATCACCAAAATACCATGTTATTCCATACTTTGGAGCTGGTTTTACTCTCAAACTCAAAGAACTGAAGGAACCAAGAGCAAGAAGCAGCCTGGAGACCAGATGCTTTAGCTGCATACCATTTACAAAAATGCATTGAAAGGAAAGAAAGAAGGGGATGGAAAGAAGGGCACCGTAAGGTAACAGCAGGACTACCAGCTCAGCCCAAGGGGCTCTCCAGCCATTTAACCTGTTGGCTGACACCTACCAAGCAAATGCTTGCAAAGCTTCTTGGGATTCCTGGTTCTTCCATCATCGTTTGGTGACATTTCAAGCAGACCAACAATGGAGGGAGTCTGGGATAGGAGGAAGGCCTCCAGGGAAAGAGAAAAGAAAGAGACTTCCTTTCATCCAGGTCAATAAAGAGATAGAGGGGAGCCAGGTTCATTTAGTATAAAAATACCTAAACTGCTTTTGCATATGGCTATGAAGAGTCCTCAGGATACCTGAACCAGATGTGGCATCTGAGGCCAACATCTGTTCATGTTACTGATGCAAAGTGTTGTTTCTTTTTAAAAAATACTCCTCTTTGGAAGGTTTTCTAGTGCCACATACAGCAGTCAGAGAGAGACTGCCAACCTCGGCATGGGAGGCTGCTGCATCACAGGGAACGTTAGCTGGCCTCTGGAAGACAGCCAGTTCTGTCTCCTGCAGTTCTGGCATCTCAGCAGGAACTGAGAGTCATTGCCTTGCAGACAGCAGATATCCTCAGCTTGATAAACATGCAGGGTGCTCTCAATGAAACCAGAGACAAATGCAAATAGGCCCCCTCTGTCCAATCCCTGACTGCCATTCCCATTTCACAGCACTTGCAGTCTGAATTCAAATTTAAGAAGTCTATGCAAGCATTCCATTAGCACTCTGGAGTTCAGCATCAGCCCTTCCCAAACATCCCTGACCTTATAAGTGTAAAACCTTCAAGTTGCCATCCTGTGAGAACCCAGGTTCTATAGAGTATCTTGAATTTAGGAAACAAAAGAGGTCTCCATTTCACCAAATGCAAAGGGGAGTTCAAGCTCCAGGACTCTGTTTTTGGTTTTTTTTTTTCCATTTGTACTTGGGAATTTGATTTTTATATATTAGGGCAAATCACTGCAAGTGACTTCTTTCAGTGGCAGGAAAGCAAGGCAGCTTTCCAGGCAGCTTTCCATAGCCTAGGGCATTAAACCAGCCTTCCCCTCCATGGTACAGCAAAGCCAAAAAACCTTCCCCCACTTTCCCAGTTCCATCAGTACTCTGACATTTAATGTCACCCGTGCACTGGTGGGATTGGGCTTCTCCAGTCAATCTCCTTTGCAGCAGCAGTCAGATTTTAATCAAAATCTGTTGCTTGTTTTATGATCAACAATAGGCATCAACCTTCTTTTTTTTAACATAAAATTGGGGTTTCAGTTGCTAATGGCATATGATTCAGTTCTCTCTGACTTTCCCATATAACCTTGAGGATAATTAATCAGCTTTTTAACACAATCATGCCTCTCTATCCTTGTCTTTGCTGCTGGGATGTTCTGTCAAGGTACCTGTGGAAGTTCTAGTTCAACATCAGAGCATCGTAACAACCTGGCTACAACTAACCTATGTAATTCTATGAATAAACATCTAATACTCTACACATTCAGAGTACAAGAATTGCTATAGAAGTGGTATTATGTGAATTAAATATTATACAGCAGACTCCCAAGCAACCCAAATCAATCTCTCATAATACCCAAAAAATGTTGCTTTTGGTCCACTGGAAAAAATCTAAGCAAAATTACATCTTTTTCTTTTGTAGATTAGGGCTGAAGGATTGAAATGCCGATTAGGATAAGTACCTGATTTTGACCCAGAAGTTTGTGCTGGAGCTGTTATCAGTGTAAAGTTATAAGTTATAACTTATTAATTGTAAGTTTCTAATAATATTTTTTTTAAGACATGATCTCCAGTATCTATGAAGAAATAAGCAAAATTACATAGGTAAATGATAAATATGTAGGCATTGGACTCACTATTTTAATGGCAGTAATAAGTCTTCCAAAGTGTAGACTATTTAATGAAGGCTGAAAAAAGTTTAGTAGTCAAAAGAGAATGGCAATACATTTTTACTGTGCTGGTGATTAACAGAAGCAAATATTGGATGTATGTGACGAGTATAACCCACTAAATAGTTTCCATCTCCACATGTTTCATCCTAATGTAATCACCCAGTGTTACACAGGTATCTGCTGCACACTCAACCCAGGCCCCTAGCAAACCAAGTGACATACTACATAACAATTTGTTCTTCCCTAAAAAAGGGATTAAGGATTAAGGAACAAATAAATGAAAGATCTGGCTGCAAGGGGAGAAGAGAGAGTTTCCCAGGCAGTGATTTTCTATATACCTTTCCCCCACTGCTTTTAGGAGACAGAGCTGGTGCCAGGCAGTATGGCAATATTCCTGGCTGGCTGAGTATGGAGAAGGTCATATCATTGACCTGGACATCATTATACCACACACAGGCCAGGCCAGCTCTGGAAGGGAGGCAGCTTGCCCTTGAAGGCTGGCTCAGCCAGGGATTCCAGGGCTTCCTTTGCACCTTTTGGAAGTCACTGCTACCTGTCCTGGCTGGGCTATACAGCACACATTCTGATTTTCACAGAATCACAGAATCTCAGAATCACAGAATCACTTGTTCCAAGCTGCTTGGAGTTCAAATATCAAGCAATGGCTCAGAGAAATACAGGTGGAAAAAAAATGGAGCTGCAGTACGGGAAAGGGAAGGGCTCATTAAAACCATTGCATTTTAAACATTTCTCTGTACTGCATGCAGAAATCCTTAGCATGTGAAGGAGATGTTTTTTATTAGAAGGGAAAGGAATGTAGGAAATGGTGCCTGCTTCCTCATTAGCAACTCGGTTTTCCTACAGCGGTCTAGGGTAAAGGAATACAATATGCAATATCCACAATCCTGGTAGAAACAGTTTCCCTCACTCTATAAAAAATAATTGAGAGACTTAAAGGATATCTAAACATTACCTTTTTTTTTTTTTCCTAAACAGACAATGATTGCACTTGCATCTATCTTTGAATTCCCAACAATTTAAAGCACAGTCTAAAACCTTTATGAATATGAAGCCCACTAAAATTTCATGGTGAAAAATTAATCACATGGGCATTAACTGACTTATTCCAGGCTATGCAGTAAATCAGTGCCAGCAATGATAAAACCCTAGGGTCTTAAACTCTGCCTCCTCCTCTAGCTGATTATTGTCACTCATTCCATGGTATTTAATAGCTATTCCTGCAGAAGACCAACTGTTGGTTAGTTATTTTTACAATAAATGCCTCTTATTGTGAAAAGTTTGAAAAGTCCTCAGCATTTGCTTTCTTTAAATTGAATATTCATATCTGCTGTTCTCTATTGAATCATTCAATGACTCTTAAACATCTTTTTGAATAGGGTGATTAAAAAAATGTGAACAGATGAATAGAAAGTCAAGAGAAATTCTGGCATCTAAGATTTTAACAAAACATGACAACTCTCAACCTTGAGGAAAGAATATGCATAAGGAATGGCCAGTGTCACATGGCACATCAAAACAGTGCCAGTGAGGAAAATTACGGAGGGAAAACACGTGTCACATTATGGAAACTAAAGAAAGGTACATGCACACATTTCTTCCTACAGACGTGGGTGTTTTTACGAGCGGAGCAAATTTATTCCAAGTTCAAAACTGGAGCATTTGGAAAGCTCATGATGACAAGTGCAACACCATTAGGAGCTGTAGAGGCAGCATTTCAAGGCACTAGCATTTATTCTGCCTTCTGACATGAACACCCACTCATTCTGACAACAGGAATCCAGAGGGAATAATGATGAGAAATTTATTTCTCTGCATTTCGGTATAAATTCCAACTTCGTTGAAACCCGAGCAATGTCAAAATGTAAAAGTATAATTGTTAAAAAGCTGCACAGTTTATGAGATCCTAGATTCTGTTTTCAGATGCTGCTGGCTCAAGATCCAATCCTAACCTCGGGCACAAATTGTTATAAGACTCCAGAAGAAACAGTCCACTAGTTTTCCCCAATTGTTCATGGAGTCAGATTTCAAAGATGTTCAGAGATGTTTCCTACATTTTTATTATAATTTGATCTTTGCAGTTAAAATGCTGCAGCCAAACTAACTCAGCTACTGAATCAATAAAAGGCTTTTGAAATCATACATTAATCATATTTACAAAGCCCTAGAGACACCACAGAATAAATGGTTAAAACTCAAATATGTTAAATACAATAGCAAGAAAATGACTGATGATCTTGTTCATGCATTTTAATTCAACCATGTATTTTTTTCAGCAGGAAAAGCAATGTGAACTATTATTTTAAAAAATCTGTTATCAGTCATTTTCTGCTCTAAAGTGCCAGGCAATTAATTTTACTGGTCTGGTACGCTGTCGATTCAATCTTCTGTTTATAATCACTTGAATGATTATAAACAGATTAGAGGTTTGGATTAGAGGTTTGGGGTCTGAATATGCAGAGGCTGAAACCTGCTGTTTTCAGCAGGGACAGACATTTTTCATAAGTGCAAGCTATTAAACAAACAAGTTGCTACCAGTACTGGATTGGTATTGGAGATGCTGGAAACCTATGATTTTTTGCAAGAACTGTTTCTATTAAAATGGCTCAGTCTTATGAGAAGTCAGAACTACACAAGAAAATTATTTTTCCCTAGAATTCAATGAGGAGGCTAAAAGCACTGAACTCCTGCTATATTTCACTATGAAAAATAAACTTTTTTGGAGGTCCTAGACAGGCTTTCTATGCTCTACCACAAGTAAATTTAGATTCATTATCTAAGGCCTAGCAGATGGCAAATTTATCAGCTGATGATTTATGACTTAAATAAGAGTTCATACAATTATTTTCAAAGCAGTAAACCCAGCAACTTCCCACCAGGGCATGTGTAATTGACCGGGTGCCCCACACACAAACCTGCGCGCGTTCCCCGGGCACAAGGCACCCTCCTCGCTGGGGCTGGGGAGCCAAACTCTGCCTTGCTGATACCAGCCTGTACCTGTGAAACACCTAAGGATCAAAGCACATTCCAGAGGCTCAGGACAGTGAGGACAAGAGGTGCTATCTAAATAAATGTAATCCACACCCAGTAATTTTTTACCCACCCCTAGACACTGAACTTCAGGAACAGAAATGTGAATCTTTATCTCAGGCTGTTGCAGGTTTACAGCCCAGGACATCTTGAGATATGTAGACAGACTGTCTCCACAGCTCCTAAAGCTTTCCAAGATAGCTACTCCCCTACACCAGGACAGGAGAAAATCAGTTTTATGGATTTTATTTTTCCATTTGGTAACTACAATCTACCAGTTTTCCAAGGGGAGAGGAGAACCTAGTGTCTTCCCTCTGCTACTGCTTCTCCAGGGAGAGAGGTGTGGAAGCTGGGGCTGCTTCTCCCCATTCATGTATCTGAGATTCTACATCCTCCTTCTACACGACAGTCCTTTTCTATGTTCTATTCATCAATCAACCTTTACCTTTCCTCCCTCTTCCTTGTGAACTGGGTCTTCCTATCTCCTGTCTTCTCTTATTCTTGTCCCTCCTGTCCACCCACACACCCATGGAGTTATTACCATATGCCTCATGAGCTCTACAGTCAAGCAGAAAGAAAAAGCAATGACACAGGAGGGGAAAAATTCCTGCTTTGTGCATGATTACACACTGGTTCCTCTTGTTACTTCTGCAGCACTAAGGATTATAGCCCAGGTGGCAAACTTTTTAACAGAGGGGAGTCCTAGAACAAAATGATCCTGATAGTACCTGCTAATTACTGCCAAGGTTTAAAACAGTGTCTCACTGAAGAACTCTGCAAGGTGACAAAAATGTCTCAGATTACAGGGAATGTAATTTCCGATACTTGCTGCATTATAAGCACCGGTTGTTTGGAAATGCCAAAAAAAAACCCTCCACTTACCTACACCACAGCTTGCAAGATTTACAGAGCTGCTGAAATTCCATCCTAAACACTCTGGTAAGGTGAACTGTACCACATCTAATCTTGGCACATTAGGACCCGTCTTTTTGTGCCTGCTGGAGTGCAAGGGCAGAGCTACCTCCAGTACCAACAGGAATGGCAGCAGCAGCCCTGCTGTGGGGCACTGCTCCTCAGGATTACACTCCTAACACCAGCACATTAAAAAACACTCATGCCAATAACATCTCCAGTACAATCAACACTGATAACAGCTTTAAATTGTTTCAGCACTTTGTGATTATTTTGTATTTTTTCAGAAATGCATCAGTAATTAAAAGTCTTAGAGTATTTCTGGTTTTAGGAAAAAGCTCCCCAGCAGTTTATTTGCTCTTTGAATATAATCCAGCAGTTTCTACAATCACTTTCAGTGCTCCAAAAGCAGTGGCATATAAATATAATCCTCATACGTGATACCAGACATGTATAAAATCTAAAGTTAGTATCTCAGTGGATGTTACTCTAATCTGGAGCTGTCTGTTCCCCCACGTACACAGAGAAAACCCTGCTGTGTATTTCCACTCTGCATTCCCATTTTAAGGTAATATTTAATCAGATGCTTAGCCTGCAAATGAAGACATCTACTGAAAGTAGGTCATGATTCTTATCAAAAGCAAGATCACCATGCTGGATTGTTTTACCAGGAATCTCAAAATAAGAACAGATTAGAAAACCTGCTCAGTAAAACAATACCTTTTTTAAATACCTTTAATGGAAATTTTATCTTTTATAGCGATTTCTGCTGTCGATGGCTTAGGACACAGCCATGCACGACAGAGCATTACTGATGTGCCCTTAATCCCGCACTGGACCAAAGCCTCAGTGTAACAGCTCTTTTATCTGCTGGTGACTTTGTGAGAAACAAGCTGTTTGCTGAACCAGCGCAAATGGTGTCCCCATGGAAAACTGTTTTGTTTTCTTTTTGCCAGGACTGTTTTTAAAAAGAGTACACTGCTTGATCTATTAGAGGAATAAGCATCGCTTACAAAGTCTGGTCCTTTACTGAATCATATAATAAAGAAGGAGCTACTATGTACTACATCTATTACATTTTGGCTATTGTTTTTAGTTTTGGAATGCAAAAATTAAAATTCTTATTCATGGAAATAATTATTATCTTAATATTCTGTTAAGGGAGAAGTAATTTGCATAATCCTAGATCTAAACATCTATTTCTAATCTAATTTACAGACTACAAACAATACTTTACACAAAATGATACTGCAAAACTGTAATTGTGTTAATTGCAGCCAATGCATTTCCAAAGTGACTGGTGTTAAATTCAGATGTTTACTCTCTTGTTTTGTTTCGTTTTAATAGCAATAATGGGATAAATACTATAGTAAATAGAGCAACTATTTAATATTTGGGTTTACTAGTGACAAAACCACATAGATTCTTAGATTTCAAGATCAAAATTAAACTAAACAGAATTTTGCAGCTGATCATTGAAAGTTTCTGTTAACGAGATTTGAAAGAACCTGATTAAAAAAAATAGGCAAAAGGATAGATTAACCTGAACAAGCATAGAAATAATTCAGCAAAGAAAACAAGTTTCTACCAGAATTAGCAGATCTGTCATGTAACAAAAAGGAAATCTAGAACAGATGAATGCAATTCTAGTGAAGTCCAGGAGATATATGCAAGTGAAGAATTTCATCTTCCTTAATCTTCTTACATGGTGTGATTAAGCCCCTACCGTTGGGCTCTGGAAGTTGACTTTAGAGATAGCAACAGAAACAATGTAATTTTTCTGCATATAAAATATACAGAAAAATATAAAATATGCCACTATACAGTTATGTTCCTAAACAAAATGTTGCATTCTCATAACTCCTCTTATAAATGTGATTCAGCAGCATGAGATTTGTGGCACAACAGAATAATATTCTTTGTTGTGCCTGGTTCCTATTTAATGATGCTGTCTATATAGCTGCCAAAAACGCTGAAGGTCAGCTAAGCATGGATGAAAATGTAAGGCCACACTCAGGTTGCATAACTTCCACTAAAGAAGTTAAGCAACACCTGTTTGGTAACCAGGGAGCTGGTGTCATGAAGAGCAGAGAGCAGGGCCAGGGAAGGTGCTGAGCAGTGAGGAGCTGGCGTGGTGAGCCATGGGGACAGCAGCTCCAGGAGAGCTGGGGAACTGAGGCTGCCTCACTGTGGTCCCTGCACCTGCAAAACTCCGTTCAGCCTCGACCCTCACACAAACCCACAAATAAAAAACAATGTGTTCCCGCCATGTAAACAGATTATTCCTATTCTCAAGAACTGTGTGTAGGAGGCAGTTTCAATCTAGTCTCACTGTACATTACTAGACACATATATTAAAACTGGGGGTTTTAAAATTTAAGAAAAAAGAGAAACTACCTGCCTGTATATGTGAATCTGATACCTGACAAATAGTATCGCCTTGCTTAAAATATACTTACAAGTTCTTGTGGGTGGGGTGAATGCCTTCAAAATATTCTGATGTATTTCACATGCAGCAGAATCTAAGTTTGCTAAGAGCTGCAGAAGGGAAGAGTTAAACATCAAGATTTTTTAAAAGCCATTCTTTTAATCTTAGGCTATTAGCATCAGTATCCCTGAACTTTACATCATATTTCAAGACTGAATCTAGTTGAAACACGTCCATGCGTACCTGACCTCCACTTTGCATGGAGGCCAACCTGCATTTAGAAATGTAAAAATAATAGAATAATAGTGCAAAATAGAAATAATCCCTGTGAAACAGTGCCTGGATAAAAAACTGTAGGCTGTTACAACCCCAGTGAATGCCCCAAGACACTGGTCCCTGTAGTTTTGAGTGAGTAAACAAATTTGAGTTGTCCCAAGCTGTTCCAGGTAAGCTCTTTGGTCCCCATCACTGTGTCAAGAGATCACTTGTCCCCCTGCCAAAGGGCAAGCTACAGCTAGAGCCAGCTGTAAAAATCAGGATAGCTGTGAGATGTCATGAACTACTGCATACCTAAGGCTTAGGTACCAAGGACCATTAACAGCCCAAGAAGCTTCTGCAACATGGGGCCACTGCTGAAGCAGGTCAGAAACATCAGCAGAGCAGAAAAGGCAGCGACAGCACCCGAGCCCAGGAGAGAGACTGAGCTGCCTCTCAGGGCTACAAGCAGCCTTTCTCTAAAAGGGTGGATGGGATAGCAGTGAACCCAAAATGTTTTCTAAGATAGGTCTTGTTTACCCATCCAGGCTAATTACTGGAGAAGACTCCTAAGGATAAGAGCAAGCTGAATCCAGCAGTAAATCTGTTCTTCTCTCCAAAGACTAAGTTAATGCCTTTTTTTTCCCCTTGAGCTGGTGCACATCTTGTAATGAGCTTCGACTCCAGGACTGGAACCAAATAGCCAAATCCTGAACAGGCATCCACTTCTGCAGACCAGGACAAAGAAAAAATGGACATTCCTCTTCCAAGGAAAAGCCTGCCAGGTTGCCAGTTCCGCAGACAGAAGAGGGAAACAGTAGTTCAAAATAGAAAACTGATCATTCGTAAAATATAAAAGGATAGAGAAGTCAAAGAAATATAGTTCCTGCCTCAATGAATCTTCACACACAAGAGGTTTCACCAAAAACAGGTCAGAAAAAAGTTTTATATAACTGTCATTTTTAAATTCTCCTCTGCACGTCTGGCATGCAAAAGTAAGAACTCTATATATAATAAAACTTATGAGCTTTCTTCTTCTCAGTAAGAATGACACAATTTAAATCAAACGACCAGAAGGTTGTTCATGTAACAAAATATTTTTAACCTTTCAAAGCAACTGCAGTAAATCTGAAAGTAACCAGATGTGCAAACGGTATAAAGTAATGTGAAACGACACAGCACTCTCTTTATTTAGACAGCACCTTGGTTCAGAATAAAAAAGCTGCTTCTGCAGAGAACCCCTGCTGCTGCCAGGCTTCACATGTTCTATGCCACAGTTATTAGACTACCACAGAGCAAATCACTCATCTTTGGCCAGCAAGTTGGTCAGTGGTTTGAAAAGAGTACTGCAGAAACTTGTGCAAGAGCAGAATTGTCCCATCAGCTCATTACAACAGTAAAATGCAGACCCAAGGGCCTGCTGCAGTGCCAGGGCTGGTGGGATCTCCCAACGCTGTCCAGGCAGAACGGGGCACACAGCTTCAAAACCTTCCACAACAGAGATTTCTCTTGGCTCATACTGGACCTGTCACATTAAGCACCTTCCAAGAGCACATGGCAGCAACAAGAATGGGATTCTCCTTCCTCCCTTTTTAATTCTCCCCCACCCCCACACCTGCCAAAAGATTCTAACAAAAATAATTACTGTCCTTAGTTCTTTATTGAAGAAATCACTATAGTGAGCTCTGAGTTTCACTATTATTCATCTACAGATGTCTGTAAGAGTGTATTAGTCAGGAAAAAAAAATTACCATGTTTTATATTACCAGGAATATATGTGAAATGTCAATGGAAAGTTGTAGCCAAATGAAGCAATGCTGACAAAACACCTGCAAGAACTTTGGTATTTGAGTCTTCTAAAGAAACTGAGAAAGGAAATGCACAAATTAATGAAGGGGAAAATCTCTTTTCTAGTTCTAATCATCTCAGGTATAGCAGGTAAATATGATTTATGCCTATGGTTTTTAACAGCCCTACTAAATTTTATTTAATGGTATATTAAAAAAAAAAAAGCCATTACTCTCAGTGTTATGCAACACTGGGAAATGCAGAGAGAACAAATTTGATACCATTATCAGCTGCAGCTGGTCGAGTTACTCAAACACCTCCTCCATCAAACCTCCATCAAAAGTTTTTAGGACCCAGCAGAAAGGGAGGTACACATGCAGGTGCTATTGCCTTAAAATAAGTATTATTACAGTGAAAATTCTGGGGAAAAAATGATTAGGGAAAAACAGAACCAAACAAAAAAACAAACCTTGAAAAAAATCCCTAATGATCAAGACTGAACCATCTCAGGTTTTTAACGCAGAGTTACATTAGTGCCTGGGTAAACTTTTCCTATAAGTACACAGCCTTTTATACCAGGACCACAATTCAACCCATGGTAGTTAAAATTAACAGTTGTAGTAAGCAATGTCACATAAACTAATTTCCCAGAAAAACTGCCATGAAGTCATGGAATGAAATTATTCTTAACTAATCTAGTTCAACTGAAGTGATCTCAATGGAAGATAGAAGTGGTGCATATCCTATCAGAAATTTCTTCACTGGGATACACCACAGTGGTTTACTGCTGCCTGCCTCAGTGCTGAACATTTATATTTTTCCCTTTATGGTTAAAATCACAATGTATACAAAATATTTTTATTTTAAAAAAATTAATCCAGCTAATTATGAAGGCTATAAAATCCACCCCTTGGTTTGTAACCGAGTTCAGTGGCTCGTGTCATACTGGCAACTTTTAACATGACAAGAAAACAAATCACATCTAGCTTGTGAAAACACTCAATCCACCAAAAGAGGCAAAGTTGACCCTTGGCTTGAATGTACACAGGATCCTCAGCATCTGGATGGAGACTGCACTGCACATCTTATGCAGTGGAAATCAGCTACACTAAGGCTGAAAAGGTCAAGTTCGTATTGTTTACAACTCAGTTTTGCAGAGTCTCAGTTGGTTAACCTTTTTCTTCTAAGAGAAGAAGCAGATTTTAGTCTCTAGCACTGACTTTTGAGGGCATCCATTTGACAAGAAGACACAAGGAAACAACATATAATCAAAATCATTCTTTATTAACGATTTCAAGAGTCATCTTCTGAGTCACAATCCTCAATTTTTTGAAGTGGCCGCCTAACACCAATTACTAAGTCTATGGAGAGAAGCTCTGTAACACAATGAAGAACTGAAATGACTAACTGGTATTTGCAATATACTGACTCCAAGCCTTCATCATTTACAGGCAGTGGCTGATTTTTTCGGAGTAAATTAATGGCTTCAAGATAGAATGTGGTAAAGCCATCTCGCTCTGCTGTCTGGTACAATGCTTTGGGAATGCTTAGCAAAGCATCAGCAACGACGTTAGATACAACGGTTACCTCTGACTGCTGACACTCTTTTGCATAGTTCTGAATATAATAATGTAACAGGATTTCAAAGTAACCTCCTACTGGCAAAACTGATCCTGCTTCTATAAGGCAGTTGGAGTAATTCTGTGCAATACCTGCACAGCTCTCCGCCTGTTTAAATGGAACTATATGACGTGTTTTCTCTAGACCTTTGCAAACGTGCAGGCACTCACAGGCACTTACTGCATCAGTATGATGTGCCACTAACACAGGAGTGCTGTGGTTCTTTTGATTGTGGACTAGCAGATCACTTTTATCAGGGTCTAAAATATTTCTCTCTTTTTCATCACTAAGTGCTTTCAGCTGACATTCAGAAACCTGGTTACAATTACACGTATTTTCTATTACCAGTTGTTTCTGAGTAGCTGAAGAATGCCAAGTGCAAACATCTGGAGTTTCGCTCTGGCTTTCACCTTCCACTTTCCATTCCTCCCTCTGATGAACTGTTTTAAACAGCTGCTGCAGCATTGTGAACGCCTCTCGTAAAGCAGCAGCATGTTGCTCATTAACGCCATCGACCGGCCCACAAAGGATCAGGCAGTGGGGCTGGAAGGCACACGCACTGGTGAAGCCAATGTGGACACAGCTCTTGGAGGCGAGCAGCAAGGGCTGGCAAAACGTTACCACTGCAGTTTCGGTTATTTCTCTGTCCACGTTATCACCGAAAGGTGTGTAAGGGGAGACACCGGTGATTTCACTGATAAGGGCCATTTCTTCTGACGATAAGCACTCTACCACAGACACACCACATAATTTGGCATAGTAGATTACTACTTCTTCTTGCTTCACACTCGACAGTAACAGCTTAACGTTCTTACTCTGCAAGTGTTTCATTAAGGCTTCTGTCCTCTTAGTGATCCAGTGCAGGGAAGCCTGATACTGACCTTCGGAATCTACAACAAACTCGACACCGGGGGCCGTCAGGGCGGGCCGCAGGGGCTCGGTGACGAGCAGGGCCCGCAGCTCCCCGTCCGTCGGGCAGTAGGTAGCGAAGTCCCGACGGAGGATGATGCCGGGCAGGACCCTGGAGCTCGCTAGGGGCAGGCCAGGGACGGCGGCGTGCAACTCGGCGAACCGCCGGCCGAGGAGCCGCAGCACCTGGGGGCGGGCGGCGGCG
>WEIU01014025.1:534074-545530 GCA_013389925.1 Aegithalos caudatus
TTTTCCACCTTTTAAAAGCTGCAAATAGAGACATGTTGATTCTACACTTTCTTGAATACTTTCTGCAAAAGCAGTACTTAACTTTTTTTTAAACATGAGTCTTTTTTGTATTTAAGTGCTCTCAATTGTCAGCCAGAATTTATAAAAGAGCATCACTCCCTACTTACCCAGTGACCCTCTAAAAAAGCCAGAACTTCTTTGCCAAGCTTAATTCTCCCTGATATTTGGTTAACACTGTCATTGTTACCCAGAAAAGGCTGCAAAACAAAAAGAAACAGTTTCATGTTTATTTTAATAACATGTTATTTTTGTTTATATGTTTAGTCTTAAGGAAAAGTTGGAATCTATGAAATGTGCAGTAAACAGCCCTGATATGTTTAATACTATATCTTCTACCTATTAATCTTAAAGAAGTCTAAAACCAGAGTATGTAGTTTCTTCCTCCCTTCTTCTTAAAAGATTTTCTGAGTAAAATATCGTCTAACATATGTGGAAGGAAAACAGAAAATAATACAGGAAGACAGTGACACAATATCCCAAAGCACACAGTCATTTGCTACACTAATTTCACGGCTTTGCCAAGGACCATTTGTTACTAGAGACTGTCTTTTGTAGAAACAACAGCAATGATTGCCAGGGCTTTTCTTTGGCCTTTTGACAGGCTGCACATGCGTCCTGTGCACTGACATGGCAAATTGTCAGTTAACACATCCTCCCAACCTGAACATTGCCCCTCTAATTTCAGCTGAATACAGTTTCCCTCTCCTTGTGCACACTTCTTGAAAACGGTTTTTTCAGCTTTAAATCAATTTCCACCTCAAGGATGTCTAACGCATTTTTCAGAAGCCATTTAGAAGTAGTTCAGAAACCTCTGTTTAGCTTATGTGAGTGGACATTATGTTCATTCTCCTTCTTGTGCCCACCCACAGCATTCACTAACCTTGAGCTTGAATTCAATTGTTGCACTGTAGCCAGTTTTCTCACAGGTGATGTTGACTACTCCTCCAAGCTCTAAAGTCATTGTTCCATAAAGAATTCCTGCAAGAGAGAAAAAAACCAAAGCAAAATAAAACCCTCCAGCTAAAACAAATGTTTTTAACTGAACAAAACAAAACCCCTATGTTACTTGGGTACAATTCCTAGAGTAAACACGCTCTTTTTCCTAGAGGAAAAACTGTATTTTCAGATGACCTTTCCTGTGTGATTCTGTGTATTCTGAAAGAGAATTCTGGAGTATATGGGTAGAAAATACTAAGTAAGTTACAGCTTAAAAATGAGCAATTCTGCAATCTATTTTGTGCTATTACTGAGCTTCCATAAAACTTTACAAAGCACTGACCCATTTCCCATAGTGGAACTAAGGACAAATGTTCACGACTTACAATCAAATCACACTGTGGTGTAGATGCTACGTTGCCTTTCATATTTACTAGAGGAAAATAGTGGAAAAGCTCAAAGCTGCTCTAATAAAAGGCAACTCAAACAGTAAACGACAGTAGTGACATATATATGTGTGCTCTTACTATTTCTTAGTAGTTATGGAAAAAAAACCACTTTTCCTGTGTCAAAATGGCTTAAACAGAGGTATTTTTCTCCTGATAAAATATGTGGAGCCACCAATGTTGTCAGTGTTCAGAACACTCTCCTCCAGATGACAGGCCTGAATCCAACACAGCACATTATTTAGAATAATGAACTATTTAGACTAACAAACTTCTTTTCTCATAACTGCCATCTAGAGAATGAAAGAAACCACTACCTTTACAATGGGCATACGGCATTGTCATAACATAATCTTCTCCCCTATTTAGAAACGTTAGCCGTCCTTCTCCATCTAGTATGGCAGATAATGAATTCCCTGAAATTCAAAAGACAGACTGTCAACATTTCTCACCCTGCAAGACAACAGTCAACATTTCCTAATAATTAAGCAATACAATTAAGTACATCAGTATATTTAACACTGCAACCTATCTGGTCTAGTGAAGCCACTAAAATACGCAGTGTGTTCAAGTAAAAAGTAAAACACTCCAAAAACAGAAATTAAAATTCTGAAGACCAGTACCAAAAGCTTTGTAAGGAAAGGACAATACAACAACCTAAATACAGACCCTTCAACAACCTTCTTTCATCCACAAAACACAGCTCGTGCACCAATTTTGCATCCCTCAATACACATACATCCAAAAAACCCCATTATTTACCATAGAATTTTGATTTGGCCAGAATGCTACCACTAAGGCAAAAACCATCCTTGCGGTTGCTAACATAGAAGGCAGATATTGGAGGATGATGTGACACCTGTTGGAAAAAAATATATATTTGAGAAAAACAAGTAATATAGTAAATATGGTACAAACTTTGAACTAATAATGCAAAATTCAGGGTGCACATATTAGAATGCAGTTAATGTATGTGAAGTGTGACTAAAATCTTTAGAAATAAAGATCAAGCAAACACCTACTGAATTTCAAGAATTAAGAAAATCAGCACAAAATCACAAAATTTTGTTCCAGGGAAAGAAGAACAAAAATACTGGAAACACTTTCCTCACTCTCTCTATAGGAAGGCACACTTAAGAGACATCTGTAAGAAAACTGTGCTCATCAGGAGCAGTTTTAGGATACTATTCGTACACTTGGATACATTTCCTAAAACTACCATAGCATTTAACTAACACAACTACACAACACATTTATTTTTCTTAAAAATATTTTTCCAGTTATTGCATCTACCTGTTCTGCAATATAAAAAGTCTTGCTGTTCGTCCTTGGATGAATCCACATGCAGCGGAAAAACTCTCCAAGTATAGGATTGTACGGCTTCTTTAGTCCCTGAACAGAAATTGAATAGAGAATAACCATACTGTGCATGTACACAAGTCACAAACATTTTATCAGTCTATCACTGAAGATAAGACACACAGGAAAAAAATTCCCGTAATATATATACTTAAGTACATGGTACTTGATTTCATCGTTTGAATATTATGCTCAATTAGTCTGCTCTTCATTCTAAGGAAATTATAATGCATTCAGTATATTCACTAAACTATTCTACACACAAAATAGGACTTTTGTCTGAAGTTAGGTAGTAAGTACTTTCTGTGAAGACTATTTCCCAACAACATGAGTATGAAGAGTACTTAGTGCAAAGCTAAATGAAGTGGTAGAAACATTAGTCCTCCAATTTCAGACTGTTATTACTGAAGAATGGTAAATATAGAAGTGGCTCAATTTTATCAAAAAATATTTAGTTCAACTTCTACTCCAAGGGACAAATGCAATTGAATATAGCCTATTTTAATCACGGCTAGGGATTGAAAATTTCCATTATGTGTTTCTGTAGGCAATGAAAACTTAACTTTGCTTTTTTCAAAAATGCATTCAAATATAAATTTAAAAAGAAAAACTTACTCCAACATATCCCTAAGTCCTCAAACTAGACACAATGACTAAAGATAAGTAACACATGAAAGCATACCTTTGGCTTTTTGTAGAATCCTGACAAATACCACTTCACTACCTTTTTCATGCGATTGTAAGCATTCTCTTCAAGAGCAGCTCTGTGAAACAGAACACACAGATCAAGTATCAGTATTGTATCATTTATGACATACTATCTATTGTTGTGACATATCTTGAATCTATGAGCTGATTAGAACAGGTCTGTGATTTGCACTACTGCAAAACTTTCAGCCCGATCTCACCAAATTTAAAGTTTTCAAATAATTGTCTGAAAATGGAAGTCAAACAAAAATGCCAGAAATGGTATTTCCATACTTGAGCCTGTTCGTTGTAACATTAAATTCTGTCCCACCCCCACTCAAGTTCTTCCATTTATAGGTTACTACTTTCGTATATTTTTACTACCAGCCTATTTACACATAGAGCTCTGAGCTGAATAATATTTCAATTTACCATCTTTAATTTATTAGCTACATTTGAGCAGGCAACTTTAAACGTGGACAGAACCCTACACTGTATTAAAAAAAATTAACTAGTATTGGTTTCTCATTTTAAATATGCTTCTTGGAGAAAAAAAATTAAACTCATTTTCAGAAGTCTTTCAACCAGTCTTCAGAAGCTAAACCAGAAATGCCTGCAACACAACTACTATTAAATTACAAGAGGAGCCAGACTTCACAGATGTACCATATGAGCTCTCAAGGCAGTTAGTTTTCAGAAAATGACAATATCTGACACTGTTACCCTATTTTAATTTAAAATTGGTAAGAATGAAAACCAGAGACAGGATCTACTTACTCAGACAGAAAGTCTGCATGGTAGTAGTAATCAGACAGCTTGTCCAGGAAAGAGCGAGGTTCCAAAATAAATGTAGGCAGTACAACCTTGGACAAGTCCATTCCTGGCCGGACTTGCTTCAATAGTGTCCAGATCAAACTTTTGTTTTCTTCTGACACTTCTTCTGTCTGAGCAGCCTCACCTGCCTAGGATGAACCAAAAAGCTGCTTACATAAAGAAGAAAGCAAGCAATCCTCCAGAAGACAAATCAACACATTCTAAGGTTGCAGTGAGAATGGGAAATGTATACTTAAAATAAACCACTCTGAGATGCTGAAGCAACTATGGAAGTTAGATCAAGTTTCTATAACTGCACTTAGGATACATCTTTAATGAAGTATGACAAATATACTATTCAGCATTAAAAATTGCATTTGTTTACATTATCTCTAGGCTGGAAAAAATTGAGGTAGAATGTTGTCCAGAAATCCTCCCTTGGTTCTTTCCTAGCCATCACCTGCATTACTCTCTTCTCAAATGCAGGACTTATACACCAAAGGGCTGTTCATTCTACAAGCATTTCCCAACCATAAAGGCTGACATATCTATGCTTTTCACTGCCTTGGATCAGTCAGCAGCATCAGTGGTTTTTGTTAAAAAAAACAAAACAAAACAAAAAACCCATGGTAATGGGGTAACTGAGCAAAACCAGCAGCCACACTCCAGGCCCCTTTCTGTCCAAGAAGAGGGTAGATATTATCCCATATAGTGTCTGAAATCAAGAGCAGTGGTTGTAGGAAATGCAAGGAAAGGCATCCCTTTTTCCAGAACAGTTCTAAAATGCATACTCAAAAACTTGTCACTTAAAACTCAGCTTTTCCCAAAATACTGCTTTGTGTAGACATGGTACTAGAAAGCACTAAAGCATAAGATACTCAAGTTCCACGAGTATAAAAAAAATCTCATAGTCATTTCTCTCAAGGAGAAAGAGGAGATTTGTGAAGACTTACTTCAATTTCTGTTACCAAGATTTTTGGTTTTTAAGTCCCTGTCATATTTGCCTGTATAGGCAAATACATAAAATAACCTGCAGAAGTGGAATAGCACCTCTGGGGAATCATTAGAATGCAAGGTGACATCAGAAGCACAGCAAGCCTTCCACTAAATTCTGCAGACTACATCTGCCTAACTTCTCTCTTGCAGGAGAAAAAACAGTGTCAGGTTGCATTCAAGCCTTCATCTCGAAGATTTTTACTTCAACAAAAAACAGGGCTAAGTTAAAACAGAAAGTAACAACAAAAGAACAAGTAGTCATGACAAACTTCTGCTGCAGGCAGCCCTTTCTGTACCTTCTGTCTGAGCAATACACCAGGTAATTTCATTATCGCTGTTAAAATCTCATTCATTAGCAAAGAGTGGCAAAGCAGAGCAGAATATGGGTGAACAGAAACTTTTCTACACATTATTGCAAAAAATATGAAAGCCAATCCTGAAAGTCACCTTTCATGTGTAGCCTGACCCTTAAAAGATTAGCTTACTATTTGGAGAAGCTGCTTGCTCAGTACATCAAGAGCACTTTTACCTCCCCAAGTTCTTCATGACTCTGTTCTAAGTAAGTAGTTTCCTTGATATCAACTGGTTCTGGATCAACATAAGAATCATCCTGTCGCTCTGACGTGTCACTATCACTTTCTTCACTCTTCCCCAATCCATCATTATCAGATTCCTCGTGGTCATGGTCATTTTCCTTATCAGACTTGTCAGAGTACGTATCTTGATCTTTGAAGTGATGCCTTTCCATTTCACTGTCATTTAACCTATTAAAAACAAAGACTAAATGAATCCTCAAATTTATACACAATTATTTAATTGTTTCCAAACCAGGATCTTAATAAAATATACACCATAACTGCCAGTATCAAGCTGCCTGAGGTGGCAGCAGTGTCAAACTAGCCTTGCTGGAAACACATAGGATGTACACTCTTCTCACTGAACTGTCAAATGACACTGATGAGCCTGGGACATCAACTACCTCTCCAGGAAGCCTATTCCACTATCTGACCGTATGCTCAGTGGAAAAATGCTCCCTAATGTCTAGTCTAAACCTCTTCTGATGATACTTTAAACCATTGCCATGTTTCCATGCCAGGGAGAAGAGTTCAGCACCTCCCTTTCCAGTTCCCTCATCAAAAAGCTGTAAGAGCTCTAAGTTTGCATCTGTCTCCTTTTCTCAAAACTCGACAAACTGAAAGTATTCAGTCCCTCCTCACAGGTCATGCCTTCTGGCCCTTGAACAAGATCTGTTGCTCCTCCTCAGAACATAGTCAAGAACCTTCATAACCTTTCTAAATTTTGAAGCCCAGAACTGCACACATCCCTCAAGGTGAGGCCACACAAATGTTGAATATAGCAACATAATCACCTTTCTTGACCAGCTGGTTCCTGTCTGTTTGATGCACCCTAGGATGGTGTTTTCCCTCTTGGCTGCCAGGGCTCACTGCTGATCCATGTTGATCCCTCTGTCAGCCAGATCCCCTGGCCCCTTTCCACCGCCCCTCGTCTGGCCCTGCGCCCACCTCATGCCCAGCAGTCACCTCAGGCCACTGTGAGGGCAGGGCCGCTCCCCAGCCACTCCTCTGCCAAGTGATTCTTGTCCCTGGCATTACCCTGCCCCAGGTGCAGACTCAGGCACTGGGACTTCTTTAATTCCATGCCACTGATGATTGCCCAACTCTCCAATCCCTCAGATCCCTCTGCAGGGCCTCTCATCCCCTGAGGGAGTCAGCAGCACCTCTGGGTTTGGTATTGTCAGCAAACTTGCCAAGAGTGCATTCAACTCCTACACCCAGGTCTCACTGGTAAGAACATTGAACAGAACAGGCCCATGATTGAGCCTTGAGGGACATTGCTGGTGTCACCAGCCAGATGTAGCCCCATTCACCACGCTCCTTCGAGTCCTGCTGTTCACACAGTTCTTCAGCCAGCACATTGTGGTCCTGCTCATCTCACACCTATTTAATTTATCCAAAATGATCCTGTGAGGCACATTATCAAAAGCCTCACTAAAATCCAGAAAAATTACATCCACTGCCTTAACTTCATCCAGTAGGTAACTGATCTTATCTTATGAAGGACATCATATTAGCTAAATGTGACTTTCCCTATGCTGACTGTGCCTGGTGAATCATTGGTCTATGTCTTTTAACAGAATACAGTATGATCTTCTCCATAATTTTTCCACATACTGAGCTTAGACTCACACGTCTGTAGGTTCCTGGGTCTTCCCTCAGGCCTTTCTTGTAAATCTGAATACTGCTGGCTAGTTTCCAGTCAGTGGGGACCTCCTCAGTCTCTCCAGATCCTTGGAAGAAACTGAGAGGTATCCGGGCATAACATCCACTAGCTCCTCCACTACTCTGTGATGAATCCATCAGACCACATGGACCTACAAACATTCAGCTGATACAACTGGTCTCTTACAATTTCAGTGCCCACAAATGGGAAGTCACTGATTCTGCACTCATTGGCCTCCAAGTCAAGGAGATCAGGCAGCCCAGTCAGCATTAATGACTGAGGCAAAAAAAAAAATGAAAGCAATGAATACACCTGCTTTTTCTTGATTCCTATTTTTCAGGTGACCATCTTCAACACGTATTGGTTGGTCCAAGCTTGTCCTTGGACCTTCTCTTGCTATTAACCTACACTCTCTCAGATGAAGCTAAAATTGCTTTCACCTTTCTTATCCCTCATCTACCACCCAATTAAAGCTAGACATGCCAGTTTTGTTCCTTAGACAGTTAAGTGCACTAACACTCTCAGAATATGCTATATCAAAAGAGGTACCTAGTTAAAGTATTAGTCTTAATTAGACTTAACAGCCGCAGCCAATTGCTGTGATTGTAATCTTGGCCAGCAGTTGATATTAAACTACTATTTCAGAGCACGGATCTCCAGCTGAATTGTGCACAGCGGTCATATCGTTTCTGTGAGAGAAAAGAAGGTGCAAAACTGCAGCTGAGCCAAGCTTGGTCATATGGATAGGGCCTTTAATTGTTTCAGGGGGCAAGCATTTGCCTTTTTTGTGGCTTTTCTCAGACTGTCTATGCATTGCATAAAAAGAACTGCACCTCTCCCAGTCCAGGTCTCTCTCTGGGACAGCATACTTGTAACAGCCCTACAAAAATCCTGCCCACCCGAAAAGACAAATGGACAGCTAAATCTTCACCAAGTATATTGAATTGATAGAAAATTACTGAGGTGGATAACTGAGAGGAGTCTGTGAACCCATGGGAGGCCTGTGCTGGAGCAGGCTCCTGGCAAGGACTTGCAGACCTGTTGGGGATAGGAGCCAATGCTGGAGCAGAATCCTGGTAGGACCTGTAACCCTGTGGAAGACCCATTCTGCAGCAGGTAGTGCCTGAAGAACTGCCCCCTGTAGAAGAGGGACCCACTTGGCAGCAGTTTGTGGAGAATTGTTGCCCATGGGATGGACTCACATTGGAGAAGTTCAGAGAACTATCTCCTGTGGGAGGAACCCCATGGCAGACTCCTCTCCCTGAGCAACAGCTGGAAACCCCCATTCCCTGTCTCTCTGTGCCTCTGGGGAAGGAGGGAGGGGTAGGACAGAGGTGTTTTTTAAGGTCTTATTTTACTTCTCTTGATTCAGCTCTGATTTTATTAGTAATAAATTCAATTAACATCTCTAACTTAACCCTGTTTTGCCCATGATGGTATTACTGAATTACTTCTTCTGGTCCTTACCTCAACTCATGAACCCTTTGTTAAATTTTCTCTCCTTATCCAGCTGCACAGGATAGTGAGAGAGAGGCTTTGGTGGGTGCCTGGCATCCAGCCACAGTCAACCCACTACAACCCATTCATTCACTACACTTAATATGCTCACAAAAACCTGGCTGAAAGTATTTATTGAAATAATCAAGGAGTAACTCAAGGGCTCTCGGACAGTAGGTATCAGGTGATATAAGACAATTTTAATTTCTATGCATTTAATCATAAGGTGACTGAATTATTATTTATCCATCTGATGATTCATGCTGAAACCATTTAAATAAAGGATTATTCATTTCTTGAACTAAAGAACAGCAACTTAAAAGCACATCTACCGCCTTCTGTCACGTGTACTAAGCTTCTGAAGCTAACAAGAGACACCAAATGAAAATTTTAATGTTTTCTATTTTGAACAGTTTAACTGAGTACTTAAACTTACTGATGTGATATTCCAGGTTCCTTGGGCCAAATTTTCCTCTGGATTCACTTCGCTTAATAAATGATTTTTAAATTTTATATGCAGGGCATAAAATACACTGCAAATAAGGGATATAAAGGGAACTCAGGAGCAAAACAAACTGCAGCCTTAGTCTTCCTGTGGTGAAATTATCACTTCCAAAGAGCAATCAGGTTTAGTAATTAATTCACTTACGGTAAGTTTTCTCCACTGTGCAAGTTGTTAGCACGAAGCAGACCATAGAAAGAGACATGAGTACTGTCAGCTGAGGAGTTCAAATCGTGCTCTTTACCTTCCCTAATCATTGTACGTTTAAGCAGACTTGAACATTTCAGTGCCAGCTCCAAAGCATCCATCCAACACCTGCCTAAAGACAAATTTAGTATTAGACCAAAAATTAGAATAACAATTAACTATACCACTTCTGTATCCTAACTGGGAAAATTAATCCTTTGGGCCTGCTTGCATTGCCTTTGAAGACACACTTCAGAGTTGTGCTATGTTACATGCACTGGATTTCATGGTCTGGTGGGGACATAAAAACAACTCACAACCACCCAGCTTTGGTACAAGGGATGCTTTGGGGCAGGACAAGCAAGGTAAATCATGACTTTGTTAGAGCATATCCCAGCATTTCTTCCTTAATGCAAGTCTGGTTCCACCCAGGCCATGACTGTGGAATGCTCCCAAAGCTGCCTGCAGCCCTGCTTTAGTTCTGAAGACTAAGTAACTGCATCATTGGGCAAAATTTGCCCAAGAAATACAATAATACTGTGGAAAAAGAGCTATAATGATAGTGTAAAAATAACATTTCAAAAGATGAAAAGCAGATATTCTAATTTTCTTTGGCAGAAAGTACCTGAACAAATTTATGTATTATTTCCCCTTCTTCTTTTTCCATGTATCTAATCTGTTCTCAATACAGAAGGCAGAGAGAGTCCTATTTTTAAAGTCTGCAGGGGTATGCTTAATTAACTAGTAGGTGAAAACCATCTGCTAGAAAGAGCTACACAAGTCTTAAATTTTTTTTCACATTGTAACTTTAGAAGGTAGTTGCACTGATCACCAACTTCCCAGTGATGAGTATTTACAAAACTACATTTTGAAGGAATTTTTACTACTAGAACTCTGTGCAACTGCTGCATTTAACACAGAATTGCTTTAATAAGATACATCCATATTAGCATTTTACAAAGGCACTTGATAGTTAGACATGCATTAATATAGCTAAATCACAGATAACCTTTTCACCCTCCTCTCCCCAGCCAACAAAAGGCAACTGCAAGGATTTTTCCTTCAGGTCAATATTCTCCTTTAATAACCATGAAAAGGTACTAGTACCAACATAACTGAATGCTCTAAATTAAAGGAGAACCTTAACAACAATTAATCAAAGTGCTGTAACAGACATGATAAGACCACTGAAACCATCTTTCTCATAACTAACTGTTGTCACTGCTAAAGCCAATGAAGTCTCTATTTACCATCTGATTCTGAAGCAGCTCTGATGATCAGGTAACTGCTGGGCAATGGCAGAGTTATAGCACCAACTGCTTCACCTTTAGGACCCTTGAAAGACACAAAACAAGAAACAGCATCAGATATTTTAATTCAGTTTTACAGTTTATCATTCAATGTAGTAAGAAGCTGACACACTGCAGGGCTATTTACTGTCACTCAGCAACATCTAATGAAGACATGAATGGAAAGATGGACAGCCCGTTTTCACTGGATTTCTTCTTCAAAGATTTCATTCTAAGTATGGGACCCAATTCAAGCCCACTTTTCAAAAGAATGGTCTTTGGGATTTAAAAAAAAAAAAAAAGTTTGGTTGGGTTTTTTTTTGTTTTGGTGCATTTTTTGATTTTTGGGTGGGGAGGTATTGGTCTTTTGGTGTATAAATCAGACTTGGCCAAAGTTTTATCTTCCCTAGGAAGTTCTTCACAGTTCACATTAAAAAAAAAAAA
>WEIU01014025.1:545545-592801 GCA_013389925.1 Aegithalos caudatus
AAAAAAAAAAAAAATTGAAAAGACTTTTCCATTTATGTCAATGTTCATTTTGGAATAAAATGTTAAATAACCATTTTAAATTCCCTTCCAAAAAAAAATTCTCTATGGTAACTTTAAGATAATTGATGGACAAAGAGGGTTGTATTAAACACATGTGAAGCTATCGCTGAAAGCCGGATTAAGCCTGCCTAACTGATGAGTTAACATATTTTGATCTTTACTGATTTCCCCCAGAGAAACCTAATGAAAAGCCAATATAAGGCTTAGAAGAGAGAATTGGAAAGCCAGCAGAAGTTTTGAGCAAAAGCAGATAAAGGCAGGTAATTTTAGTAGCAAGCAAATGTAACAGCCAGAACATTTCTGAGGGCAAGAAGCAGGTAAAGGAGTAGTCTTGATGGCACTTAAATACCAATACAGACAAGCTGGTGCTGGTGTAAATGATGTTCAAAAACTCCTGAGGAGTCAGTATAGAGTAAGAGCAACTGGGTGCTAGAAACAAGATTGAAAACCTCAGTCTTCCTTGGAGAGAGTGGAAAGGTGTGCCTACAAAAAGTGTTTGGTGAAGCAGCAACACTGGGATTAGGAGTTACTGGGAACCAAGAGGGACAAGCCAGTGCATGACCACTCCTCACCCCCAAGGATGGAAGGCAGGGAAGAAGCCCAGTGTCACCTAAGGAGGGGAGAGCATCATGGCACCACACTAGATGGGGGTGGGAGAGGTGCTGGGGTGCTGCCAGCACCGTGCAAAGGCCTCAGCCACCAAAAGGCCTTGAAATTCTTGGGTCAAAGGACAATGGGGCAGACAAAGGGGAGACTTCTGCTCATGAGATCTGCCTTTTAGGTTTGTACTGTGGGCACTTTAGGGTATACTCCTTACTCTGTACCAAACAACTACAATTTAAAGGTGAAATGTGGTTTTGGTGTCTCTTTTTCGGTTTTTTTTTAATGCAAAAAAATTACACTCCTAAAGTGTTTTAAAATATATTGATTAAAACCAAGTGAGGAACTTTTAGCAAAGCTTTAAGTAAGCTGATTTATTTCACGTAACTGCTCATGGATCTTGATTTCCTCTAATTGGTTACTGTTCCAACAGCACTGGATAAACTCTTCTTTAGTATCACCCATTATGGTTTCAAAACCAATTTCCAGTAGTTAGTGAACTGTACAAGACGCACATTAGTTTGTTTGCTGGGTGACTTTATTTGGATTTTCTCTGTCTTTGATGGAATGATGCTACTATTCCAAGCCAATGGTCAAGTTAAAAGTTCTATTAGATTAAAAAATGCTGAAGTTTACTTCTTACAGAATATTCATGCCAATAAAACTCAACTGCCATGAATGTTGTTTCAAAGACAATAATGAAAACCGACAGGCAGTCACCCCTGACTAAATTTACTCTGAAAAATTATTTGTGTTAACTTTTCTAACTATTAATTTCAGAAAACTGAAATGGCATCAGGAAGGCACAGAAGGGAGACAAGGTACAGCGTATCAGCCACCTCAGAGTGCAGGAAGAACATCACAGACCACAGCAACAGGCTTAAGGAAGCATGTGAAGTGACTGGCCACAAACTACTGCAGAAGAGAATTTGCAGTCTGCCAGGACACACCATGTGTAGTGTGTTCAAGTGACAAAACCTCCTGCAGTGTTTATACTTCTATACATGTTTTTTGCCATGCTATCTTTCTGCACTAACTGCAAGACTCACTTTGCCTTGGACTTGAGGCTTTTTCTGGGAAATCTATTCTAGATGAGTCAATTGCTATTACACTTATGCAAGTTTGCCTCCTGATAATAAATCTGTAACTAGGATATTATGATTGACTAAGTAAACAAGGCAGAAAAGGGTTTCAACTCAAAGGCCTTTCATCTAATGGAATCCACTAATTCTCAACTGCAAATAGCCATACCAAAATGAACAAACGCCACTCCAGCTCTCAGCACATTTAGAATGGACAATATCAACTTGTTCAGGTTTGAAATTTGACCTACCTTAAAAAAGTAAAAATCTGGTAGGGCATGTCCTCTAAATTCTAAATATCTAGTTAAAAAAACAAACAAATCCATTTCTCATTGCCAAGCAATAAAGAAATTTAAGACTGATTTGTGATCTTCTGTAGACAGGCCACCACTTTGCAATATATGTATATATATCATAAATAAAGCACATTAACACCAAATGCTATAGTTTTGGAAAAGGATAGGGAATTTGTGTTCTGCAAATGTGAGATTATCACTAATTACTGAAAAGTTTGCTTAAGCAACAATAAAATAAAATTATTCAAAAGAAACTACAAGTGGTTTGATCTAAGTTTGGTAAATTCAGATAACACTGACAAATGATCACAATCCAGAATGACCACAAGCATCAGGAATTATACTGACTGACTTCCCTAAGAAAAAGATGACCAATTGAATACAGCATATTCTATAGATGTGACAGTACATCCATCTCAATTTAAGATTAGAGGAGCAAATTGTGAGATTGTAAGAGGTACATTTTTAGAGGGTATAATTAATTAATTATAACAAGGGTCCTAATATTGTACAGTAATTTCATCTAAAGCAAGATGTTATTTCAGAAGGAGAATGCGTTCACTTGTGCTGTGCTTCCACATCCCCTCTCCACATGTAAACACAAAACAAGAACTACAATAGTTTATCAGATTATAAACAATGAGTAAGAGCAAGCATTAGAGATCTTGACAAGATACTGAAATAAACCTTTGCTCTGCAGAACACTCCTGTGCTTTGAAGACAAGTAAGAGCTGCTCACAATATTATGCCATGTATGACAAGGCAAACAGACACGAGAACCAAACAAAAACATTTACCTTCCTAACATCATAACAAAAAGGATCAGACTTGGCTAACAAGTATCAATATGAGTTATTATTGCAAAAGCAAGTAATCTGCTTTTTGACTCTTACAAGCAAATTGAACTAATATAACTAAAGGTGACATTTTATTACATGAATATAGAATTAGGCACCAAGAAATGCTTGTAACAAAATTTCCATTTTGGCAAATCTCACCTTAATTTCTCAGATGTGACTGATGTAAAATATAACATTAAACATTTATTACTTTAATTTATGTGATTACCAGTGATGGCATTAACCTTTTTCATGGCAACCCTTGGCACACCACACTTCTGAAGCTCTTTATGCTGCATACAGCAGCAAAAATCAAATACTTTTTCTAAATGGCACTAGATGGAGGGCTTATATTCAGAATCAACACAAACCACTAAGTTGAAACAGAAAACACAGTTCAGCTTTTCACCAAAGTTGTCTTTACTCATATCTGACTAATGCTAGTCATCCCTTAAGAACCATGCATGCTACCACTAACCTTTGTAGCCCATATGGTCTGCTCCAAAGGATGAAAAAGTTTGAAACAAAAGCCATCTTTTTTAGAAGGCCTCTCGATGAGTTCACAAACGTTCAGCAGCACTGTTCCTACCCACTGGTCATTTTTGGGAGTTTTGTACAGAAGCAACACTCCTGGTTTTAGTACACACCACAGTTTGGTCCAGCTCTTCAAGGTACCACGAATCTAGAAGATAAATAGTTACAGTTGTATCCCAGTGAAGTCAATACCAAAACCATCCCCCTTAACAAAATTAAAATTGAAATTTATTAGCTTTTATTTCAAAGCAAAGTTTATCAGGTCTTTCAAAAGTTTACCCAGGTTTGCTAAAGAAAATGAAGGTATGCTTGTTCTTCTGTCTTGATGAATACTTAATTCTACAAATGGGTATGTACACATCCAGATATGGGAAGTGTGACAATTCAACTGCACTACAGTTGATAATATGAACTGTTATCTTCAAGATAGCAGAACCAGCGTGCTCTTGAGAAGAAAGGAAAATTACCAGAAATACATGAAGAAACCTGCATTCAAATGTGACTGAATCATTTTTGCAATTATGAATGTAACAGAGCCACTTCAAAGTCTAAAATGGGAAGGACAAAATGAGAATTGCATAGCCAACTCATCCCATGCTGATGGCTATGCACACAATAATAATGTGACTAGGGTGACTGCAGTAAGTGGGAACTAAGTTCCTCTATCAGTCCCCTAGGATCTGAGCACAGAGACCTTGGGATGCAATTAGTGGCTGCAGTGCCTCTAGAAAAACATTAACAGCAAGTAAAAGATTGAGCCTTTTCTATTCTGGCCAGAAAGCAGCAAGCAACTAACTGCTCCATTTTCAACTCAGGTTTCACACTTGGATTCTGACCTTCAACCAGTCAGCCATAACAATAACTGAGGGGTCCGTGATCGTGCTAAGTAATTCTTTCGTGGCTCTCTTCTTTTCTTCTCTGTAGTTTTTCTTTTGAACCTGTAAATAATACAAATGTTTACAATGTCATGGCCATAAGCTAGTTATCAGCACAAAAAGGTATCGATCAATACAAGCTGAGAAAAAACCTGCTAAATTCAATCTGCAATACAGATATAGAAAAATAGCTTTGAAACAGAGTACTTGACTTCAAAAGTGCAAACAATTACTTTAAGAGCAGCTATAATGTAGCCAATTTCAGATTCTTCTGCAATTTTTTTTAAAACTGAGGACTAAACCAAACTAAGTTCCAATATACAGGTACATTATCTGATCTGTGGTCTTTACCCACCAGTTATGTTCCCCCCCAGGAGAAATTTGTAGCAATCCCTCATTTAAAGCCAAATAATTTTACATTTCTCCTGAAATGGTATCTACCAAACAGGGGAATTTTGTCTTGCTACAGGTACAGAGGGAAGAAGGTAGTAGAAAAGCATTCAAATTGCAATTCTGATAATTCCATTTGTCATTTCATTGCCTTTAGATGTCCTGAGGTCCCTGCCAACCTGAAATAATCTATAATCCTCTGAGTTATTTTACAATATTGTGCCATCTTAAAGACTGTGTTATAGAAGCCATTATTCAAGTAAAAATACTTTAAAATTTGAAGACTCAATAGCACAACTTCTCATAATAACTTAAATATTCCCTAAGCCTCATTATTATTTGGCATTTTGGTCTTCTCATTAGAGAATAACATAAAACTATGCGAATGCATTTATAGCCCATGAGGAGTTACTAGGAAATTAATTCACCTTGAGAGATTCTTTTTTTGTAAGTTTGCTTGAAGATTGAGAGATGTCCTTCTCAGAGCCATTGAAAAGCTTGGATTCAGACTGAAATTCACAATACACATAATAAGTAAATGACAATGATAGATACAAGAATATATTACTGATGCTGGCTGGCACTTTAGCAAGTGATTGAAGTGCAATTATGTTTGTAAGACTCCCATTCCCTCTCACTTCTCTACTGCTTCCCCCGTTAAAAAAACCCAAACAAACCAATGAACTGCAGCTTGTAACAAGCTATGCACCACCTATTCATGGAGTCTCTTTTTGTAAGGATTTTATGGGAAAGAAGTCTGAGGTTCCTTCAGAAGCAGCTGACCTATACACAGTAAGTATTTTGCTCACGTAGACTGCTCCTAGACAGAGGGTGCTTGAAAAGTTAGGCATTATTTTAGCAGAGAGAGAATGTTTTAGGAGAATCCAGGTGTTTTAACACAGGAGTCATTCCCAGGATATATGAACCAGAATATAGAATCAGCTGTCTTCAACCACAACCTGACAGCTTCTCCAAATGGACTGCTATAGAGGCACTTACCCTGTGACTCATGAAGGAAAATACAGCCTCTTCAGTCTAGGATTCAGTGCTCTATAAATCATCAGAGTGTAACTGCCCACTAAGGGCACTCGTTCTGCTCCCTGCACCCTAATTCCACGCTCTGATTGCTTTGCAAGTCATTTTCAAGAAGCTCAGGGTGGCGCCAGGCGGGAACAAGACCCAGGTTTGTCGTGACACCCAAGCCTTGTTCCAGCAGGACAATGAGCTGCCGCAGCACCGCATGATTTCTCCCCCCGCCTCTACCCCATGTCTTGTAAGGTTCAAAGTTTACTCCTAGGAGTTGGTTGCCTACTAGTTGAAAGGCAACTCAAGCCACCAAATATTCACTTTGGGAACAGTACTCTTTAGGGGGAAAAGAAAGGAAAAGGAGGAGTCTGATAGTTTTCATACCATTCCTATTGGAGGTCAGAGAACACTGAGTAGGTATTCACTACACACAAACTTCAGATAAAGAGCTGTATTTCTTTGTGCACTGAAACATAAGCCTGGTGGACTCAAAATTTCTGCACTGTCAAAAAACCCCCCAAACAATGTAACATTCTAAACTGTGTATTCAATTCAAATTCAAGGAAATTTTATCAAGACTAACCCTCAAGATGTTCCACATATCAAATCTCAAACTACAGCCTATTCACTGAATTTGTATTTTGGAATACTGTAAAATAGCAATCAAAAAATATGCAAGCTTTGAGTAAAACTTAAAGCAAGAATAAAAGCAGCACACTTGAGCATTGTCTTAACTCATGGGCTGCTCAAATAAAAGAAGCAAAGCCCAAAGAGCCACAAGCTATACAGAACAATTTAACCTGGATTCTACTTTACATATTTAATTCAGAACTAAGACTTTACAGGAGTCTACATAGCTACTGTAAAAAAGGTATGTGCAATAACTGGCACAAAGTAACTTTTGCTCAAAATTATTTTAATGATAAGTAAATTTCTTTAACTTCTATATCTGTCTTGGAAAAATGAAGGAAACATCTTGTAATAAAGGTATATTCTTGACACTCAAAATTTAACTTTAAGATGAGTGTACAACTTGAAATTAAATTCCTCTCTGTAGAATTTAAAGGAAACACAGTACTTGAAATGTAGTAACAGAAGAGGGGGGAAATGATTATCACTGTCACATAAGAAGAGGTAATGAACTCATTATGCAAGCTATAATGGAACAACTTAAGCAAAACATTCATAAATATTTTAGTCGCTCACTAATGGAAAGCTAAGGCAATCTAAAGGTCACGCATAGAAAAGCCTCAAACCAGTAAGTTTCCCAGGTTACAAAAACTCATTTTTTCATTGTCTCAGTTAAAGCTCATTACTATGACAACAAGTAAAGGTCTACATTTAGCTGTTCAATGTTATGAGACAGGTCAGCAATCTGTATATTGTTAAGCCAGTAACCTTCTCACTGTTGTATCTACACAAAGCAGATGGGATAAAAAAATTAGAAGAAAACACTTTAAAAGAGCCTGCTGTAAACTCCCAGCAAGGTACATTCAGTACCAGATTCCAGGCAAATCCCATCATTGCTTTTCCATTCTCCCTTAGGAGGAAGGGCTGCTATTTCATTTCCACTAGTAAAATCCAGCCCCACATGCAGCAATTAAATAAAAAAGGGTGAAGAAAAACACGTATTAGCAGAAGTAGGAATATTGGTCTCATCTTTGACAGAAAGACAAAAAAAACCCCATAATAGCATAAGTACCCAAAGACCTAAGATCCTGTTAANATAAATGATTCTGTAGAGTCTGGAATAAATACAAGTACCAAGAGATCATATTAACTTGATTTCCAAGTCCAACTGATTTTCAGGTTTCTGGATCAGTATAAATATTTTGATCACAAGAATGCTAGATGGTAAAGTATACTTTCTTGATATCCCTGACAAGTGAAGCTCTAGGATGCAGTAAAACAAAAAGATACAAAGTTCTGTGATTCCAAGTCAGTGTAAGAAGACACCAACAGTTTGAAATGCTTAGCTACACACCACAGAACTGCAGCATCAGCTGCAGAAACTAAACTGCTTATCCCATTGCAATTTCAATGACACCATTTAAGCCTGGAAATGCTACTATAATCTTTAAGTCTCTTTGTTTTCCTTCAGTACCTTTGTGATGTTTCTCTTTATCTCTCTGATATATCAAATGCCACAGAAAAATTTTTGTCAAGACATGGAGTGCAAACCCTGTCTCCAAGGGGTATGGCTGCCTGTGCCCAGGACAGAGTGCTGAGGGAACAGCTGTGTGCTAAAGCAGCAAAAAGCAGACATTCCCCTTTCCCCTGGGAGCTAGCTATGCTCGAGATCAAGTATCATCTTCCAGAGCAACCCACACCTGCTACACCCCAACAATCTATTGTCTGTTACCACATTTGACTTTTCAAAAAGAGAGTGGACATCCTAGCAGAGAATAGAAAACCATACAGCTGAGTAAGTCAAAGGCTTTAAACTCTATGACAAGGCAATTTAAAATCTATAGCAAGGCCCATCCCACTCCAAGGCGACAGCAAGAAGAGTTCATATTTAATTTTCACTACTTTGAATCACTGATTTGAACATGATGTCATCCTGGGAACTATATTAAGAGTTTCCCTTTAATCTTTATCTATTACTGAATCTGAAGAGTAATCTTCAAGATTATCTACAACAAAAGTTAAACACATTTGCCTTTAATTAAAAATGTGTTACTTGTTTACACACCAACATTCTGAAGACAGGTTAGGAGGTTGTTTTCCTTACCTTGCTTTTTGACATCGAATATGCCGCATCATCTTTACTTTGTGACACATCTTCCTTCCCTTTGTCAAAACCTTAAAGAAAAAACAGCACTGTTGTTAATGATTTAAATTCATTAACAAAATTTATATGAACTAGCTTTTGAAATAAATTTGCCCATGTGTTTAGTATAAAAAAGTACAAGTAAATTAGATTTTCAAATAATATATACATAACAATCTGTCTCATCAGTTAAAAACATACCAGCTACTACAATATACACTAAAGTAATACTTGCCACTGAGAGGTAAGAACAGTCCACTGTATTTGGATAATGCTGCACCTGATCCAATAACGTGATGAACCATAAATAAAACATACCACTTTTGTCCTTTTATTTTCTCATTCTCCCCTACCTGCATACATGCAGGCACAGAGAAGAGTACTATATAAAGCTTTTTTTCTGTTGTTTATTTCTGTAGCTTTCTGTATCTAGATAATTATTAAATACCACCTACATGAAAGCAAATCTGATTAAAATTACCAGTCAAGATTTTTTTGCAAGAAAATGGAAAAAGTTCCTTACATTAGCCTTGAATTTATACTTTCAGCTTGACACTGAAGAAGCATAACTACAAGACTTTATATCAAAACAGCTGCTAAAATCCCATGCTTCTCTTCTGTGACAAACCCCACATGCCCCAGTATCCAAGAAGCAAAGTACGTCGGTCTCCAGTGGAAAACAGGGACACAACTGGTATGTGTGCTGCCACACAGCTGCTATGTGCCAGAGAACCTTTTCTGGGAACCTGGCACCACCATCCCACAGAAAAATCTCCTACTGTGCTTACAAGACGCAACATCTCACTCGTTGATCCATTTAATTTGAAGAGGGTGGTGGCAGAATAAAGCTTTTATAAATAGGAATAAAGTAAATTGCACAATGCATTTATCTGAGTAAGTCAATATGCCATCATTTACACACCCCCTGGAGAGGAGGCAGATGAGACCATGAAATCATGCATGGATTTTAGAACAGCCCAGGCAGCTGAGCCTGGCACAGGGGTGTCCAAGAGCTGTGCCCATGAGAGGGCACTGCACCAGCAGGGACACCCTGCACCCCTGGACATGGCACCAGCAGGACAGTGCATCCTTGGACACCGCACCAGACACAGCACCAGCTGGCACACTGTACCCATGGACACACCAGTGCTTTGGAGCATCCCTCTGGGCATAGTCCCAACTTTGAAACAGAAATCTGTATTTCAGGTATTCTGATGCCTGAAATGAGAAGACTTACTGGAGAAACTCCTTGATTTCACATTCTTCAGGGGAATGTACATATGTGAGGGGAAACTATGAGATCTGAAAGAATTTTAAACTTTCTGTAGCAGTGTTGGGTAGTTTGTCCATAGTAGGAATTTTTTTTGTTATTATCTTCATGACTTATAATATCTAAGAAATATAATCTAGAATAATATCTAATAAATAATATCTAGAAACTCTGAGACACAACTGAATCTTTTGCCACAATTACACATCCTGGGAAGATTGATGGGGTTAAAGGGACATTAGGTTTATCTCCAGGTTACATAAGAAATCTTAAGATTCCTCTTGATTTTGGTCCAGTAATCAGTCTTTCAGGGATTTTTCTCCCTTTGTATTTATTACCTTGTGCAGATATTCCTTTTTAAGACCAGATTTAAAAAAATTATATACTGCAGTACAAAATCTCATTTTATGTTCACAGACAGGAAGCCCTACACTCCTTTACAAACAACTTTTACACATCTTCATAAAAGCCCCACATGGGAGTAGTTCATTAAATCCCTAATTTTTCAATTTTTCCATGACACACCCAAAAGGTTTGTTCCGCTAATGAAAACCTCTAACATAGAAGACCGTTCAACAACGGGGAAGTACCTTGACAGGCAAAAGATTTGTAGTACGAGGGAATCCACAAAAAATCCAGACACCAGAAGCCAGATTTCCTATATAATACCAAATGCAAAAGCACATTTTCTACAGCACTAGTTATCAGGCACGAAACAGAACAAAGGTTGTTTAAAAGCCTCAGAGGCTACACTTGCCTTAGTTCACTGAGAAGTTACTGGATTCAATGCCACACTTAGGCAATCAAACACATACCAGAACCTGAGCAGAGGATTTCTCCTCATCCAGTGCCCAAAAGAAATTGCTCAAAAGGAACCAAATCCCACTGAAAATGCAACACAGGCATTTTTTAACGACTTTCCCATTTTTGTTT
The DNA here is from genome assembly GCA_013389925.1 of Aegithalos caudatus. Classification (NCBI taxonomy): domain Eukaryota; kingdom Metazoa; phylum Chordata; class Aves; order Passeriformes; family Aegithalidae; genus Aegithalos; species Aegithalos caudatus. Next base: position 556,224 of record WEIU01014025.1, read on the forward strand.
ATTTAATGGCATATACAGAAGCCTTAGTAAGGGGGAATCAGCAAGAAAGTGCTAAGTCAGGATTGTTCTTACAGAAGGGAAGCTATAATTCTAAGCTTGCTTTCTAAAGCACAACAGTGTGGGCCTGGTATTTATGAGTCTGAAAGGTTTTCAGCCTGTCAGTGGTTGATTTTCTTCCCAAAGGAAGTTTTCTTGGGAGAATTTTCTTTAAAAAACAATTTCTGTAAGTAACTCATAACATTTCTAAGTAAACAATATTTTTCCCATAACAATCCCTCTCCCAGGTGTTGTTTCTGTTACTTAATCAATGGAGAGAGGTGTCAATTCTATGGACCAATAATGTGCCTTTTTAGCACAGCATGTTATAAAAAGGCTGGATGAATTGTAAATAAAGCCTTCTGATGCTCTGCCTTGGAACTAAAGACGAGCGTCTTTATTTCGTGCCCAACAACGACACAACAGTTTTAAGGACTTGACACACCCTTACCCAAAAGATACACATTTTTTATTTTCACAACCACCTTTGCATCAGTATCACCGAGAAGAAATGAAACCAGGAAAAACTACTCTGTCCCAGAGAACTGGACATGAAGAGCAAGGTTCAGTTGCAGTTCCATGAATTTCGCCTCCTTGCTTTCAGTGTCTGGAGCTGGAGAGGTGTGTGTGCCAGCCGAATCATGAACTTACCCACCACATGGAGTGCTCCCCTCCTCACCCACAGCACAGAAAAGGGCTCTCTCAGGGGTTCATTAGCAAAGCCAAGTCAGGGTGCTGCACCTCCTGGAACACCTTGCACTGCACCATCTCGGTCTGTGAGGAGACCCAGTCATCCAGCTCTGCATCCCCCACCAACCTACTGGTATTCTCCCTCTGTGTAGAGGGATAAGCTCACAATACAGACAGCTGTCTGGAGCAGAGCCTGCCAGAGCACAAGAGGCTAGAAGCAAGGTGTAATAAAAACAGTGTTTCGAGTTTTGCAATATTAATCAGCAGTGGTTTTGGGCTTAATATTTTAGCTGACTTGTTCTTTCCCACCTTGTAACTCAATCAGAAGCTCTTTAACAAAATTACCTGAGCCCACATTTCACAGTGTAGAAATTCAGGTGTTGAAGACAGTCCCTTTCTGTAATTTCATCTCTATTGAATCCTTTGAATTAATTTATCATTTTCTATCTACAATCCTGAAAGCAATCTTTAGTTAGGAGCACCACTACTGTACTCTAAAGCAGTTCTGAGCATCAGCAATTGCATTCAGAGCAACGCTACATCTTAACAGACTTTCTCCAAGTGTGATCTTCCTTATCTTAATGGCACAGGTGCCATGGGCTCTGAAAGCTGATCCCAATGCCAGTGCAGTCAGCCACAGTTCATGGTATGACCTCAGAAACCAAGGGAAACTGTCCATTAGTGCATTCCTACTGTGAGTACTCAGCAGGTTCTTCCAAATCTTGCACATGAAAATCTACATTAAAATTCATTAGGAGCTTTCAGAGAGACTTAAGAGCCTGACAGAGGAACCAGAACACTTGCATGCAAGAGACTGATGAAACAAAATTAAACAGTGCTGCTTTAGAGATTGAGACAGATTATGTAGTCCAAATACCAAAAAAATAAAAATCTTCAAAACAATGTTGACAAAAATCAAGGCCTGTGTACACTGCAAAATTAAAGACTAATTAGGGTAAAGACTGTGGCAGGGTACAGTTTCAAAAAAAACTGTCTAGGGAATAGATTTCAATTTTCAAGCATAACATATACTTCTTGAAGTTGCACCCACAATCTGTACCTTCAGTCAATTCTGAAGGAAGGGAAAAACCAAAACCAACCACATAACTCTTACATGTTGAATACTGGTTTTGTGCCTCTCAATAAATGCCATCTGCAATTATGATACGTGAGAAAAATACATCAGAAAATAAGCACGTTACTTTTTAATGTCAGATCTATTTTATCCAAAAAAAAAAATTATTATCCACTTGAGGCTCTATTTCAAACATACAGAAAAAACAGTAAAAAAGCAATGCAATGCATGAAAAGATCACAAACAGCAATCCAAGCAACAATATTACTGACTTCCCAATGAAAAGAAAGGAACAGCCTGATCTGATTACTGGTGTGCATGTGCAGTGTTAAGGACCAAATAATTGAGCTGGAAAATGCTTCTGGAAGAACTATGAGCTGTACTTAGTGGGAATTACTGGTGCTATACAATAAACACATCAGAAAAAAAAGGAAAAATCTTTTAAAATAATTGAACACAGGGAATAAGTCTTTTTAATTGACTGACTTTGGAAAGCTTATTGACAACCAGATTTAAGAGTACAATCCCATATTAGCTAATTCAGATTCCTCCACGGACTTTGAAAGTGAAGTCATCAGAAAAGTAAGCAAAGACCTTTTATGTATTTCCTAACAGTGGTGTTTTCTTTTGTTAGTACCATATAAAATAAAAAATAACCAAAGACTGTCTTCACTGTAACTACACATAATATATTTAAAACAGACAATTACTCTTTGTTTAAACCACTCTGAAAGAGTATATAAAGCATGTTCAATAAGCATGTTAGGAATATTGAAATTCTTCAGAGAAATATGGAAGATTCCAAAAGAGAAAGCACTTTTTAAGTATATGTACACACTTGAATTTTTCCATTAAAAACCACTTTCCATTTGTTCTGCATTTTAAGTAGCCATTCATGGTCTGTTTATGAACAGTGGTCAGCTTTAATTGCAGAATTCTATACAGAAAGGAAGCAAATTCAAAATGAGATCCCTTTTTCCCCACTAATTACCAGATTACACGTATTTCTTTTAAAGGTAGAAAGCACCTGTCTAGTTGGCAACCCCATGCTTTCAAGCTTTTATTTTATAAGCAGCTTGAAAAAACCTCAGTATTAGAAGGTAGAAGTGGTAGAAGGCTAATCATTTCCCTAAACAGAGTGAAAGGAAACATTTCAGGATAAAACAAGTTTAATAAAAAAATGCAACCTCCACCATGCTCTGCAACCAACTCTGCTCCAGGGCTTCAGAACCAGGGCTTACAAATTCAGTGAGCCATGCTGCAGGAGGCATGCAATAGAAAGTGAAAACTGTTTTATTCCCCCCTTTCTATTCCCCCCCAACATCCCATGGGACTTCACAATAAAGTGCATCTCTGCGCATGCACAAGACAAATCTCACATCCAGAGCAATTCTGGAAAGAATGCACAGCTTGTACTATGTCCCCCTTCAGGAATGGGTGACCTTGTAACACATTTTCAAGCACTGAGGCTTTCTGAAATAAACTGCTGAAATTCAGGTACCTACGTCAGAAGTGCACATTATGAACAATGATGTGCAATGACCTACAAATCATTTCAATCTACAAATTCATTTCAATAGTCCAGTAATGATTTTCAGGAAACAACAAATCTGAGCAAAAGGAGATTAAAGCCCTTTCAGGGGTTTTAAGTCTTCAAAATCTTGCAGTACAGAGTTTAGCAAGGCTATGTTTTTAGCTCTCATTTTCTATCTTGTCATTTTATGTCAAACCATTGATGACCAGCCTGCAGATTTTCCAATTCTCAGAGCTAAATTAAAACTATGCTGTACCTTAAAATTTTAAAGCAGATCCATTATGTGTGTGTGGTGGAGGGGGAGGGGGAGCAGTGGAAAATACAAGAGAGGAAGGCATTTATAAACCACATCACAGAACCTCACTCCTAGAAGCCCAAACAACCAAAACAAACATTCCAGTCAGCCTCAAATACACCAGTGCATTTGAAAGTGAGATTTGTTGCAGTGTAAAGGCTAACTTACTCACTTCCCTGTCTGCAAATCTTGCCACCACAAAGAACTATTATCTAAAAGCACACAAACAATAAATACTCTTTCCGATTTCTACCGACATCTCAGTACATTACTCTCATTCAAGCGTGAACATTTGAGGTGGAAATTATATTCGCTTCTGTACATTTTAAGAAATGCAAGACCAAAACAAACCTGGTAAAGCAGGAGAGAGCTCGTTATATCCGCCAAATGAAGCATTCCGGATGAGCTTTCGGCCATCAGCTCTTGGAGAAAACACAGATGAAATCCCAGCACATGAAGAAAACCTACGTCGCACTGGACCTTCTTCCTTCATGAGTTAAGGTGTTTGTGTAAGGATTATGTTCTCTGTGAAAGCTGGTTAGCATAAGCTGCTTGGAGCAAGTGTGTTGCAGTAGCAGCCTTTTACCTCACATTCTGATGAGTAAGATACAAAAGAGGAAAAAAAAGAAACAAACGAAGGGCGCACATGAAAAATGCAGTGAAGAGACAGAGGCTGCCAAATCAGCAGCAAGCCAAGCAACACTATACTCCTGTCATCAAAGCCCCTAGGATGCTTAAAGTGGAATGGCTTTGCTTCAGCTCCTTTTTTCTGGGAAACACACCACATCTCATTTTTTACCTCTCAGTTCTGGTCCTACTCATTTCTAAGCACACAAAAACAGTTACTTATGTTTTAAGGATTCTTTAAATTAGGTTCCTGTTAGTCTTTCAAGTCCCAAATTTATATTGCACAAAGGACAACTCACGAGCTTTCTGGCTTCCCTGTTTGATACTGTGGCATGCTATGCTATGGGAATCTGAAATCGTTTGCATTATGCAGCCAAGTTGAACTTTCCTGTTCAGGTGCTCACCTAACTAGTTTTTGTCAACTGGCTGCCATGGCCTCTACTTCTTAATTTCTTATTTTTCTTTAAAAGGTGAGGTAATTGCTTTTTCTTCTTAAAACTCTTCCATATTTTTATATACAAACCAGCCTGACTCATGGAAGAGACGCCCTAATAATCTCCACAAGAAAGGAGATTAATATTAATGCCCCAAATATTTTATTCAGTGAATAAAACACTTAAAAGGATCAGCTTAAATTTTAAACATGAAAAAGATTCCAGTAAACTGTGCTTCAAGACTAGAAATCTGCTGGTCCAAACTCCTCCTGCTGGCAGCTACCAGAATAAAGTGAAATAATCTCTCCCTAACCACCTTCATCCACTGCTCATTACATCAGCAGCCTCCTTGCCACCATGACCAGTGTGCACAGCCACCCTCCTACAAATATGGAACCTCCCATCCCATTGGTGTTTCTCTGCTGTTCCCATTTTCCCCATCAAACCTTATTTCTGACAAAACAGGTTTTGAAACCTCCTCTACTAAAAAACAAGACAATAGGACACCAAGAATTGCCTTGAAAATAAGAATTTGAGTTCTTACCTTACTCCATACTAGAGGTCTCCTTTTCTTACAAAGTGAATCATGTGCCATAAATTAAATCAATAGTAGTGTGAACGTGATTAATCCTCAAATAATACTATTTATTCTGTCTCCTAATACAAAGAAGTGTAGTCAACTTCCCTATATATGACATGGTAAAAAGATGTACCAGAAAAAAACAAAGATGAGGCATGGATAGCCATCAATAGAAGCTATTACATGCTATATGAAAAACATGATTCACTTAAGCACAGGAAGTAGGAAAAACTGGATAAGCATCATGTATTCAGGCCTGTCTCCATTTATCCAGTCCTGTCCCTCACACTTCCTTCAGCTGAAACAGTCCTTGTCCAGCTGTCCCAGAAAAAGCAGCTAAAAAACTAAAGGAGTGGAATGTCAGGGCAATGAGGAGGAAATGCAAGAAGGGAGAGCACTACTTATTTTCTGTTCGGGGTGTTTTGTTCATTTGTTTGTTTTAATAAACACATCTCCATATCACTTCTCCAAATGTGTCTCAACTACAAAACAAACAGAGCAAACACCTCGGTCCAAATCTATTCAGAATATGTATTTTCTTTTTTTTAAATTAAAAATCAAGAGAAAGCTGCAGTAGAACTCCCCTTACACACACACAGAAGGAACTGTATCCTCTCATTACAGGCCTACCTTGCCCAGTTAATGGGGCTGTTATCTCCTCTTTCCCAGTCAGGGCTGTGACCCTGCCCAGAACACTCTGCTGACACTGGTACCCAGCATTTCCATGTCTCTCTGGTACTGGAATGGCTGGGTCACACAGACTAGGGAGAGGAGAGGCTCCTCCATCAGACACCACTTGATCTGCATCTGCTTCCAGCTGCTGGGCCCTACCTGCCAGACCACCAGCTTGTTTCACAGCTGGCTCTTCTCTGCCATTTTATGTTCAGGTTACAAAGAAGTGGCTGTATTTCCAGGGATTTCAGGAAGCAACATAATCCTGAAGGCCTTTCCCTTACTTCTCTCCATGCCCTCTCAGGTCCCTTGACACTGCTCATGTAGCCAAACTGTAAACAGGAACAGATTGAAATACCTCTTTCTCCTTCCTATGCCCTTTTCTCCATTTAGAACTGAAACTGAACTCTTTGGGTAGATAAAATTAAGAATTTCAGTATGGATAATGTTACATTTCCCCTCTCTGAGGCTCTCTCCTGTCAAGGAAGCTGTTATCCAGGTATTCTAAGCACCTTCTGCTTTAACTCAAGCAACACAGGAGAGGCAGGCTCTGAGCCTTTTACCAAAATCTGACTCTCTCACCACTAAAACAGAGAAGAAAAAGAAAAAATCTAATATAAGCTTCCTTCATCTCCTCACCCCTTCCATCCCCCACAAAAACCAAAAAAATCCTATAAATTTCTTTTCTTCTTCTCTCCTACCTGAAAATAAATTCAGACAGAATAGGTCCATCTACTGATGAAATCAGACTTTGTGACCTTAGACTAATGTCCCAGGCAGCCCTCTATCCTTTTGGTATTAGTTTTGAGTGCTTTAAAAATTGATATACTTAGAAAATGCACTCTCACACTCTGCTTGGAAGTTTACACAGTTTCAGATACTCATGAATAGAACTACAGCAAAGTCCAACTGCCTAAGTCAGACATGGCATAAAAGCCTGCAAAAACAGGGAAGTATCTGCACTTTAGCTAAAAAGGCATCAGGTGCATGACACAGTGTATCTGTACATGAATATGAGTTTTTTCATAACAAAATTTTAAGTCACAACAGAAGGCACAAGTCAAAGTACACCACTGAAACAGAAAAAAGTTTTCTGGTTTCTGTGTTAAAAAAAAACCCACCTATATGAGTAAGAAGACAAAATCCCTATATGACTGAATTAGTTATTTCATGTATCTCAGGGCAGGAAGGTTGTGGGGGGAGCATAAGGGGAAGAATCCATTCTCAGTCAATCTCTTTAGAGGAGGAAAACTTATTTAATGTATATATTTTTCTAAAGGACAGAACACATTTCTCACATCAGATATTGGAACAGGGCTTCTTCAATAGTAAATGCTGGCTGAAAAAATCAATCCTAATCCCATGCTTAAGACATTCTTCCAGGATATTGCCTGGAGCAAAATGTAAAATCTCAGTGTAAAAAACAAAGTCAAATAGAAGTTACATGGTGTTCTGACAACTTGTGAACACTTTTGACAAAGTCTGGTTTTAGTTTTAAAACATTTCTCCAATGAAAAAAATATTTGCAGCTGAAAAAAACACAGTCTTAACAAAAAAGATCTGTCTAAATTGTAAAGGCATGAATTCAATAAAATTGAACTCAAATCAAATCTATCTGGACTACCCAAATGAGGAATTTTCACTATAATAATCCTTTTTATAGAGATTTTAGAAGTCTAGAATAACTAACACATTCTACAAACTGATACTGATGCAGTAATACAACTAAGACTATGTCTAGTGATGCAAAGTAAAAAAAAAAAAAAAAATTCCTTTTCCCCTTATAGGTACCCAAGGAAAAGTCAAAATCTTAAAACTAAACTCTGTGAAAGCTAGAGAAGAAAGAAGGAAAGCTTGGCGCAGTAGAGGAAGGCAGAAGCTTTTCAGACTTGCCCTGCAATTTTGACAGTAATTTGCCTTGACATTTCAACATCACTACCTTTTCCAGTAGAATTCTCCCCCCAGTCCATGAAAAGGTCAAAAATCATGCTCTACATGCAGTATAAACACACTCTCTGCTGTATGCAGAAAACAGAGAACAGCTAGATTATCATACTTATTAAGGATATATCCAATACCTGATTTTCACATGTGGATTTGAAGTAAAGTGGTTCTCTCCTATTTAATAAAAAGGGTATTAAAGATATACTTGCCTTCAGCACTGGTATTTGATTCAGAAAAAAAATTATACCTAAACCATGAAGTTGGAGAGTAGTTGAGAGAGGCAAATTTCTTTCACCAAATATTCTTCAGTTTTCTGGTATTTCCAAGTCCAGTGCAGTTTAGCTGAGGAGTAATTCCAGGGGCAAGCCTGAGAGCAGTGATGAATGACCACCAAGGCTCCCCATGCGCTGCTGGCAGTTGTACCTCCTCCCTTGCTAACAGCCTGTCCAGCTCCTCCCACACACAGTTTGCTCATTGCTCAGGTTTCAACATTGTCATCTCAACCCTTATGAAATTCTCAAAGCCACGGCTCAGGTTCAAGTAGGCCAGTCCTGCAGAGACTGTCATGAAGAAAGAACTCTCTTGAGATGTTTCACAGCAATCAGCCCTGCTGTGCCTTTTAAACCCCGTACCACACTTTCACAGACCTATAACCCACACAGAAAGCAGTACATGCAATTTGCCCAAGCCACAAATACTGGGTGGAGTAGCATTTCAGAAATGGCAAGTTCTAATAAACACAATGACTTGCAGAGAGGAATGTGCTGGAGTACGCATGACAGTGAGAAAGCAGGAGGTCAGGACAGTGTATTCAAGAGACTAACCACACACAGCAGAACTTAAATATATTTTACAAGAAATTCAGTTTTATAATACAGACTAAAATCAGATTATTTAGGGCTCAAGCTCCTTCCTCCTACTGTGACCAGAGCCTCACTCACATCCCATTTAAGATAAGCATCACTAAAGCTACTCCAAATAAGTTTCAGTTTTGTGGAACGGGGCTTCACTTCCATACTCTATCAAAACACTGAAAAGCAACCACCCATGTCTCTAAGCTCAGGACCCTGCAGCAGGACCAGGCATTAATCCAATACCACCTAAAGAACAACCAGTGCCCATGGCTCCCATACACTGTTGATTACAAAATACTTCCTCCTCATCAAAAGCAAGGCAAGACAAAATACCTCCTAATAAAACAACAAGAAAGATCAAGAGTCTCCAAGCATGAGGGCTTGGTAAGGTTTTAGAAAGAATTCTTATGTGACAGGAGAAAAAATTCTTATGTGACAGGAGAAAACAAACTGTTAACATTTTCCTAAGACATTAAATGCATTTACTCTGCAGAGAAGGTGCCTTACTTCAGAAGCAAACTTGCTGTTAATATTGAAGTATTAAGAATAAAGTTTTTTGGAGAGCCTCAAGTAGACCTTCAACAGTTTCTTCTTTAGCAGTGAGACAATGAGACAGACTTATGGGAAGATGAAGTGAAGTAACAAAGCATGACATGCTTAGTAATAATTTTTTCTTACTGTGTCAAGATAGTAAGTTATTTAGCCATTCTTCAACTTCCCTGCTCAAAGAACAGATATAGTGAAGGGAAACAGGAGACTGCATGAAGTTATTTCCATGACTAAGTCTGCCTACATGTAGAGTAAACTCGTAAGAAAGGTGAAAAGAAAACAGAAGTCACTATTAAACATAAAATATGACCCAACTTCCCAGGAAACAGCTTCATTTGGAAGCAGATAGATTGGCAAGATTTTTCCATCTGCAAGCCAAATACTATTATAAAAAAGAATTACTAACACACTGAAATCATTAGTTGGAAAAAAAACCAAAAACAAACAAACAAAAACCCAGCACAAACTGGCATTTAAGCAGTGATCAGCTCCCAGTGGAGTTACAGCCTCGCCTGTGCTCAGTGCATCCATCTGCTGTAATTGTGGGCAGTGGGCTTTCTCTCCCCAGCTCCAAGGCAGTTCCCCTCTGCTGTGGCTTCAGTCTCATGCATCCATATGAAAGAACAGGCTCTTGTGACCTCTTGGCAGAAATGTGCCCAGAGCACCACAGCCAAGTGCCTGTCTCAGGTAGAGCTGCTAATACTTTGAAAAGGCTTCAAATTCACTGTCATAGGGCAGCATCTTTCCTTCTGTTGTCCACAGGAATTTGTCTTGCACTGACAGCTGTATCTCCAGGGCTTCTTGCACACTGACCACCAGGAACCCAGAACAGGAATGATGAGTCAGGAGCTTCAACACCTTTGTTACTGCCCAGTGGAACAAATTGTGCTCCTGCTGTCAGCTGAGCCAAACAACTGAAACAAATGGGTTTTTTTAAAGCTACAAATTGCACAGGTTAACAACAAATCAGCTTTAACTTGTTGGTTGCCTTGGGTACACAGTCAGTAACATCTGTGTTTGGTATTTTCTGGGTCATTAAGGCTCCAACACCATCTCATCCCTTCAACAGCTAATAACTGTTCTTTAGGACCTACTGCTCAAAAATGCCTATTCTTCACTTTCCACCTTTTTTCACATACAAATATAGTTAAATTCCTATTTTCTCCAAAAATGGAGCATCCTGTGGATTGAAATCCCAGAACTTGCATATGCTTTAAATATTTCCTTTGGAGTTGTTTAAAGTACAAGCTCAGCACAGAAAAAAATACCCTCAACTCTTCCCCAAAATCACCTTTACTTCCTTCCAATTCATGGTGATCATCATCATCACTGGCAGACATGTAATTTTATTTCCACTGTCAACCCTCCCTCTGCACCTAAGCCACTTCTGCTTCTCTGTCACGTAGCACAATATATTTTTAATTGCATTGCAAATTGAATTAACAACTACTGCTCTGCTGGGAAAGAAAGGCAGATCCTGTTTCTTATCTCCTGTCAGCCTCCTTCTGGGGACACACACCCCACAAGGACACACATTTTCACCTCATCTGAATCTCAATGATGTTTTGCATAAAAACAGGAAAAACAGAGAGAAGTCTGACATTTTCGAGCATTCTATTACAGAATTTCTAATAATACTATCTTAACTAGATTCCTCTATTTACCACAAATATTGCTATTTAAGCATCTATGATGTCTTCATAAAAAGTTTGAAATATGTTTTAAGGAAATATTGGTAAGTTAAAAACATTATTATTAATAATTTATAAGGAGACTGCTGATTTTCACAAATTTTATGTGATCACTATTTCTGCATTAATTCATTTTACTGAAGAAATACATCATTATGCCTGAGTTAATAAGATATACAAGAATTCAGTTTACCAGGGATAATTTGACATAAACAGAAGACATCAGCAAGCAAAAGCTTGATAGAAGTTTAGTTGTTTGTTCATTAATAGTTAAGAACATTTTTAACCACTGAATGCAAATATAGAAAATGAGCTAAATTAGCATTATACTACCTGTGTGTTAGCTGCTAAAACTGAAAGATGACTTAGCAGTACTAACATCTATATACACACTTAAAAAAAAATGTCTTGGTGAGCTGGCAAGGCCATGCTGCCCACTAGAGCCTAAGGACACACCATACCACAAACATAAGCAAAGCTTCACAGATAAAGCTGACTCCCCAAGCTCATTAAAGTCTCCATTAAAAGTCTACTGAATTATTTAGGTCCTTTTCCAAGTCTGACAAGTCAAAATATTGAGCAAAAAAGCATAGTATAATAATTTAGTATGTTCAAGACACATTAATTGTAGTATTATGATGAGGACTAGGCTATTCCGACACCCTAGTTAACTACTTGATGGGCAAGGCAGAAATAAATTAAATCCACAAAAATTAGAATTAAAAGCCCATCTCAGGATCAATGCTATATACGGCCAAGTTAGTGTTTGGACACCAAAATTCTAAACTTTCTACATAAGGTAAAATCATACAGGAAAAGTCTCCACCATCCTTTTTTTTTTAAATACATTTCCATCAAACAACCTTGCTAAAGCTTTCTATGGAAGTGAGTATGATCTCCACACCTCCACATGCCAATCTGTAGCCTCACAGGTAAGCTACTTCAGCCTCAGAATAAAGGACAGCATAACTTCAAGGATCTTAAAAATATTTTGTAAAACAGTGCAAAGATCATACAGACCAGTGACATTTAAAATATACTTTTGCTGAACAATCACTAGACAGTGCTCTCAGATCAAATTGTACTCTACATTTATAAAATAAATCTGTACTGGACTCCAAGAAGAAGACTCCCAGCTCTGCCTCAGACAACATACTAAGCTCCATCTTCCAAGAGTGACAGGAGTGAGGGACGAAGAAGGCATCTTAGACTAAGAAACCAAGTGCAGCAAAATAGAAGCTTTACTGAAATCCAGAGCTATGGTCAGAAATGAAAACACAGTCTTTATACACAGCAGCACCTAAAACAATAAAATACATACCACTTAAAGCTCTACATTGCCATATTCCACGGTTCTCTTTGTTCCAAACAGGAAGTCAATGGCTCAAACTGATGTTAAATGTTTATCTCTGCTACCTTGCCGTAAGACTCCTGCAGTTTTAACCATATTTGTAATACTTGTAATTAGGATCTTAAAACACAAGCAGACAACAGAAATTAAGCTTGTTCCAGTAGATCTTCCAGAAAATGGTCACCGAGCATGTCTATCTCTAGACAGCTGCCATGGTGATTTCCATGTTAACACCAAAGTTAGTGCTGCTCACCAAAGAGACTGCCCCATCACAGCCTTTGTTCCATTCCTATTCACCTGCTTTTGAGCTACAAGTTCTATGCCAAAGTGGTCTTGCAACACAGGTGCTTTTTAGTCAGGCAGCAGGAAACAACCTAGGTAAAACTGGCCAAATAGCATTGCACAACATCCAACTGCCCAGCAGCAAAAGCTAAGTACCTGTGTCACAGTTCTCCCTTATATATATTTAATCAGTTCTTTGTAGACAGTATCATACATTTTTCTGTTTTGCTTCTCTGTTATTCTGTGCCTAGGATGATACTGAATTGTTTACTTACATTACTCATCTCCTAAGTATGACTTCAGGTGTCAGTGACTTAAAGTATTTCCATTTAGTCCCTTGTAAATACCTTTAAATGCTGTATCTAAACATTTCCTATCTCGTTATACTATACCACAGGCACAGTGTATAGACCTCAATTAACTGGATTGCAGTTACAGCAGTCAGCCTCAAGTAGTCCATCACATTAAGCTCTGATCTACTTCATATTTTTCAGACTTCCAATACATCTCTTTTTCTCCAATGTAATAAGCTCACATTTTTGCCAGCTCTATAATTCTGCCATAGGAATAACTACCATTGAATATTCACCCAATTTTTAAATGTTGGTCAACCCACTCCATAAAAAACACCTCCCAAGCTGTAGATAGGCTGCAAGACAGTAATTGGGGGTTGCTGAAGCGTAGCCCACATTGTGGCATTTCTCTGCTAAAATTGAATTCAAGCCAAATTTCTTGTTTCATCAAAGTACAGCCTTATATTTAGTAGTTCTCCTGGAAAACTAAGGCAGTGGTGACTGATGCTAAAAATGGCACAAATACATTTAACTGGCTTACATTCACTTATATAAAGCCTGAAATATTCAGAAGAAAAAAAATCTGGAGAGAAAACTTAGTATCTACAAGGAGTTTGACATAGGACAATCAATTTTCAGTGCTTTTCAAGCCCCTTTTAATGATTTTCCTATGAATGAAAGCCCTATGAGTGAAGTAACACAACAGTTTAACTTGATAACTTAGTGGGAATAACAATGTTAAAAGAATGAATTTACTGGAATATTCAAATATACTTACATAACTCCAGCATTTGTCTAGTAAATGATACAACACAGTACAGAGAGAAAATAACCAAAAGTTCTTTCAACATAATAAAAACTACAAACAAGTTACATGTATATTATACAGAAAATATTTCCAGACTAAGCTTGACACAAGCCAGAGGACATCAAGTGCTGTTCCAGTGAGTTAACACCAGGAATTAGAAAATATATCTGAGCTAGCTGTGTGTAGTACCAAAAATACTACCATAATAACTTTAGAATACATTAAAATACTATCAGATTCAGGACAGTAACAACTGTCTTTGTTTCAAAGATTTTTTCTTGTCTAATAGAACTAAAAGGGAAAACAGGAATATGATTCAAAGTTACCTAAGACACTGCCTTTATTACTCTGAAACACCAGTATCATCACTTTGACAAAGCAAGCTGTGGCAGTGAGGGAGACTCATACCAAAACCAGTTAAAAATATAAAACCATGTCAGGAACACTACTGATGAAAAAACTAAAGGAAGCATGGATAACTAGCATGGCTGCCAATAGTAAAAGGGAAGAGAATATTAATTTTTAAAGCCTGAAGTTTTCACTAAGAATTTCACACACCCCAAGAAAGATATCCAACGATTTCCTAAGCAATAAAAAAAAAAAAAAGCAGTTTCAAATGCAAATAAGCACAAGGAGAGCAACTATTGCTTGGTTTTTGTTTTTTGAATAGTCTATCATGTCTGGTCTACTAATGACCTTCACTTTCCATCCAGTCAGTTCTCATGGATCCTGAGAGTTTGTTTTCACCAGGTTTAAGCAAGGCAGAGGGACCGCTTGGAAAGCTGGCAAAAAATACTGTTGAGATTTTCTTTATTTTCTTTTTCTAAAGAGAAGGGTCTTTCAGTAGAAGTAATTGTTGAAGTATCTTTCCACAGAAGTTCAACTTATGCTACATCGTAACAGTGCTGCATAAAGACACAACTTTAATTGTGGGAAAAGAACATTACCATGGGTTTTACAGGACTACACACAAATAATCATTTACCATCATGTGGACTGTTCTCCCATTAAACAAATCATAGCATGCCTTAATAAATGAGTGCATCACATAATACATTTTTCCTGTTTCAGATTAACACATAATGATACAAATAATTACATGCAAAATTTCAATATGCTTTTTTCCTTACCTCTTTATTGTAAAAGGCAGTGATTTTGAACCAATATTTGGGACAGATAATTAATGTCAGAATTTAAGTTCTTTAAAACCTCAGTAAAAAACAACTTTGTCTTACCATGACTATGGGCAGTTCCTGGACTGAGACATGGTTGGAGTAACTCTTTGGTTGGAGTAAAATAGGCTTCTTTCCCCTGGTGCTGGTTCATTTTTCCTGGAGTTATAGGCTGTTCATCACTGTTTGTTACCACTGCTGAAATACAAAATGGATGCTCATTCAATGATGTTATATGCTTGTGCATAGATTTCTATTAAGAACTTCACTGCTATTTATGAAGCTGGTATTCAACTGCTCTGTTGTGAAACATTTCATTCTGAAAACTGACATTTTCAAACCAGGTATTTGCTTTGGAGAGGATGGCAGAAAGAAGCCACTAAGACTGGTCTAAGGCATGAGGCAAAAGATAGAAACAAAAATTAGCATTAGGTTGGAAAGGCTGAAACTCAATACAGAAACAGCACTGAGCAGTTGCTTATCTTCTGAAATACTTATTTTCTTTGCCACTTTTGTGACAGCTTTTGGTTTAACCAGCCCCAGCGCAGCCAACCCATGAAACAGCCTGCCAGATCAAGCAGTACCAACACCCCAGAACACTAAGATGAATGTACATACATCACAAGGAACAGATCTTAGCAATACATATCAGGTACAATTTCTGTCAAGGCAAAGGCTTAAAGCAGAAGAGTTACTCCCCTTGAACCTCATCAGTCTGAAAGACTTATCTGGTGTCTTCTTATCTATTTTTAGGATCACCTGGCCAGCCATCCTGTATTACCATTTCTGTATATTTTGTTAAGCAGCACACAACAAAACTGTATCTTTTTTCATAGTCAAAGAATTACTGTCTCTGAAACACCTGTCCTGGGAAAGCAGATATACTGACAACGTGTTCAAAGAGGGAAACAAGCAATATTTACTAAAGAAAAGACTGGAACTTACAACACTGATGATTTTAAGAGTTCCCAAGCTTTCCTTAAAAGTTCAGCAGAAGATTTGAGTCAAACCAAACAAGTTCTATTCTCTGGATGGACTCTGCAAAGTACAAAGGCCTTCTTAGCTTTATCACTACTCTTATTACAGTAGTGGAAACATTTTGCAGTAAAATCTGGAATGAACACAAAGCAGTATGAAAAAAATAAAAAGGTGCTTGAGTGTCCAGAGAAGGGCAAGAAAGATACTGAAGGGCCTGGAGCACAGGTCTGATGAGTTTGGCTGAGGGAAAGGGGGTTGTTTAGCCTGAAGAAAAGCAAATTCAGGGTAGACTTTACTGATGTCTACAACTACCTGAAAAAGGTAGCTTCTCCCACATAACAAGTGACAGACAAGACAAACACCCTCAAGTTGTGGCATGAGGGGTTTAGATTGGATATTAGAAAAATTTCTTTACCACAAGGTTTCTCAAGCATTGGAAGAGGCTGCCCAGTGAAGTGTCACCAACCTTGGAGGTATTTAAAAGATATATAGATGTGGCACTTGGGGACATGGTTTAGTGATGGACTTGGCAATGCTGGGTTAACAGTTGGACTTGATTCTAAAATGTGTTTTCCATCCTAAATAATTCTATTAAGAATGCAAGGATTGCAGTACACCCACCTGTATTATTTTTCTGCAAATATAAGCCATCTAAAGTTTTCTGCAGACAAACTATATGTGAACTGCTGGTGAGGAAATAGACAAGGGAGGCAACAGGCTCATTTATGAGCTAATTTTACTGAATTCAAGTCTATCAGTGCCAGAAGGCCAGTATTTCATAACTGGGTCTGATTTTGATCCTCTTTTTGTACCAAACTATCTGTTTATTATTCTACAACTGCAAGTAAGGGAAAGTGGGGAACAGGGCAGTTGCTGAAGTCTTGGGAAGAACCTGTACAACAGAAGGTCCTTGTATGTGAAAATAAAAGGGGGTAAGAAAATAGCTGCTTCACAGGCTTGTACGAAACGGGTCGCTGCAAGGAGAGGGAGCTATACTTGTTTTAAAGATTTAAGGTGTACAGTGCACTGAGGAGGACCACCTTCCAGCCAACTAGCTGAAAACTCCTTTTGATGAGCTACTGGCCACTTAGCTTCTGCAGGGATGGGATTTCTCAGCACAATGCACTCTGCAGGTGCCCCCACACCACTGCAGCAGGTGACACCGTGGGCTCCACAGCAAGAACTGCACTACCAACCCTCTCCTGAGTAACCTGTGCAGAAGGCTTCTGTGTGAATGGGCAGCGTGCAGCACTGCTAACTCTCTTTTACTTGAAGCTTTGGGAATTCCAAAGGTTTCTTTAAGCTGTCACAATGCAACAATTTCTCAGGCAGTACTTGTCAGTAACCCGGAGCATAAGCAAGCTCTGCACGAGTGTTACTAAAACATGAGCTACATTCAGCAGTTGTGACTCAGTCACACTAACAGGACTACAAACTTCAAGCTCACTGTAAAATTCACATTCCTTCATTAGGAGTCAGTTAGGTCCTGCAACAACTCCTAGAACTGTCAGAGTTTATGTATCAACTAATATAGAATACCATGTGGCAAGCATTTCACTTGCCTGG
Source organism: Aegithalos caudatus (assembly GCA_013389925.1). Taxonomy (NCBI): domain Eukaryota; kingdom Metazoa; phylum Chordata; class Aves; order Passeriformes; family Aegithalidae; genus Aegithalos; species Aegithalos caudatus. Next base: position 573,655 of record WEIU01014025.1, read on the forward strand.
GGATTCAAGGTGAACTTCTTAAACCAAGTGCGTTTTTGAGAAATTCCATCTATAAAGCTGAAAAATGATTGGCAGGAGAGTTTTTAAATCTCCTTTTTATACAAAGCATCATAAAAGTACTAAACAAAGGGAAATAAATCAGTTAAGAACATAACCACACCGTAGCAGCCACTAGGAGGAAGCTGTCCCTCCTGCAAAATGCCTCACCCTAATGCTCAGACGTTTGCTCTGAGGTGAGGGAGAAGACAAGGCTTTATTTTAGAGAAGAAACAAACAGTAAATATCAAAGCCTCCTTACAGGTCACATTTCAATGCCAATAGAACTGTTGAGAGTTAAGAATACGTATTTTGTTCATGTTTATCATACTGGTCATCAAATTACTAATATAAAAGTTTGACAGTACAATCCATAGCTTAGGAGAAACATGAGTTGGGGTCTTTACAGCCAATTTATTTCAGGTAAAGCCATGAAAAAAATATGAAGTGTCAGATTCCCACTTCTGTTTCTAAAATGAGCCTGTGAAAGTGCCTATGCCACTAAAAATAGCACAAGGGCATCATATACAGGAAGAGGTTTATTACAATTCCATTCAACATTGTTTCTTAATGTCTATAATAAGCCATATCAGCTAAGACCACACTTTCTGCATAGATCTCTCATAGAAAAAAGAAACAATTTGTGCCAGCACCTTTCTTTTTCTCACACAAACTCTATATCCCAGGCAAAATTACTCTGCCAATCATACCATCATATTAAGGCCCACAAAGCAATGGCACCAGTAAGTCTTTGGCTGCATGTAAGCACATACATACATCTGAAGTTTTCCCTAGCACCTCACCAGATCCAATCCTGGAGAATTACTATATATGTAAACCTGTTCAATTCTGAATATGTAAAATTATTGAAATTAAGGGAACCACACATATCACTAGAAATTGACAAGCTCAAAAATAAAAAACTGTTTCTGAACCATTATTTTCATATTTTTACTATCTATATGACAATAGCATTTAACAATTTCATTTCAAGCTGATAAAAATAGTTTTTTCTCTTCCAGATAAATAATATAAAAGATTTTCTTTTCCTGGCCATGACTGGGAGAGGTGAAGAATAAACTTTTCCCACTAAAAAAATAAAGGCTATGGTAGGGAAATGTTTGGATGAGTGGTATGCCAGGCAAAACACTTTTCCAACAGCAAATTTTCACCACACTTCGACTTCTCAGTTATTATACAGAAGAAAATCCGGTATTTATACCACCAACTATATGCAAAAATATATGCCAAATACTATGAACATATGTGAAAGCATAATGTAGGAGAGAGGAGTTACTTACTTGATGGTCCAGGAGAGTCTCTGTTCTCACCATGATGCTGTGTACACATACAATTGAGGAATGAAGAACAGCAAACATAAAAATCCAGGCCAGGAAGAAACAAGTGCACAAAAAGCAGCAGCAGCAGCGGGAAAGAAGGACAATGAAAACAGTGTTAGTTCATAACTAAAATACAACATGCACCTCAATGCCAAAGGCAAGGCCTCAAGAGACTCCGCAGTTCAGAAAAGTTGAAGCAACAAATCTGACAAATATGCTTATAGAAAAGCCATTATTAGAAGCCATCATTAGTAAACAGCAACTGCCTCAACCACTTCTTCTGAGTGGAAACTGTCCAGCAGCAATTTAGTGCTCGTATGACTTGATACACAGCATTTTTTAAGGAATTTTAAGCTGGAGTGGTTTAAAAAAACTGAAGCTCTGAAGAAAGTTGAAATAAAACAAAATGTTTCCAAAACCACTCCACTTTCAGAAGTGTTTCACTCCACTTTCAGAAGTGTTTCAGAAAAAAAACCAACAACTTTAAAGCCATAAGTAATGTGCAAGCACCCACTAATGCTAGAGCCAAGCCTAACTGCTTTTGCGTGCAAACACAAACCTGGAAGTCACAGATTTAGTTCATCTACAAACACAGCTAACATTTGAAATTGCCTAGGACGCAAGACAAAGAGTGCAGTTTTAAGTTTAAGAGGATATTTTATGTCCAAGTATTTCCACAGAACAAAGCTGCATAAAATTTCTCTCCCACTGAATGCAACTAATATAGGCACTGAAGGAGGGTAACCACACAGTAATAGCCTGTACGCCTTTCTGGTTTTTGATCTCAAATCTTTTTTAAATCCTTGCTAACCAAGACCACAATCAAGGCTAAGATCCCACTGTGCTCAGCCATCTACAGATAAAAGGCAAATTTGACTTATGTCCTTAAGGATTTACTACATTTGAAATCTGTGAATAATAGAAAAGGAGAAAACAAGAATACTGATCAGCATGAACATTTTCTCCTTAAAAATAAAATAAATCCAAACATGACATATCTTCTATATCCCAAATAAAAACCTATGCTCCATAAAGTAGCAAAATCCGTGCTCTGCTTTAAAGAGGATCCAATCTTGCCTCTCTTATCAGGAGTTAAAAGCAGGAAATATAAAAAAGAAAAATCATAATCAAAATCTTTGCAAGCAGGAATCTTGTCTTGCACTCCTGACCTCAAAACACTGATTTTTTTTTTTTTTTTAATCCCTCACATCTGCCTAAGGGTGTTAAATTGTAAATTGACAGGGCAATGTGCAAATACAAAGTACTGTAATGAATATACTGCAATTGCAGCACACATGATTGGAAAGGTGAGGGAACCCTTCTTTCACAATTCTGCACTTTCTGGAACAGGACTTGACTGAACAGGAAAATCTGAAATAAAATAATAAAAGCACACTTGGCAAAGAACCTTTTATTCCTGCCAGAGACTAAATGCCGATGAAAGAGTGAAATCCATGAACTTACCAGACAGGTTTGGGTAGTAGTACATGAAGTTTATTCAAGAATTCAATGACTTTCAGGGCAAAGTGTTTATTCTTAACGTACAGATAACATACTGCAGACTAGGAAACAGTTTATGTTCAGACTGGAACTGTCCTATCCTATGGTGATTTTTAGATTCAAGAGAAGAGCGGCTGATAAGAGAACAAGAAGCCTGCAGAAATGATAAGAGATCCAGCAACTGACTGAAGGACTGGGAGCACCGCTGTTCAGCGCTGGGCTGCTTTATTTGTCACTGGGAGCTGGAAAGCAAGAGAACAGACCTGGAAAGAGACACTGTAAACAGACACACAGGATCAGAAGTACCTGAGACAGCCAGATGCTCACTCGCAGTGCGTTACTTATGTGTGGGAGAAATAAGAGTGACAAGGCACGGCAGCAGCTCCTGTCTCCCAGGCTGCCCTGCAAGCAGCCCTGGCCAAGATACAACGTGACACTAGAGAGCAGGGCAAGCCGTCACCCGAGATGATGATGCAGGGGCTTTTCATGTAAATATTTCAGCACTGCGTGGTTAATCCTATGAACTGGTACAAACAGCTCCTAGGCCAGAAGCTGAAACACAAGCCTGTCTAACCCTGTCCTTGATCTTCTCCAATTGGCATTCTGTTTACACACCAAACTCCCTCTGTTGCTGGTCAACGCCCTCTCTTCATCAGAGGTATTTGGATCTGTGCATTCACCTAAAACCTGCAGAATATATATTTCTAAACATTGGTGCAAGATGTTAAGGTACTGAAATGAAACTATTTTAGCCAAAAATACCTTTTATTATTTTCCAATGGCTTACTGCACCCTTTATCATCTGCAATTCATATCACTGCAGACTGGGGGTCCAAACAACTAAGGGAACAAAACACGACAGTTTTACTACTTCAGTGTTTCCTCTGGAAAGAATGCTCTCAGGACATTCCTGTCCATCACCGCCCACAACTCTTTTTCTAAATATACAAAATTTAAGAGAAACATACACATATTCCCAGAAGCACAGCCTACCTTTATTTTCACATTATATAATTGTTGACTTTGATTACAGATTACAGAACAAGTTCTTTGACAGGTTCTCAACACCACATGATCAATTTCATTTCTAGAGGCACAATTACTTTAAAATGTTGCTACCAAAATATATGAAGCCTAGTCCTCCCTCCCAATAAAGTTTTTGACTAACACTTAGAAGAAAACACCACCAGTATAAATCAGCAATATGAAGCATAACATGAGACAGCAGCTGTAACTGTTTTCATACAAAGACAGCTCACGTGCTTCAAAAAAAGCACTATTTTTAGTTTCTCAGAAACAAAGCTTATAACAACTGCAACTAAACTTTAAGTTACATCTGCCAAGTTTTTCTAAAAAACAAAATCCTTTTACTGTTGAATATTAGGGTAAAAGTGAAAGCATACATCACACTAGAATATCTGAATCTTATATTACGGAAGTTTTTTAAAAACACTGTTTTTACAATAAAAACATACAGCTAAATTTTTAGTAGTTTAAATGAACATTCTATAGCCAAGTTTGAGTTTTCACCTTGCTGAAGACAGACTTTACCTGAAGGCAGTCTCTGATAGGTGTAAAACCATTAAAATCAATCCAGTTAGATTTAAATTCAGGACCACTGACTCCACCTACAAATCTGATCAATAAAAAGGACCTCTATTCAATGCTTCAAGGAAAAAAGGTGTTGTTATGTTCTGTTGATGTATTAAGTAGCAAGGACTGACACTGAACATACAAGTTATATCACAGGCAAATTATTTATTAAATATATGCCTTAGCAAAAATTATTAGTGACTAAAAATTACTTAAAAATATATTTTAAAAAAGAAGGGTTTATACCATACATTTCCATGTAATGTTCTATGTTCTGGGGCAGTGAGACTTGATTAAATTTTTCATTTTTTTATTAATTTTTACTATTTTATAGATAAGCAGACAAAAACTGTTCTCAAAAAAGAACTCCAAGCATATGTTATTTTGCACTGTTTTAATGGTGTCAGACTACAAAAATACTTTGCTGAGCTGTCACAGCCTTTGTCTTCAAATTTATGTTCACTACATATCAACCTAATTGTTAGATAGGAAGATGATTTAATGTAAGACTTTTCTCTGTATACTGATTCTGGAAAGGAAAGAGCACAGAATTAAGGTATGTGATCTCATCCTTTACAAGCAAGCCAAAAAGAAAATTAAAAAGTTGACACCTCTAAGAAAGGTCTTTTCAGATACCTCCTAGAAACATCCCAAAGGACTTAAAAGCGGAGAAAAGAATTGATCAGTATTCCTCAAGCACAGTGCAACACATGTTTTTCATGAATTTTATCATGACAATGGAACTTTAAAAAAAACCCAGACAAACAGATGGCACCTCAAAGTCTGGAACACTGAAAAATTTTATATATGATTTAAAGAAATTTGTATTTCAGAGAAGTGTCAGAATTTGCATTGACAAAAGGACTTCAAAGCTACTGGGTCAATCTCTCTTAAAATACATACGGTATTTCTAATATTTAATTTTCCATTTTTTACTATGATATCCACTAGGCTGTATATTAGACTACCAAATAAGTGTTCAAAAACATTTTTAACACCTGTAGTGCAACACGCAAAACTTGACATTGTAACTGCAATTTAGACAATTACCCCACTGGGTGATATTTTGATAAGAAATGCTTAAAGTAGCCTATTACAATATACCATCAGTTAAAAAATATTATTCTGAGATGACACTTTAGAAGCACATGGGATGAAAGGCAATCTATCCTTACACTTAGCATCCTTCTAAACAAGACCTGGTAAAACAGAGACTTGTTTTTAGGTACCTTCTTAAGATCATGCTATTCTGAAGGCATGTCACAAAAAGAAAAGCAGCACATTTTATGCTATTTTGAAGTGCTTTGTAAACTGTAAATTTTGAGGAAATAAGGAGCACAGCAACTGAACTAATAATACTTTTTTTAAAATGAAAATACCCTACTGCACAGTTGATACTCACATGCTGCTTCTGGGATATAAATGCATGGGCTATGCAGCAAAGCAATGAATTTGTTCATTACAGAAAAAAGCCAGGAATTTTCTTAATGCAAAACAGTTTGTCTCCAAACCCACCACTTAAGATAAAAACAATAATAGAACACTTGATCAAATTAATAGGTCCATATAGTAGTTAACTATCACAAATGAAGCTGGTCAGTAATGAGGTGTTAAATTTGACCTTGATCTCAGTTACAGAAAAACATATCCTATTTTGCTTTTGAGAGGCAGTGCTCTGGAAACTATAAAACATTTCCTGCTTCAGCTATTAAAGTGCTTCTACATGACACAGCTTGTGGAAGAACTTAACTCTTAAATAATTTCAACATTTATGATGATGATGAATAAGCAGCATAATAGTACTCACTAGCTTTTCCTGTTTTTTAATTGTGCTTAGAAAAAGCTTCACTCTCTCAGAAATTTTAATAACAGATTATCAACTCTTACACCTCAGATTACTCTGATAACATAAAATTATCACTCCTGTGTTTTCTGCTCCTCATTCTACCAAGAACTACATTATTTTTTCTGTTTTCCATAGTCACTAACTAGCAAAGTGCCAATTAAACTGAGAGGAATACCTTTTTCCTTTGGGACTCTGGGACAAAATCCAAAAATCAAATCCAAAAGCTTTTGATATTCAGCCCTCCTGCCATGAGAATCTAGTAAAAGATACACAATACTACATGATATTCCAAATGCATTAACCAGAAAAGTATCAATTCAAACTGAAAGTGAACAGATTGAAGTCATTTAACTCTCTCCCTGCAAAAGCATCTTCACATTCATCTCATTACACAAAGCACACTTAAATTACTCACTGAATTTCTATCCAGTTCCCCATCAACTGGAACGTTCTCCATGTTGAAAGGGCCTGTCCTCTGTCTCTATCAGTTAGAGTTCTTCCATACTGCTACTTGAGATCCTAGAGAGGAAAAGAAAAATGTAATAATTTAATTCCAAGGCCTGAAATCCAGTAGAGAGCTACACTTTCTCTTCCCTGTGTTTTAAGAGGCTAAACACTCCTATATAGTAACCTCTGCGTTTTACAGTACCTTGCAAAACTTTTACAAAAATTTACCCAGAGAAATCAACTTAGGAATGGAGAGAATAGTTTCAGATAAAATGGCTAAAACAAAAACTACTCACAGAGGCAAGCACTTACCTCTACAAACAAGGAAGAGTTATGCAAAAAAAAGAGAAACCCACAGATTTTGCCCTGCATTTCCTGTTGCTCCAGAGTTCCCAGCAGCACACTGCTCCCACTCCACAGGCATGTGCCATGCCAAATGTTTGGGTACAAAACAAGGCTATTCTGGAGAAGCCAGAGTTGAGGGCTCCCCAGCATAACTCCAGAAACAGCCATGTATTGCTTTGTGGAACCAAAACACAGAAATTAAATAGTATGTGTGAGCCAGCACCTTCTGTGGCACAGAGGGCACTCATCTGGGGGTCACCAAACACAGCCAGGAAGCAACCCCTCATTCTCTAGGCATTTCATATTTACTTTTTTTTGGCAAGAGAATGAAACCTACAATGAATCTTCATATTCACAGCATATTTAAAGTCATTAGTGAGACAAGCACACACCCTGGAATCAAGCAAAACTTGGTTGAAAAGAAGTGCTTTAAGCATTGATCTCTTAAGCAAGCAGATCAAACTGGGATGCCTATTGAGATGTCCAGCCACAGCCCATCACTGTGTCTCTCTCCAAGGCCTCCATCAAACCAGACTGCAGTGGATGAGGAGGCAGTGTGCTTACCTGTTCAGAACAGTACAGTCAGTATCCTGCAGGGATAAACCCTGTGGTCCCACCCTCCACAAAGCCACGCTCACTCTGCCCTTCCCGCTACCCACAGCAAGTGTTTGATCAGAGAATTAGCCCAAGGATAATTTTCTTCTTTCCTTTTGTCTTGCGTAGGGTGAGGGGGCAGGAAGCAGCTAAATTACAAACTCAATTGCTAAACCAACACTTGTGCAAGAGCAGGGGTAGCATGGAGATGGTGATTTTGTTTTTTATGCTATAATGTTAGCATACTGTGCTTAATCAATACATCAAGTTAATGGCAAGGTATAATAAAAACAGATTAAATGAAGACAGAAGGGTGAGGTGGGAAGACATATCACAGTCCCTCCAGGGAACCTAAGGAAAATCCTGAATGCAGGAGGATGGGAGAAAAGCAAAGAGACAAGCAGAATACACAGAATCTTTTGGTTCAAAGTTTGTCTCAAGAAATTGATACTCACGAAAGAAAATCTTACTAAAAAGAATAACCATTTATTCAACTGCTTTCCATGCTTTATTATAATTGGTTTTTTGGTTTTGTATTATGTAAAGCAAGTTAGAATTTTCCCTCAGGAAAAAAACATACAGCATTAATGCACGCTAGCTAATTACCATAATGTATGCCAGTAAATCATAAAAGGAACCATTAAGAAAATAGTTTACCAAAACAACTGTGTGCTAACAAAATTGAAAAGCTAAAAGTTTTCTATGACTTAGTCCAATGAACTGAGGAGGACCTTGCTCAAGCATCTGAGTGATTAATTGAGGTGGCATATAACCAGAAAGCATGGCTAGATGTTCTCATGTAAATTAGATGCAGTAGACATCTGAAAGAGGATGATTACAAGTTATTAATTTGCATTAAGGAAAGGAAAGATGCCATTATCATAAAAAGAGGAATTCACCCCACAGCTCTGTTTCTCAGAGCAGCAAGCACTGCGACCCTTACCTTCCACACCCCAACACAAGATGCGGAACTGGGTGATGATTTTTGATGTCTGTTCCTTGTCATCTCTCCCACACACACCCATTTTAGCTTCTCTTATTAGCAGGAAATTCAGCAACACCAGACTGCATGCATATTCAATTTGCAGAAACACCAAACTCTTTTAAATATGATAAAAATGAGTGGCATTACAAACAGATGCAAGCAGTGCTATTTAAAGCAGTTTTCCAGCTTTTTTTAGTTACACAAACTTGTAACCATACTCAAGTTATCTGAACAAACAGATCTTTGCTGACAGAAACATTCAACCTAAAAAAGTTTTAACCCATTTTTATATTTAACATTTTTAACTCTTAATTTTTATTGTCAATGCTCCTGGTGTATTCTGCTCCTCCATCTGTTCACATGACCACAGCCTTCCTTATCTTCATCTCAAGAGCAGTGCCACTGGACAGGTACCCTAAGGTCATCATGATCACTTGTGGTCCCAAAAGACTCATAATCCAGCACGCTCCCAAAGGCTGCAGAGAAGTTTTCTGGGAAAAGGAAGGAAAAAGTTCTACCTGCTCATGTTTAAACAGTAAAGCAGGTGCAGAAAAGGTTAAGGACTACCTTCCCCCAAGCTGTTTAGCTTATGAGTAGACAGCCAGCTTGCCTTATTTTTCTTGGCAAAATGAAGGCTGAAAGTGAACAAAATTGCTTCTGTTATATGCCAAAATAAATATGAAGGAAGGAAAAGGGCTCTCTCAGCAAAAGGATATTGCCAAAGAGTCAAGTAAGTATGAAATTGGAGAACAGATTTATTTTGAAAATTCCAGAATGCTTCTAACCATCTGAGCCCCAAGGCTTTGGAACAGTTTTCCAACCAATGTAGGGAAATTTTCTTATTTGTAAATGCAGCCAGGCTATTATGAAGGGTGCTTCCACAAGCAAACAAGCTCTTTTCACTTTAGCTAATCCAACCATTAGATCTGAAGATAGAACCCCAAATGTATCATTTGCTGATTTGGGATTTTTTTAGCTTTTAGGGAATATTCATGACATGCTTTTGCTACTCTCCCTTACATTCACAAGTGTTTGCAGTTTGGTCATCTTGAGGTTTTAATTAAATGCTCCTTCACAACCTTAATACTTAAAAGCTTAAGTGTTCAGGAGGGCACATACAAAGTGAAATTATTTGAAAATAACTCTCCAATGGCATCCAGCTAGTAAGCTATTTTCCCTTCATAGACAATGGATACAATCAGGCACTGTACCATGAATCAGACAAATCCTGCCACAAAATAAGCTCTTTCTCTCCAACTGTGAAGAAAGTTGATCAAGTCAAAAACTTATATTTAAAAGAAGGGAAATATTTTCCTCTTACCACACAATCCATAACCTGTTCTGTTAACACCTGTATTCCATCTTAATTTTGCTGATGACACCAAACTGTGTGGTGCAGCTGACGGGATGGAGGGAAGGGGTGCCATCCAGAGGTGCACACTTGAGCGCTGGGTCCGTGTGAACCTCAGAACATCAGTTCCACAAGGCACAGTCCTGCACCCAGGCTGGGGCTATCCCCAGGACAAATACTTGCAAGCATAAATAACCACGGCTGGGTGGAGAATGGGCTGAGAGCAGTCCTGAGGAAAAGGAACTGGGGATACTGGTAGATGAAAACTAGACACTTGCATGCTGAAAAGTCTTTTGGGAAGAGGTAAGATAGCTCCCACCCATCAAAAAAAAAATAATTTCACAAAACGGCTATCTCAGTCTGTCACCCAATATTCTCTTAGATACAGTTACACAGACCACAAATCAAAAGCAGCACAGCTTAGGTGCCTTGGCCATGACAGAAACTCTGGCAGCAGGCTTTTGTTCAGTCCTAGAGAGATCAGTGAAGTGGATATGGCAGTGTTGTGCATTGACTTGCCTATTCTCTATGTTAACCAGATTACATAAGCTGTTATAGCAGGATATGTTTAACTAAAGGGGTTATTAAGCAATGCAAGGTCCTTTTTCTGCCAGCATAACAAGAGCTCACCACCAAACATATTTGTTCCAGGCTCAAGAGAGTTTAGCCCCAACACTGTGGCAGTAATACCCTATTGGTGGTATATTTATAATATTGAATCGTAATTCAATGCACAAAAAGACTCTTCCTCCCATTAGCTTCAGTTCAAATACTTCATTAAATCTGGAGTGTTTCATCGAGAGCCCCCACACAAATTCATGAATTTCAGCCATAAAGTGGAAGTGGTAGAGATGACCCCTGAATCTAATACATATTATTTTTAGTCAATGGACCAAGTTACTTGAACACCTGCATACTGTATTATACAGGCAGGTTTTAGTTTTCTTCCTAAGGACTATCACCTACGGTCATTAGATAGGGCACTTGCACTGTGATACTGTTTTGTGATCTGTCAGAGTACCACCGTAGCCTCTTGCACTCCAGCACCAAAGCTGACAGGCAAGGCCCAGCCTCACCGTGACCTGCCACCGGGCTGCCTGGTGACATGGCTGCTGCCTTCTGACCCAGCCTTTCCAGAGGGGAAGTGTTCTCCTGGGCTCTGACACCCAAATTGGCCTAAGCTCTGCTGGATGCCTGCTTGCTTTGCCCTAAAGCCTAAAAGAAGTAGAAGCATTTAAATTGCTGAGACGTAATTCTTTTAAAGATGACACAAGCATAATAATACATTGACTTTAATGATCAGTGTGGGAGCAAGCAAAGGCAAGGCACACAGGGAGAAAAAAAAACCTAGTTGTTTACATTGATGTCAAGAAGGATAAAAATTCACCTAGGTCTTTGCTGGAAAGCAAAGTCACAACAATACCAAAGAAATGCTATTTCATAGGGAATCAGAAAATAGCTGAGGTAGGAAAAGACCTCTTAAGGTCATCTTGCCCAAGCCCCATTTTACAGAAGGATGTCTAGACAGCTTTTGAGTATCTCCAATTATGAAGACTACACAAACCCCCTGGCCAACCTAAGCCAGTGCTTGGTTGCCCTTCAAGTCAAAAAGTTTTCCTGTTGTTGGGATGGAACTTCCCATGTTTCTGTTCATGCCCATTGCCTCTTGTATCATCATTGAGCACCACTGGAAAGAACCTGTCACCTTTATACCCTCCCTTCAGGTATTTATACACATCTTCACAGCCCTTCACTGGACTCTCTAGTACATCCACATCCCTCTTGTACTCAGGAGCCCTGAACCATACCCAAAACTCCAGATGTGAACCCAAGAGTGCTGAATAGAGAGGAAGGATCATTATTCTCAACCTGCTGGCAGTGCTTTCAGGAATACCATTCTTTATGTCAAGGGCATGTTACTGACTCATGTTCAACTCTGTAAGGATTACCAGGTGAACTCTATAAGGCCCACAATGAAGTTTAAGGTTTTTCCTCTTGACAAAGGAATCTAAAGTGCTAAAACAAACCAAAAATAAGTTTCCTAGATACTAAGAGCTAACAATAAGAGTTGCAGCTACCTATAACTCCTAAGAGGTATAGGATCGACTTTAAGAGATTAAACGAAATCTATACCCTAAATCGAACTAGGGTGATCAAACCAGGGCTCTCAAACTCTAAGTGTCTTTCAGGCTGTCCTATGACTGCTGAAGGCACTTTCACTTTGCTCCATGCAGTGGGGGAGCAGCAATAGCACAGAAGGTAATAGAGGTACCATGTTGTACTCTCAAGGCTCTTGGAATGCCGTGCATCAGAGAAAGAGGAGCCTCCTGGTTGTAGTGCAAGGCCACAGATCATCTTTCTCAGCTAACAACTCTGCACACCAAGTACACTTCATTATCAAGCTATAGATCAGGCCAGCTTCTTGCACATGACACAGTGCCACTGCATGCCAAATACCCCGTGTTTGTTGAGATCAGTTCCAAGAAAGCAGGAACTGAAGCAGAGTTACCGGTAAAAAATGGAGGAGGGGCAATGGGGTCAAAAAATTCAGCAAAAGATGTGGTAAACAAAGAAATCACAACTTTTTCTCAACTCTCAAACTAAGCATCTTACACTAACAATAACTCAGAATCACTAGGAACTGGCTGTATTTGGAAATTCTTGAAGAGAAATCTGAGAGTTGAGTAAATCTCTAGGTTCAACTCCTTCTAGTGTGAAGTCAGTCCAAACAGGAGATCTTGACAAAATCAGTAATTATATATGGAAGTCATAGATGAGAAACTGCATAGTTATATTAACTCTGAATTGCAATGTTTGAATGCTCAAAAGTCTGCTACAAGTATAAACACTGTAGAATCAAAGACTGTCTCACATTCCCCAAGCACTCTGTGCTTATTTAATGCTATCAGCCACCACATCTACCCTTATGAAACACTTCCTTCCACCCTGAGTTTCATCACCTGCCTTCTCATTTCCTGAATAAACAGTCCATATGCAGAGCAAGCTGTTTCCTCTGTTTCTGTATTGCTGTTTTCATACCAAACCACCAAAAAAACCAGGAAAGCTGAAATGTTTAAGAACAGGGCTTGAAAACATTTCTCATCTGCACAGTGCAGATACCTCAACTATCTTTTGAGAGAGTTAGATGGCAATGAAGGCCAAGGAAAGCATTACAAACTTCTGAATACCCAATTCAACCTTAATAGTTTCTACCTTAAAGTGGGTTCCACAAAAAAATTTGTCCTGAAAACAATTAAGGAGTACAGAAAATATGGTAAGAGTCGCCTACAGGTACTAAATTCCAACATTCTCTCTAAAAGCTCAAGTTCCTAGGGTTCTGGAGCCCTTTGGCCACTGCAATATGCTTCAAAGCTCCCAAACTTATCCCAGTCTTCATGATAAGTATTCTGCAAGACTGTTCCCATGACTCAAATGAGTTGTTGGTCTTAATAGTAAAAAATGTCTCTCTCTTCACTTAAAAGCATCTTGTGACCTGCAGCATTATACACTTCACCGCCACGAGCCATTTTTACCTAGGGTTCTAACTTTGAAGCATAAAAATAAGAGGCAATAAAGCATTTATTTTTTTCATTTAAGAGAGAACCTACGAAGTTTCATAAAATATTCAGATGATTTTGTGTGTGTTTCACTGTGAAGTAGGAAAAGAAGACTTATTCAAACCTTGCAACACCAAATCTCTAGCATTTTATCTTTACATACATTTTTTGTTACTTTGCTGCAGTACTAATCAGCAAAATAGCTGAGTGGATGTCATACAAACCTTAATACAAGGTTGAGTTGGCCATTGACAGTCTTGATTTTAAAGAAAAACAGATGGACTAAAACTAAGTGGTTAGAGACATTGCAAACCATATTCCTTTCAAAACTCCACCCTGTGATTTTCTTCCACATCTGTAAAGTATAATAATAATAGTAATCTGAAAATACAATAGTCTCCCACATGGTACTCTGTCTTTCCCATCTCCTCATTAGGCAGCTGTATGAAGGGGCAATGTGACACTCTGCTAGAGACAAGGGATTGGGAGATCACCCGTCCTCCACACCTGGTCCTTACCACCTCTTTCCCCACTGTGCGAGGAACTGCCTGCGGACTTGTCTGTGCAGGTGCTCCCTAACCCTCTTCTGTAAAGAGGAATCACCACTACTGCAAATTATTTTAAACAGACCCTCACAAAATGTGTCATTTAAAGTGAGCCAGGTCATGGGACTTGTGCAGGCCTGGGGTACCAAACAGCTGAGGGGCACTGCTCACCTCCACTCCAGCCACAAGAGCCGGGTAAGCATGGATTGTGCTTACAGCTACAGACACCCCCAGCACCACCTGGAAACTGCTTCAGGAAATGAAGGGAATCAAGCCAAGGCAGAAGGAAAAGCAATGTTGTTAGAGGTTTTTCTGAAATGAAAGAGTAAGTTAAGTCAGCAGAGATGTTCCCACAGACAAAATGGATAGGTGGCAGAACAAATCCTTCTCATACTGATGCCAAAATGGAATCAATTACCCTCCGGAGAGAACAAATAGGTCTGGATTTCTTCTGTATGGAACTTCCCAAAACAAAACACAAGACTATGAAAAACTTTTTAAGAATATAAAAATTAATTCATTGTTCTGAAAAAGCCTTAATAAGAGGATCTTAAAGGTCTACTTTAATACATCAAATGATGTATCTAAACATTTTAGTTATAATGAGATCATATATAAAGAAATATTTAAAGTCTCATCTGCAGGTCAAGAATACAATCTACTTCATAAGGAATCAAGTTTCAGAAAGCTATTCTGAGAGTATTTATAAACAATTGCAAGTAATCACACTATTACAGATCAATTAATTATTAACTGCTAGATAAACTATATGTGACTAGGTGAGTGCTTTTTACCTACTGCAAATAAAGTAAAAAAGGTAGCTTAAACTACCATAAAAGTTTCTGTATCTCAGAAGCTGCAGTGATTTTGCTCGGACAAATAGGCAACAAAATGCAGACAGTTGACTGCCACTTCAGATGATGCTGCAGCCAACTTCCTCAATTAACACAAGACTTTCCATTAAATGGATAATATACCTCCAAGACTGAGCCAGTGCCAAGACCAATTTTCTAATGGCAATTCTACTAGGTTTTTAGTCCTTCCTTTGCAGTATGTATTTTGTGACCTCTAACAACTGAAAAGAATGCCCATGCACCTATTTTCAAGGGTGAAAAAGAGACCTTAGGGCCTCTTTTAAATTTTCATAGCTATTGAAAGGACACCCTAAGTGTCAGATCTCCCAAGGACCTACCAGCACAGAACCACTTTTCTGTAACCACAACAGCCGTTTCAGCAAAGTAAGAACTGAGATTACCTCTATAATGAGCAGCATGAATACATTTCACAGGAACTCAGTTCAGAGAGTAACTACAATCCTAATTTCTGCTCTAAACTGAAATTAATGAAATGGAAAAAACTCAATCCAAGTTCCAAGATTAAAAATATGAAAGAAGTCTTAACAGACAAGTTGAAGTTGAGCTGTATTGGCTGTAATGCAGTTATGATGTGTGAGAGGTTTCTAAAAAAAATGGGCTTTCTCCAGGCTTAAATGCAAATATTTCAAACAGGAACCTTATGTTTATTCTCATGCACAATTCAATTTTCTTATTTTAGTAGCAGTGTCTCTTCTTGACATTAAAACAGAGTTGATGACATAATAAATGGCCTTCATTTCAATTTCTTTTGGCAAGTGCTAGAAGGTAGTTTACACAAGTTTAAGATACAGGATATCTGTACAAGAATTTAAGAACAAAAGGTCAGAGTAGCCTACTGCAATAGGAAAAACCCTAGAAATCCTAACTTAAAGCAGCAGCAGGTTCAAACAGGCAGCAACAGTATCTGGTTTACACATCATGATTTATTAAAAAGCTTTAGAAAGTCTAATTTAGATTTCCATTGGTTATGCCAAGTTTGTTTTTTTTTTCGTTCTAGCACTTAGGTAAAATGAGCTTATGAATCCAATTTGCTTTTTAGATGTCAGTGCTTTTCTACATGATCACAACTCAGGATCTTTGGTAGGTTTTTTGGCAGGGTTGGTTTTTTATTTGCATTTGTTTGTTTATGGTTTGTGAGGTTTTTGGGGGGATCCTAGGGAGGGAAGTTTGGGTTTTTTGCGAGGTTTTTCATTGTTGCTCTGTGGGATTTTTTTTAAATACAGGAGAAAAATGTTACAAATAAGACTTCATGCAGGCTTAACAAGAACTAGTGCTTTTAGCACCAAACATCCAAGCTTGTACTCAGAAGCCACTGAGTAACTGCTGATCAACTTTCATTTGAAACTGCTGTAACAATCTTGCATAGATGCAGTTTAATAGGATGAACCAATAATATCTAATCAGTATAGCCTGATGCACAGGAACTGTACAATATTGCATTGCAGACTTGGCAAAGGACTTAACAATAAACCTCTTGTTTACCTACCCATTTCTATTTAACAAATTCCAAGCTCCTCTATGACATTTCTTCATGCAATGAGAAGCACCTGGCCTGCCACAAAAAAACAACTATGGACAAATTGCAAGCATCAACAACAAGTGACAACTTACCTGCAATTCACAGCCCTCAGAAATCAGGTCAATATCCTGCCTGATGTAAGTCAGGCAACTGCTCACACTATTTGCAACAAAGAAGCAACTTATATAAAAATTATTTTTGACAGAAATTAAAATAGAAGTCAAGCCTTTCTCAGATCAAAGCCAGCCCTCAAGAACAGAAATTAAACATTTGTTCCCAAAGCGATGCCATTTCTGAAGAGCAGAATGCTTTCTGCTCCCAGTACTGCAAGGAGACACCAAGACTTTTCACAGCAAGAACCACATACTATGAGGGTACTTGGAATGCTCTGTTTCAGGGACCAATATAGAAGGTACTATCTTTTCTGCTTCAATCAACTGAGAACATGTCATGTTTGGAATAAAAGGTTCTGTTCCTTGACAACCAGGGAGTGGTGGTAAGCACAGACAGGAAAACAAAGTCTCAACACTTCCTTGGAAGTTCTTTGAAATGCTTTGGAGAAGAAAACAAAGAGAAAAAGCAATTATATCTTAGGCAAAGCATTTTTCTGTTCAAGGCTAAACAAGTGTTTTATGGATAAGGAACATCCTCCTGCTCTTCTACCCAGTCCACTCAAGTACTGGGAATTCTCTTTCCCATAAAATGGATTAATAGCTTGAGCACCTGATTTAAAGTGAATATACAACCCTCTCAGCTGTGCAATCCCACAGGACTGTGTGATAGGAACTTCTGAATCCTGCCTCCCCACCATCTTCTATCCAGCCCCTCAATAATCAGCTAGTTAAAGGAGGTAGTTAAGGGGCAAGAGGCATCACAGAGTTCAGGAATGCAGAAGACAGACACAAATGCTGGGAAGGAAGGATACAATACTTGTAAGCTCAAACAAATTCAATTGCTATTTTGACGACAAATAAGGGGAATAATAAATCCAAGAGGGAATGCGTATTTAAAAGGAAAAACCTATATCACCTTTCACAGCATTACAATACTGTCCTCCAACTGACAAGAATAATCAGTTAACAGCATTTTATAATTTACTTTCATATTTAAAATCGCACACACCAAGATAACACAAGCTTAACTACTGAGATAATATTAGCATAAAGCAATTCAATACCCTGTATCTCTGCCAAAGCAGTTAACTTCACCTCTTTGTATAATGTTACACATTTTATTCCCTTGAAGGCAGCTCATACATGTATTTCCAAGACTAACATATAGGAAAAGAATGAAACACGAATTTCCATGCTCCACAAAGTTACTGGAGCCAGGCAGCAATAGCTCAGAAGCTGTAACTGAACAAAAATGTATGTCCCAACCTACCCACAGAGTAAGAGTCCCTGGCACATCCCACCTCTGAGGCTCACTTTCATGCACTGCACTGAGGTGTCAGAAAACAGCTGCCACAGATGCCACAGATACAACCAGTCAACTTCAACAGGTACTGTGTAGTTACAACTACAGTCTTTAACTTCTAAAAATTATGATTTGTCCAAGAAATCTTATAATGAACACGTAGGAGAGTAAAATTTATTGGTTTGGGGTTTTTTTCTCAAAACTGTAAAAGCAAAAGCCTACATAATACTGATTTTCATGACAGCAACAAGCACGCAGAGCCTCTAATGTCAAAACCAGCTTGGCATACATACATAATCTTTCCCATAAGAAAGGATTTTGTTTCTTCATTTTGTAGCCCTCAACAGAATTCAGAGAAGGATAAGCTGTCCTCTTTCTGATAATCACAACCTGAGAAAAAAATACCATATGCCAGTAGTTCTTAATACAGTGGCACGTTTTACACTCCCATGACCTCTTCTAGAAAGTCTGTGAAATTCATATCAGCTTTTTTTATATCCAAATTGTCTGCAACAGACATGGAATGTGAAATTAGAGCTTGTAACTCCAGGAGTGCTATTAACTTAATAAAATCCAGATTAAAAGTGAATAGGCAGCTAGATATTTCACCTAACCGTAAAGTAACTGAGACACCCATCAAAACCACCAAACCAAGATAAGCACAGTTACAGCATGAAGTAATAAGAAATTTCCCCCTAAGAGAAAAGCACTATGCAAACACTTCACATACAATGAGAATTGACTGTTCTCAAATGTTGATAAGTATAATTAACCTTCTAACCCTGTCTTTGGCCTTGAACATTAAACCTGAATTCATCTTGAAAACCAATTAAAATGCTAAGCAGTCTGTCTGCTCTGGGACTGGAGAATAGCATTCAATCAAAAANTCTCCTTAGACACCTTCAAGGATCTGTTAGCTGTTTTAGTAAAAATTGTGATTCATAAATAAATCACATTTTAACAAGAACTGAAAAATTCTTCAATTCTCCATGAAGATCCTGAAACATTTAAGGTTTATGAAGGCAAAACTGAAAGTTTAACAGAAAAAAATAGCCACAGAGAAAAAAAGATAAAGATGATCTAGGCAGGCTATGAAGTCTGCTTTTGCCTTTTCATGCTATCTTTAACAACAGATATTAATTGTACAGTACAGTTCTATTCAAAGAGCTTAACCTCTCTCTCGCATTCATTCTGCCTT